>JAZFAV010000009.1:10312500-10912500 GCA_037954035.1 Rosalia funebris
TTGAGTTAATTTAAGAGTAAGTATAACTTAATGTTTTATTATATTGTGGTCTGCTTGTAATCCTACAAAAATTATTTAAATTTACGTCTTATTTCAAGTTTAATTTTTATGACACGTGTTTTCATTTTGTCCCGATTTGCTAAACGGTTTTAGGTACAGAAAATTTCTATATGATGACTATATTATACTGACACCTCTTAACAGAAAAATTCTGTTGATATTTGAAACGTCTGATTGGTTAACCTATTTGTTTTCATTTTATTTAATAGTCCCGTTTCACATGTTTGTATTATATTTTGTTTTAGTAAAAAGATAATGGCAGAGGAGTGGACTGATGAAGTTCAAGGGGGCGTTATTGCCCCCAAAATGGCTGAATTACCTGAAATAAAATTGTTCGGCAGATGGAACTGCGATGATGTACAAGTTTCTGATATGTCCCTTCAGGTAAGGTACATATCCTTTTTTGATTTATAACAATGCAATTTGTATGTGGTGCCTAGTACAGCCTCTGGTAATTATTTACTTTAGCCTAAAATTTAAATCCTCACCAAAATTTTGCTACCCTCCTATTTTTGAGGGTGTTGAACAATCTGGCTTCAGTTTTCGCTGATTGGACACAGTTCGAGAAAACGAATTTTCTACTTCTACCCATGATACCACTTTTCCTTAATAAATATCTTTTAATTTTACATGGATATTATTAATGTAAGCAGATGCTACAACACTGCCTTTGTACATATTATACGTTAATACCGTCATAAAACTTATTATGATTTTCTTAATTTATTTGCAGTGTTTACAATTTTCATATAACCGTCCAGTTGCTATCTAAGTGCCAGATAGATGCCTATATGACAGTTGTATACATTACGAGTAAATTAAAACTGATGAATAATAAGTTTTGATGGTTTTATTGTATGTGTATAAAGGAAGTACTGTAGCATCTTCTTACATTAATGTTATATGTCTACATAATGTAAAGCGAAAGTTATTTGAGAAGAAAGAAACTGATCATGTGCGGAAAAGTTGGAAATTTATTTGTCGAAAACTATGATTGTTTATCGCTGAAGCCAGATTCTTGTTCAGCATCCTGTACTCAAATTTCGGAGAGGATTTGAGAGTTTTACGCTAATGTAAATAATTACAGTTTCCTCATTGCTTGTATATTGCATTATTCTGCCGAATGTGCAGTATTTATATTTAACAAAACTATTTGTATTAACAAAAAGGCACAGTACTCAATTATACTTACATTTTCCAATTATTAATTCCAATTAATTATGGTGATGAGAATAAAATTTTCTCAATTTTCTGTTTTATATTTTTTTGTATTCTGTGTATTCAAAAAAAAGTTTTCACTGTTATACTTAAATACACCATTATAAATACTACACACGTATAAATAATACTTAAATACTACATGTCGATTAAACCATTTATACATAGTATTGCTTTAAATTAATTTTGTGTTCTGTGTATACTTTTTGTTACACTTGTGATACAGTGTTGAATTTTATGTTTGCATACAAGTTTTTATGTTTAAACCTTCTTTATGATGAAATTACAATTTTCTGACACCTCTTCAGAAATATCTTGTTGATACTAAATATTTATCTGATATTTGATATAATTTTTAAATATTAGCAAATGTAAGATTCCCTTTGAAGACATCATTTATTATTTGCTCTAGGATTATATAGCTGTAAAAGAAAAGAATGCAAAGTATTTACCCCATTCAGCTGGTCGTTATGCAGCGAAGAGATTCCGCAAAGCACAATGCCCTATTGTTGAGAGATTGACTAATTCTCTTATGATGCATGGACGAAATAATGGCAAAAAATTGATGGCTGTTCGTATTGTCAAGCATGCATTTGAAATAATCCACTTGCTGACGGGAGAAAACCCACTACAGGTAAATTTACACCAAAGAATATAGATCACGTACACATATTGTATGATTTTAGGTTCTAGTATCTGCCATCATTAACTCTGGTCCACGTGAAGATTCAACTCGTATTGGTAGGGCGGGTACAGTTAGAAGGCAGGCTGTTGATGTTTCCCCTCTGCGAAGGGTAAATCAAGCTATCTGGTTGCTCTGTACAGGTGCCCGTGAAGCTGCATTCCGTAACATTAAGACAATTGCCGAATGCTTAGCTGATGAGCTTATTAATGCAGCCAAGGTATATTTTTTTACAGTTCAATATAAACTTTATTCAGTCAATTCATTAGAGAGCAATAAACAACTGTTGCTATAAATTTGTATAAATGTCCTTTATAATGCTACTGAATTTAATTAATAATTTTGTAGTTTCGCGGAGGACTATACCATATGCAATAATCTTACCGTATAGGATTATCTTTCATAGTATCTTCATACAAAAATTTTTGCTACAACTTTAATTTTCATTTATTTGTCCAGTTAAATTTGTTGTATGAGACACTAACTGGTATGGATTTGTTTTAGGGATCATCCAACTCCTATGCCATTAAGAAAAAAGATGAACTTGAACGTGTAGCGAAATCTAATCGTTAATTTTATGTTTTCTGTATATGTATTACAGAATTAATAAAATTATTCTTAAAATTTTTTTTTAATGTTATTTTTTATACAATTGAAATATTAATTTTTCTGAATCTACATATTTAAGGTAAAAAAGGAATTAGTACTTATTTCTTTCCAGCAATGAATCTCATTCTTGTTTAAATAAAATCTTTATTTTGGCAACTTTTGTTTGAAACCTCGCATTTTGTTAATGTAATAATATCAGTCAAAAAATTTATCCCGACTCCAATTATCAATCTAACTTTTTCATCAAGATTATGATTTTATTGAATTTAGATGGGATTTAATTAAAGTAATAGTAGAATCATTTTGATATGTAAGCCACCAGTGATTATATGAAATTACAATTTGCTGTACCTATTGAAAACTTTTCTTATTTCTTGAAATACAAATTTTTTTCATAAAAATTAGGAAATATTTCCATTAGACACAATGTGGATTACGGAAATGAAATAGATTTATTAACCATAATCGCAGATAGATAAGGCAACGGGGGCTAACTGAATAGCCACCATGTTTGCTAGGTTTGACACCTTTGGATTTCTTGTAGGGTTTCTAAGTCGAGAGTCTATTTTTATAGATCCAATAATTCCGAACAATTTAAAACAAGGATTTGAATGTGAATGCATATCTTGAGATCATGTACATACAAGGTAGGGCAATGAAACGGGAATATTCCAAGGTGCTGTAAAAAAAATCGATACAATTTATTTTTAATTATTTAATGCTACAAAATAACTACATTTTTAGCCATTTTCTTTTATGTGAAATGAAAAAATGATTTCAAAATAACGTCGCTGAGATGGTGTTCATTTAAATGTATACATTGTTCAAGTAGGAACCTAAAACTTCTTAATATCTGTAAGCATAGCTAATGGAAATGCAGCCACTTCATTTCTAATTCGTTCTTTTAGAGCCTCGATCGTCGAAGGTGGATCAATTTCAAAAACTTGTTTTTAGATATCCCCACAAGAAACAAGAAAGAATCACAAGTAGTGATAGGTCGGAGGACCAGGGGAGTTCCCCCGGTCCCCCATGGGATGTCGCCATTCCTGGAAATAACGTGGTTTGGAAACCACAATTTTCATAGAGATTCGTGCTGTATGGCTCGTAGCTCCATATTGTTGAAAAAATATGTTTTGATCAAGAAGACTAGAGAATAAGGATCTGCGCATGCCGTTTATCCTCGTCTATCGCGGTTTCTCTCTCACTATCGAAATGTCGGGTTCCATTGAGCCACGATCAGGGCTTTTGCAGGAACAATTCTCAACGCAACAGTATCTCGACGCTTTTGACATATTCAACAGAAAAACTGGAAACGCTCAAAACACAGCAAACAAAAATAACCTTGCTCGATTCTACGCAATGACCGCCATGATGAGGCACACCACGTGATCACAGTACGGACGCTTTTCGTGCTACCCCCACCACTCGAGTTATCTCCTGTTCTCTAGTTTTCTTACTCTCTACATCTTACCATTTACGTTTAACATTTAGTAATATGTAATATGACCACCCTATAAGGTCGAATCATATTTTTTGCAAGCTCTTTTCCTTTCTTAATATAACAATACTGTAATATCTTTAATAATGTAACTGATACAAAAAGCTTAAGCTGCAACTTTGCGATAAGCCCTTTATATAAATATAATTGTATTCCTGGCTCACGGATATAGATATACTTGAGTTCGGGCCGTTACCCTGTAACTTTTAGTGTCAATAAAATAGTTTTTCAAGTGTCCAAAGGTCTCAACTTATTTCTAATAATGCAGCAGTGAATGGGTGAGAAGCGTGCCTTCGCTGTTAAAGCGTACTACTAAAACGACGAGAGTTTAATGCGGACTCTGCGCATATTTCGCATTAACTTTAGTATTCCGTGTAATCGACCAGTACCATCCAATCACGCAATAAGAGCGTGGATAACCAACTTTGAAGAAAGTGGACTGTTAGACAAGCATTTATTAGAAGTCTACGTCGATCTGCACAGCGACATGCTGTAACTCTCAGGTTAAGCTGCAGATCTGTGCGAAGGATACTCCACCATGATCTTCACTATCACCCCTATAAAATTGAGACCGTTCAAGCTCTGAACAATCTCGATTATGAGACGCGAATGCGATTTTCTCAGGAAATGCTAAATTAAAATGAAGACCTCATAAACAACCTCTGGATGAGTGATGAAGCTCACTTTCATCTTTCCGGATATGTAAACAGAATATTCGGTATCGGACGGAGGAAAATCCTAAAGCACTTCACCAAAAGCATCTCCATTTCCAAAAAGTGACAAGTGTGGTGTGCGATGTCGGCTTCTGCGATAATAGGGCCTCACTTTTTTAAACAGAGGCTGGCAATGTAGTGACTGTTAATGCAGTACGCTACGTGGAAATACTGGAAATGATGCGGAATATTTTAACCCGACAACTCGCCCATTTTCCTATTAATCAAAACCAAGAAGACTAGAGAACAGGTGACATAACTCGAGTGGTGGGGGTAGCACGAAAAGCGTCCGCACTGTGATCACGCGATGTGCTTCATCATGGGATCATGGTGGTCATTGCGTAGAATCGAGCGAGGTTATTTTTGTTTGCTGTGTTTTGAGCGTTTCCAGTTTTTCTGTTGAATATGTCAAAGGCGTCGAGATACTGCTGCGTTAAGAATTGTTCCTGCAAAAGCCCTGATCGTTGCACAATGGAACCCGACATTTTGATAGTGTGAGAGAGAAACCGCGATAGACGAGGATAAACGGCATGCGCAGATCCCGCGCGCTTTTACGCGAGCCTGCCATATTGCCGACGTTTTTCGTGCTACCCCCACCATTGATTTTTCGAGGAGCTATGTCTCCTTACTCTAGTCTTCTTGGTAGAGAGTTAGGCTTCTTTCACACTATACGGTTTTGTGCGTACGGCAAATATCCGAAAGGAAAATTCGTTTACACTATGCACAGTTTTATTTCCATCATAAGCTTTTCACCTTTTTAGTACCTAATAAAAAGTACCGGTGTAATGAAACATAAGCAAATTACTGCATTATTGTTGTATCGTCTGCGAAAGAATAACATAATCAATCTTCATTGTCCAAATAGAAATGAATATTAAACTAATGAAATTGAATTATTAAATAAAGTGAATAATATTAATATTAATTGTACATTTTATCAAATAATTATTCGAACTGGAGAACGAAACTACAGAACCCAACTACCGAGAGCAATTGCCATACGGTAATGTGAAAAGGTGCATTTGGCCACGTAGATAACTATATACCCAGTTGCCGTCCGGGTGCCGTGGGTTTTAGTGGCAGCGGACGGCGGCTACACGGCGACCGCGTATTATTTTGCTGTGACCGTCTAATGTGAAAGGGGTCATTCTCTTCTTCGCACCACTAAAATAATTTCGCCGTACGGACAAAACCGTATAGTGTGAAAGAAGCCTTACTCTACAGCGAATATAAATGACCACTACTTTTTACCGGTTCCATTGCCCCACCCTGTACTTCCATTACATTATCTAAACAGGACCTAAATGTGGTCCTGACCATTAAATCTGTCCGTAATACATGGTATTATGCCAGATTGAAAATCTATTAATAATCGGTCTTACGTACATATTTATATATGTACGGAAATAAATGTGAGCTAGCTTTCATGGAATTATAATTTTTATAAGGAGCTAAAAATGACGCATACAACTGTGTCATTTTGAGACCTCATTAGATTTTAGTTCTATATTATGTACATTCGCTAGTTTAAGTGATGTTATGCGCTCTTTGGATTAATTGCGATTACCAACCAGCATAAATTGAAATTGACAGTTTTTGACTTGGACATTCGTGAGGTTATTGATGTTATAAATGAGATTCAAAAATCGTTTTGAACACCAGTTTACTGATATTTCTTATACAAACGAATTTATTCTGATTTTAATTTGAAGATGTGTATTGAACAAAGTTTAATTTCAGTATTTAATTATCTTATTTTCTACCTTTGTATTTTTTTGTTTCTAATTTTTATGGAAACTTGATGGCTTTAAATATAGCGTCTTTAAACGAATTACGACAGAACCAACATTAACATTTTTTTTAACATTTTGATACTATCTTAATAAAGATCCTTAAAATGTTGAAGTTGAAGGGTTAACCTTGATAAGCCCCGCATTACTGGACAGAAGCCTTGACAAAATTGTTGACAATTTTATTGAAATATTTGAGGTGAATTTCTAATATAAAAATGCTCATGCCTTGTATAGACCAGATAAAGATAGAAAAATCTAAGAGAAGTTCCGTCCTTATGAAAACCATTTAGTGTAGAAATTGTGATAATAGGTCTCAATTTTGTAATTAACTGCAGTCATCTTGTCAAAATGATCAAATGAGGTAGATCCGGTGTTTTACACTTTTTACCTCGGTTTCTAAAACAGAGTAGCTCAAGTAAAAAATTAGATATTTAGGACATTTGTTAAGGTTACTGTGGCTTTTATTCATAACGTTCTGCAATAATACCATTCCTATTATGGTCCGGCAGATTGGGCCCGGTATTGGGGGTGTCATTGTAGCTTGGATTTGAATCCTAATGAGGAAAATTGGAGCTTTTATATTGCTGTGGAGGGGAACATCACACTTAGAGACGAGGATAAAGGCCCATGATTTGTCCAGTGTGGCTCCTCAGGATGGACGGGGAAAAATTTAAGGGGGTCTTCCCGTTTTTCTTCGAAAAAACAGTTATAAGAATTAATAGTAGTGACATGCTTAAACCGATTTCAATAATCTTTGTTTTATTGAAAAATACATTCTTTCAGGTTTCTAAAAAAAATTTTTTACAGACAAAAAATGGCGACCGTCGAGCCACAGCTGTGATCTTTGAAAAGCAGCTGCATAATACCGAAATTTTAGAAGAGACCGATAGCATTGAGAAAAGGCAGCGCACTGCTAATTCAACTGTAACTTAAAACTATTGTGAATTTTGCCTTAAAATTTGGGGAAAATAATTTTGTAGGTTTAATGCATCGATTTTCATAAAAAAATAGATTTTTTAAACCGAAAAACGGGAAGGCCCCCTCAATAAATTCTATAAAAACTTTGATGATCTGAGGAACACATTCGTCATTGAAATTTGATTTGTTGAGAAAAGAGCATCTTCATTACAAAAAAATCGACACCGTCTGTAAATATTCTTCCTAAATTTCCAAAATTGAATATATAAACTAGAATTCAATACAGTTTAAAGATTGATTAAAATTGGGAAAGTACCTGTTCAAAAACGCCACGAGCCGCCACTGATTTGTCCTCGTCTCTAAGTATGTCCTTTCCCTAAGTAGCTGGAAGCTTTAAGGGAAGTCAAGTTTTCTGTATCTAAGCTGTATTTCTTTTTTACTCGAGTTAATGGGCGATTTTAAGTTCCCCTGTGAAGTAAAAATTATAAATGGGTTCTATAAGATACGATACGAATTCTAAAAACCTCGTGTCTGCTTGCAGAGTTACAGATATAATGAATGGGTCTCAGTTTATCCTCATTAAAAAAGGTATGTTTGTCAGATTAATCAAGATAAGAATGATGGATCTTATTCTATAATTATTAAGAATTGTAAAATTTAAAAAGCTCTGGATTATCTTTTTAGGTGTCTTATCTGACAATCATTGTGTTAATGATTATGATTGTTGTGTTGATAACACAATTATTTTAAAAATAATCTGTTATTTTTAACAACTGTGTTGTTAATTAAAGTAAAGGATTGCTATTGCATCAGGTAACCAGATAATAATAAGACAGTTTCATTAAAAACATGAATTTATTTATCAACCATTTCACAAACGATGAGTACTCATGTTGAACTCAGATATTAAGCGTAACAATAGGGTAAATTTAACCCACACGTCTGTATACCTCCCTAAATGTCATTCTCTAAGCAGTCTTATTTGAAACACATCTTATGATTAACCCTGTTAGTTCAACTGTATGGTCCTAGAGTGAAATTAGTTTATTACATTGATTCAAACGTTGTCATCATGCTATGGTCTATTTTAGAGACAGTTAAGTACAAAAAAGTAGTACACATACATACCTTTAGAGTATTCATAAGTGGTGAATAAATATATGGATAAATTTTATTATATTGATTTTCTTATAAAATGTAATTGGTTATGTTTAAATTTATTTCTGTGTAAAGCATTTATATATATAGTTTAATAAGTGTATGTGTAATATTTTTGTACCATGTGAAAGAAGATACTATTGTTTACGACTGGGAAGGTGACCTATTTCTAAGTTTGATTTGATTATTCAATATTTTTTTTTTGACAAACGTATCAGGTAAATATTCTAAAAAACAAAAAATCGACTTCAGATACGTATCATATAGAATCCTGTTAGGAAAAGTTCGCATCCCTTGATATGAATATCTCTAAGCTGTTTTCATAAACATCAAGAATACATAGTAAAAGTTAATTAAAACCGGTGTATTTTTTTCTGAAGTCGATTTAAAATGTACTATAGTAATAACATAAAGAAATTTACCAATCATGACTATTCTCTTCCAAGTTGGTAAATTTCTTGTGTTCCTACCGTTCTGCAGAGTTAACAGAAATCCCCATTAAAATGTCGTGGATTTTTTCTATTATTCCGCAACAAACTACTACGATACATACAGTATACAGCACATTACAAAATGAATCACATTCAACAGTTATTTTTATTACTGAGTTATGCTTCAATAGGGTTTGGTATACAATTTAAACAAATTTCGTGGATTGCGAGAAACATGAAAAAAATCTTCCTTATATCTGTGAAATCTTTAGCAACCAATAAATTTAGCATAAACTAAACAAAAGTGGGGTTTGCGACAGTCGTTTTAAGTATAAACAATATTTTAATCGTTTTCTTAGAAAACTCGTTCTTAAATTGCACCAAAACTTGACAAACTTAACAAGATAATATAACTTATAAGGTACACAAAATTGTACATTTTCGACCTGTAAAAAAGTATAATATGCACAACGAAATTGAAAATAAATAACTCCTACCTAGTCAATTTTATATCTATCAGGAAGTTAAAACTACCTATTCGTCACATACACTGCGCACTTGAAACATAAAAATTCTAACAATCATAGTGACAACTAGAACATTTATGATTATTTGGCTTGTTTTGTTTGATGATTATAAATAATGAGCTATCTAATGAAGGTGGATGTCAGTCAGCGAGTGTTGGTCCTTATTGCACATTGGACGGTGTCCAGGGCCGTATTGGCGTCAAGGGTAACCGTCAAAACACTGCAAAAAATTATAATCGTAAAAACTTATAAAACATTTTTAAAATAAGAAATTTCATAAAAATGAGTAGATTAGACTGAGTTAGTAATTATTAGAGTAATCTTGATTTAAGATTCTCGGTAATAGGTAATTTGTATCTCAAAACTTATATACGACTCCATTTCTTTTCTAACACAAATGAAATCGTAGATTATAAAAGATCAGGATAAAGATACATCAGCCAATAGGCGGCGGTGGTTGTGGTGTCGTGTCCATCCCGAATTCTTGAAAATACAGCTTAGTAGAGTTTAGTGAGTTTATAAATAATAAATAAATAAATTAATAATAAATTATATCGGTATGGCTGCATACATGCTGTCATAACGATTCAAATTTAGCAGTATTAAAAATTGCAGACTCAAGCATGGGTTTTAAAATATGAGAAGGAATTTTTTGCTTTTCACAATAACATAAGGCTGCGGAAATAACTGAAATACTTCGTTTTAATATTCATGCTTTAACTAGGTAAATACTATTAAAATAAGACACTAACTTAAAAGCCTACTTTCCACGTAAAAAAAAAGAGCTGTACCAATTAGTGAGAAAGAGATAGTGTGGAAAGCAATATTTCACAGTACATGGCATCAACTATGCTAGCCGTATTCGGCCTGAACCTAACAATATATTGATCTGATACGGTATTACTCTGTTGTAGGGAATATTTTTTTAGGGGATAGGTTTTGTTATTGGATTGTCTTAAAATTTAAACTTTAGGTCTCTGTTAGTGGGGTAATTATCCTGTTAAAGTTATGCCAGAAACTATTCTGAAACCCTGTATATCAGAATGGAACTACATTAACTTCGGATTTAGGTCCTATAAAGAAATCACATTTTTTTCGTTAATTTAATTATCAACAAACATTTGGTTACTCATAAATATACATTTATGTATGTGTACATAAAGGTACATATACTCGTAGGAATCAATGTATATATGTCAATGTGTTCAGATATATACATATATACAAACAGATCCCTTCAGTGAAGATTTTAAAGGCAAACAAAAGTTTATGACATGCCTGTCCACCTATAAACTGTTTCAAAAATATGCATGAGATGTCATGAAAAGATATTGGACACCGATTAGAAATTCCACGTAAAGGTACCATTCGGTTCTTAGCGACCCCGAGAGACTCCAAAAGCTAACTTTGAATATTAACAACTAAATACACTGTTATTTTGAAGGATATTAACCTAACCTAACCATAATAAGTAGACAGTCAGGTTAGGTTAGGTTAGGTTAGTATCCTTCAAAATAACAGCGTATTAATTGTTAATATTCAAAGTTAGCTTTTGGAGCCTCTCTGTATGTGTGTAGTTTCATCGAACGACACGGAGGGCGTACGATTACAATGGACGACGCCAACTGCAAGTCATTGTATACATTTGAAGTAACTAAACATCGAAAGTTTCTAATAGGTTTTATGACAGTTTAATATATGATATATGTAAAGGAAGTGTTGTAGCATCTATTGGTATTAATATTAGCTATCTATGTAGTGTGAAGTGAAAGTTATTTAGTTATATTTAGAAAGTTATAGAAAAAATGGCCTCATGCGGAAAAGTGGAAAATTCATTTTCTCGAAAACCGTGTCCGAGCGGATGAAACTGAAGCCAGATTCGTCTCCAGCACCCTCGAAAATAGGGGGGTAGGAAAGATTTCGTAAGCATTTGACCAGGAACACTTCTTGTATACAATTACCGAAAATAGACTAGCTTCAAGTTCACATTTAAACAGGAAACGGCATATCGTGCTAGCAAAGTTGATATATCGATTGAGGCTAAGTGTAAGGTTATATACTAAGTATTGCATAATAAAGGTATCGAGGTTAAATCTGTTCTGAATATCAATAATCAGGATATACTATATGTAATAGATACATCCTGATTATTGATATACTTATATCAACATTTTTAGAGCAAAATAATATATAATACCTAGTTTGTTCTCCTTAGATAATTAAAAATATTTGTAAAAATACGATTTGTACCAATAGCTGCTGTTGAACAAAAAATATACAATTACTAGCAAAGATTTACATCGGTTTAGTTAAGATATTTACCAGAATGCCCAACAGTCAGGACTTCAATAGGCAGTGATCCCCTTCGCCGAACCAGCAGCGTATCGGGATTCTCAGGTCTCCGTTGTAGCAGCAATCGAGAGATAATTTCCGAATGGGATTCTGGGAAGCAGACAGTTTCAGGCCCGCCTGAACTTCTCCTCCTCAACTGTTTTTTTCTGCGACCTGCCTTTCCATTGAGACTAGTATGTCTGGTGAGTTGTTCTCGCCTCTCGCCCCCACCAGACATAGGCGGCAAGTCCATCGGGGCCGAACCGCGACGCTGGTACTGCCAAAAAGTCCTTGTAGTTTCCACCGGAGTAATGTTGATGAGATGTTCCTGGATGAGATTTTCATCGTCGAACGGATCTGGGCAAAATGAATAAAAAAGTTTAGAACCCCGTTGTATATACAGGAACCGGTAGACTACTTGGCAGATTAGTAAGTCAAGGGGAATTAACGAGTGAACTCTTCAGATAAGCACAAACCGGAACGGAGCGTGTAACCAATCACCGTAATACAGAGAGCAGCACGAGGCAGAGTAGTGGTAATATAGGATCGCAAGACGAAGATGAATAAAACAAATAATTTTTATCCACTCCGAAAAAAGAAGTGTATTATAACTTTGTAAGTATATATTAAATGTAATAATAAAAAAATTGGTATCTACGAAGCTGCCCAAAAGGTGTAAATAATTAAGTGGCATTCTGACAACCATGTGTGACATTAATAATAATCTGTCAGTATTCAAACCCTTGAAAAATATGGATGTGTTTCTCTCAGAAGGTATATAAAATACGCTTTGGGTTCTGATCGCTGTTGCCAAATAAATTTTTGTTCTGAACAAAAAAATATAAGTAACTGTAGCAACATTTTGAAGTTTACTTTAAATATTAAGTATGTAATAAATGGAAACGTCAATGAAGATTTTCGCTTGCACTAATAGCCCTAGACGTTGCAACCATAAATTCCAAAGAACAATTATATTTTTGTATTGACTGATTAAAAACATCATATTTGGCAGCCACTTTGCAGTTGGTCTTACGACTGACGATAATTGCTATGTTCTTAGCCTTTTCTGTTCGACGCCAAGCAAAGAAATAAGGCTAAAGGCGCTCAGTTATATTAACCTAAAAATACTCTATGATTCGCCTAGTAGCTTGCCGCATGCTGTATATAAAAACTTAGTTTTTTTTATAGTGAGTTTGCAGATCCATAAATGTAAAAAATTGTTCTTACGATAATGAGCAATTTCTATTGGCACTGATCCTCTCCTCAAGGATTGTGAATCAGATGGCATCAACCCCCCGCCAGCAGGGGGTATATTCTCATCTGGTTTTGATAGAGGAAGTGAAACTGGCGCCGAACCTCTCCTTCTTGCCAAGCTCTAAAACGTAAGCAGTATTAGATCTTGCAATGAATTTGACAAAAAATAAAATACAGACCGTTGTTGGTAACCTCCTGGGGTCGACGTTTTCTTTCTCGTATCTCTGCCCAGGCTCGGATAGTTTCACCATCTTACATATTTTTTCTTTGTCAGCAGCTTCAGTCTCTCGTTTGTTGTTCGACAGTGATGATTTCTGTGGTGGTGGTGTTTCGGGCACCAAGAAATCAGGCGGGCGACTGTTATTCGGACTTAGTACCGCTATAGAAGGTATCGTATATTGAGGAGTGTTATTTGAATTTGATATGTTTTCGTGTGAGCCATGGGAAGAATTAGATCTACTATCACCTGTAAAAAATAATAGGATATTAATAACTCTATACAAACATACATAGAAAAGTGTGTCTACAGCAAATTCTATTTACCTATATTTTAATATGTACTAGAATCTATA
This sequence comes from Rosalia funebris, assembly GCA_037954035.1. Lineage (NCBI taxonomy): Eukaryota > Metazoa > Arthropoda > Insecta > Coleoptera > Cerambycidae > Rosalia > Rosalia funebris. The sequence continues at coordinate 10,326,265 of JAZFAV010000009.1, forward strand.
AAGATTGAAAAACGTAATGGGTAGGTTTTCCGATATATTTTCTAGAAATATAGGCAATAATGAATTAAGTTTAGAGTTAACTATGTCGTTGGTAATAAAATGGTTACCTGTGATTGGTTGAATTCTATTATAAAACGTGAGTTTTTGTTGATATTTTGTCAGTTCTTATCACAAAAGATCGTAAATTAAGAAGATAAATAATGAATTAAATAAGATATTATAATGATAGCATACTCTTTAATGAAATTTCCGTTTAAGGGAGACCTCTACCTTGGAGCATCATTTAGGTTTAGGTGCCCGCATATTATTTATTTATTTTGGAGACAAATAAACATAAACCAATTCTGATTTGTTTGCATTTATGTTGAGTAAATTTTTATCGGAAAAATAATTATTTCAATGAAAGAAAAAATCAATATGGCTGCATCCCCAGTTGATCTGAACAATAAATTAAATATGGAACATTATTCCGAATCCCCTTGGCTATCATTCGACGAATCCGATTTTTTAACTATGAAATTAAAGAAATGGCGGCAGTTTTGAGTAAAGTTTAAATTATTTTAGTATAAAAACATTTTTAAGAAATGTAAAATAAGTTATTGATAATAAGTTATTGAAAAAATACTCTATCGGACGAAAATTACTCAATTTATGAGTATGTATGTTAAAACTTTAGCTCAATCGATTGAATATAGTGCTCAGAATCGTGGTCATCATTTAAAAAAACGTGTTTTCAAGAAAAACGCGTTAAAGTTTTGTAATGAATGTACTGGGAAGTGTTTATAATTATCATTAACCTGCAAAGCCAGGTTCAAAGATAGAGAGTGAATGTGAGGTCCAAACAAAGAAAACTGGTCCATGAAAGGTCGGTTTGGACCTTTCTCAGAAACGCTAATACATGCTCCAAGTCGGTAGTGAGGCGCCCCGTGGTAAGGGTCAGGGCGAAGTAATAGGACTAAATTTAAACGCGTTAAAACTACCGAAGATGATTGAATATGAAAAAATCCTTTGACAGGGTGAATTGAAATTATATATAGATTAAGAATATGCAATAAAAAAAAAATCGATTTTTTCAAACCGACCAAGGTAGATAAGAGGTCTCCCTTAATCGCCCTTCATTATACATATATTAAAGACTGTATTGCATACCCTGATTTGAGTAGTCTTTAATAAGCACTAATTCTAGAAATAGTGTAAAATGTAATAGTCAAAATAAATTAAGCGCATCCGTTAGTGTGTTACTTTCAGACAAAAACAGTTTCCCCAAAATGGGGCAATAGATAAAAATTTAGCATGAACTATCAGGAAGGATATTCTATTAAACTATTCTAAATGCTAAATTTACGTCTTGATTGGTTGTAAATTATGACAAAGAAAATTATTCCTTAACGAATTCGTGTAACGAAATACTTTGTTGGCTACGCAAAAGCCTCCTGTAATACCTGACTAAAGTTTTAACAACGTACTGCCTCTAGTTAAGTCATGCAATATCTCAGGTTTAAGTTTTATCTCAATTGTCATTTGATTTTGTGAAATCCACTTTATTTTTTGTTTGATGTTAAAATTCCTCACAATATATAGAGTATCTCAGTTGGAACTATTTGTGACAACCATTTGTGTTGTCAAAGATGGGGCGTCAAAATTTAGCGACTGTCATCTACATGTACGACTGTAATCATATGACGTCAACATATTGCGATTAACAGTTCAACAACGAATAGTTTGTATATAACTGTTTTATGAAAGTCAGCGATCATACAGTTGCATTCAGAAAAATTCGCCTAAAATTGGGACAAAACGAAGCGCCTACAGTGCTAATAATTCGTAACTTAATCTTTCTTTAAAATCCGATGCGTGGTGGCTTTTGACATATTCAATTGTTGTGTACGACGTCGAATTGATGTTTGGATACTCCCGGACATTTTCTCTCACCGCAGCAATATTTTTTGATCTGACCGATCACGACGAAGACGTATTGGTGTTGCCTTATTAATAACAGAACCCGTTTCTTCAAATTTCTTGATGAATTTATGAACTGTTAACTTCGCAGGGCCTTCATTTTGTCCTAATTTCGTGCCAATTCTTCTTAATACAACTGTAAATGATCGCTCACTTTCATAAAACAGTTGTACACAAACTGTTCGTTGTTGAACTGCTAATCGCGGCATGTTGACGTCGTATGGTCTGCAGATGGTTGTCGTTAAATATTGACGTCCCATCTCTGACAGAATACAAATGGCGTGAAATTCTAATCCCGTAGTTCCAACTAAGACACCCTATAGGAGTGCGATGATGAGCTATTCTAAATGCAACCAGCCATACATTAGGACATTTGCATAAAAACTTACATAGATGACATTTAAATTGAACGATGCTGATACATTGATTCGAAGTGGATACGTAATTATGTTAGGAATACTTCAGAAGTTGACATACCTTCATGTGCAGTTTCTGGACAAGTACTCATCTCAGCTGTAGCCGACATGTACCGCATCCTTACATACGGTTGAGGAGGAGGGAATGTCTGTTGTCTAGTAAGACATTTAGAAACAGGAGCAACTGTGTTTCCTTGGAGAAGTGAAGAGAGCCTGCTCACAGCTGCACTACTGGTCATGGATGCTATACTGGGCTCTGGCAGTAGATTTTCGGCGCTTAATGGCCTATCCGGTTGATCTTCTGCTAATGGAGAAATGTTAAGATATTAACGATCATCAAAATTATAACCTAAAATAGCTTTGACCAATTAGATCATACCTAATGAATGGTGAGGGCTATTGGATGAAATATCAGACGATTGAGAGCCATATCGTAACAGTTCGTCTTCCTCCCTAAGGCCACTGGAAGCTCTCGATTCAGTCTGGGGGCTGACGGGCGACCGCCCGAACGGGATGCCTCGCCCCGTCGGTAGACTTTCTCGTCTGTATATGGTTCTTGGCAGTGATTGCTCCATATTAACTGGCACCGAATGTCTCCTTACGCCTAAGGATTCTAGTGTTGGTACTGCTAATGATTGTCTTCTTATTTCCCTGGAAAAGAATAATATTTACGTTAGATCCACGAATACTATAATTCTCCACTAAATATTTAATAAGTGGCCATTTGAAAACAGAAAGACACGAGTGGAGCCACGCACAGGTGCCGTGCAAAATTTGAAAATTTACCGCATAATGCTTAAGACCGACCGCAGACTACAGACTTTTTATCGGCCGACAGTTTTGTTGGTTGCTTGTTAGTATGATAACTTTATGGAGTTCGCACACCCAAGCGATTCCAGTCGGCCGATAGACCGACCGAAAAACAGTTGGATAGGCTCCCTGATTCCCATTCAATTAAAAAGTTGGCCTACTATCGGTCGACTGCTTATTCCGTATACAATGAGAGTGCGCGCATCGCCGACTATCCAATGGCCCAGTTAATGTAACATGTTCATTAATACTGGTTATGCTCATTCTATAAAAAGTGAAGAACTTCTTGGGATACTCCAGTAGTTTAGGATGGAGCATGTAAAACTTTTCCTGTCTTATTATCTCTAACATGTAATCTAATCTAACATCTAACAATCTATGACTGTAAATGGGATGCACCCAACATTCACGGTTTCTCCTCATCATTCTTCTCCTTCGTTTTAATATAATAATAGCAATAACAGATTTCGACAATATTTCGAGCAATGGAAAAGCTCCAGTGCAACTACAACTAAACTGAAGTGTGAGAACGGTGCCGAAACGGTGACCGATTACGAACAGTCTGCGCGCCAACAGCCAATAAACAGTTTAATTTTCCTGGTGTGCGCAGATGCAACCCAACCAGACTAAACCATCGGTCGATAGATTAGTCTGTAGCGTGCAGCGAGCCTAAGTATTGTCGCCGACAGGTTCATTCAGTTTCTGAAGAGAACAACTATGTCAATAATAAAAATTTAACACGTCTACAGTAAAGAATATTGTGGATAAGTATAAAATAACACAATTTCAAGCATTCAAAATAAAACCACAGAATTTATGTGTTCTATGAATAAAATTACCGACGCTAGTGATTGGCCTCTAAACACTTTTAGAAACCAAAATGCAATTCTGCACAATACATGTATAGCTCCATCCACGTATTTGTGATTTTAAATAAGACATACCTTGGAGGAGGTGGAATAAAGTCATGTATACTAGGAGTTGTCTCTGATGATCTCTTGGTGGGTTCCTCTTCATCACTAACTTCAGCTTCAGCTTCAGACAATTCAGTTTGGGTTTCTTCGGCTTGTTCGGCTTTCTCTTGTGCTTCCCAGCGGCGTCGATTTTCGTCCAGTATTTTCATCATATGTGTTGAGAGATGACTCTTTAGAAATCGGTGCCATTCCGAAAATAGTGGGGTAACAACAAATTTGAAAAAACCTGAAAGTAAACAAAACATTATTAGTTTCCCCAGTTACAATAGTTAATGTTATGTTGAATTATTTAACTTTAATAACTTAAATCTCATGTAAGATGACTAAATTACAAATTTATTTTGTTGTGAACATTGTACATAATTATACTTTTTCGTAAAATGTAATGTTGTATTTGTAAAAATGGTAGAATGTACTTTCAATGTGTGTATCATTTAAAATAAAATAATATTGTTAAGAAATAAAGAAATTTGCATGAAATATAAATTAATAAAGAAATGAAGTTAAAAGAAATGAATACCAGATTTTTTCTTTTTTTTACTAATAATATTCTGTGCACTTTAGAAATTGATTTACACTTTAGGGACCTCTAATACTTTTTTATTTAAGTAGCCCCTCCTCTAATCTACTCAATAATATAAATATATTTAATCATTAATTAATACTCTGCTATGTTTAAAATGTTTAAAAGTGAAAGCAGAAATGTTTGAATAATTAACAGATAAAGAAAGTGTAAAATAATTGCGCGCATAATGAAACTACCTCGATTTTAGACGTGTAAGGTAAAATGTTTCGTAAAAAATATTTTGAGAAATGTCAACAACTTTTAATAATAATAATAACTAGTAAGCAAATCACAATAATATTGCGCCGCCCTCTCGCTCATACGAAACGCACCTCCGGAGCATGCCTCTAGAGGTTTTGGATCAAAAAACAAAAGTTACCACGTTGTTCGCAAGGGTCGATTTACTATTTTGAATTTGTTCGTTTGTTTGTTCGAAAACGCCGAAATTCAAACGAAAAGCATTTCGTACATCGACCTAAAAATTTCGTGATATACACGAAAACAGCCGTTTAGTAGATAGAGATAATAATAGTAACATGCCCAACATAAATTATGTTGGGCAATTAAATTGTAACATAATAACCATTTATACTTAACAATATGTGAAATAATTCTAGTATATATAACATCAGACACCTGTGAACTTAAGACCTCAATAGCTCATCGCTAAAAATTTCAGCTGGGAACCCAGAGGTCGTGGGTTCGACTCCTCCAATAGCCCGACTTTTTTTAAATAGTATTGAAACAAAATTGAAGTTTACCCATTAACAGTCTTCGACCGCCGAGACAAAAGTTCCATCGTGAGAACTATCACACCTATTTAGCCGTTCCTTTGATACATGCCGTCAAAGACACCCGCCGACTGTTAATTGATTGTAATTGATATGTCATTTGTCACCTTTGACGCGAACACCTCTCTGGCGGTTCCTTTGACGCATGCCGACAAATTTTCCCACGCTCATCAGAATGTTCCCACACTCAAGTGACCCTATATCTACTTTTAACAATTAATAAGGACAATAGTTTTACATACAATTTAAAAATATATAAATCAGGTAATAGTTATGAATATAACAATTACGTTTATAGATGTAACAATCAGTATTAAATATAACGTAAATTACATATACTTATTACAAAATTAGATTCGCAATTAGTAAACACTGGTTTACTTAAAAAGAAAACAAAATACAAATTATAATTATCCATCCATCATATTTATCCATCATTAGTCAAAAACATAAGCAGTAGAAAAATGAAGTATCAGTTTCTTAATAGTACTGTTTAATAATTTGTAATAAATATTACAAATAAAAAAATTGGTATCACAGCTACATACTTATATGTTAAATAATTGTTAAATTATTTAGTATAATGTTAATTAAATTTGGATAATATTCCAAGAACCTGTAATTTTTTTTTAAATTTAGTCCTGGGTATCAAAAGTGAATATTCATCTTGTTTAGTATGAATTCTAAAGACAAGAAAATGTATACTTGAGAACAGGGTAATCCACTTAATTATGTAATAATTTGTACAAGAAATTCTTCGGCATTTTAGTAATTGCGTATTGAATGTGTGAAGTTAACAATCCCTAATTTATTCCACATTCTATTAGTATAGGTTAAGTGTCATATGTACATTACAAAGGACACCAGGAATATATACCCTAGTTTTAGGTAATGTAAAAAATATTATATAGAATTTTCAAGCTAATTCACTAGAAAACAGTGTGTTACTAAATTGAATATGAATAACACGTTAATAGAATCTATAATTTTGCAAACAACCTTCAGATTTGTTATTTAAGCATTTCTCTATATATTTATATTGTTAATGTCATAATCGCCCAACAAGTGATTTTTCGAGGGTAAATCATAATTTTACATGTATCGATGATTAATGATAAATTATTAAGTGTTACACCACTGCAACACTAAGTGGCCCCAAGTTCGACCCTTGAGGTACATTTGACATCACAAATAAATCAGATTTTTACCCATTGTACTGTTATAGGTACTGCTATGCTGTGGTCTGATGATAATGTATCATATAATTAACTCAAAAGTGATATATTAATACCAAATTTCTCAAGATTTCCAATAAGAATGGAGTGACCTATGGAATCTACCTGGCCTTGACCATCTAGCCATTTAGTGATATATTCTGATGTTGCAAACAAATTAGATGCTGTTGATCGCTGAGGCATAAAACTATGTGTTGGAGATTTACAGTTGTTTAGTGATTCATTTAAAGATGCTCATCTTAAGACACCTTCAAGACTTTTGAACCATCAGGTATCATAGCTACGTATATGTCTATAATTGTTTAAAAACATGCTGTCCTCATTCTTATGAACCGGGATAACTTTGATGAGTTTCCACCAGTCAGGGAAACTAGGGGTATATAATATAATAAATACGTATAATATTCAATGGAAGTATAAAAAAAATCGAGAGTTACAATATTGTTTTTAAGTTTATTTATATATTAGCTTTTATGTGTTTATATATATTGTTGTTTATATATGTTGTTTCTCGACTAACTGATGATCGTGTGCATTTTCAATAATAAATTTGTAATTATAGATACATTTTATTATAAAATACCTCCATGACATACATTTAATATCTGTAAACATTAAATGCGTAATACTACATTTAATTTACATAAAAATGTGGTATATCATGTTTGGCACGGCTTTTTTACACAGCAAGATATACAAAACCGTTTGTAGCAAGTAAACATATTTATTCTAAGTGCGAGTACTTACCAACTTGAATTTTGGCAACGGAAGTCGTTTGCTGATCGCAAATGGAAGTAACTGGAAGATTAAGTTGCCTTTCATACTCCCCCTGCCTGAAGAATTCATCGCAGACTTTTATACTCCATTTGTGGGAAATATCCCAAGGGCGCGTAGGATTCGAAATATCGGCGCACTTAAGCGCTATTTGCAAAATGAAATGTCTATGTTCCATTCGTGTCAGATCTAAAGTACCTTCGTCTAAATGTTTCTAAAATAATAGAATTGGATAATGGGATATATTGTAATTGAATGTCGATATTTACCTTAAATTTGGATAAAAATTCCTGTTGCCTATTAATATCCGTTGCTAAAATGAGATCACGTATTTGTCGTTCTAGGTCGCTTCGATAAGGCGTCAATTGGTCGGCCATTCCACTTTGCAAGAGGCAGCCCATAGCTGATCTCCAGTGATGATTCTCTAGTACAGACTTATTCTGAAACAATGCACAATTTGCATTATCGCCTTTACTGCTCTAACGTTTATACATTCTTTAACGAGGAATTAATCGTAACATTATACCGTTATACATATTACAAAATTACTCCAAAAACGAAAAAGAAATACACAGATTCTCGGTTCGATATCTGCAGCAGGATACATACAAACTATGGAAGCAAAGAAATCAACGCTTCCCTTAAAAATACAGATTTATTAGAAATTCATATATTTTTCCTTTATCCTTGATATATTGAGAAAATTCAATTAAAAATATAGTTTGATAACAATAACTTGTTATCAAACTATATATGGTATAATGTACATAGAAAAAAATCTATAACATCACTGAATTTTTGTGCATTGCGGTAAAGAAATATGTTTTATTTATTCCTATTATGGATTTCGTTAAACCTATTACTCCTATTATAGAAACCAGAAATATATTATTTTATAAAATATTTTGTTTCATCAAACAATATTTTATTGACGAACCAAATATTATTTCCATGATATAATTATTTAAAAAAAGGTATGACTATATATATTGTTATTGTTAACTCGTTTATAACAATTATTTAAAGCTATTTTATTCAAAGAATACTTTTTTATCGCGTACAATTATTCAAAACAGTTTTCTCATTGTTTTATTAATAAGTATTCTTGTGAGTGTATTGTGTTATTTAATAAGTATTCTTCTGAGAGCTTGAAATTTTTGTAATATCTCTAGGCATAAGACAAGGTCTGATTACAGAGAACAGATATATTCATGGTATTTCATCTGTAATCTTGCATCTTTCTGGTCTTTGTAGTTTTTCTACGTAATGGGAATGTTCGGGCAGAATATCAGTTACAGTATTCAAAAATTCAACAATTTAGTTGACAATTTAATTCTAAATGGGGAAAACAAGATGCGACGAAAAACAAGAAAACAAACCCTGCTTCAAATAGACGAAAAATGTATTGAAAAGATAAAAGAAAACCTGCCTGCAAATATTTGTCGTAGGAAGTTCAAAATCGAGTCTAAGTATTTTGAAAGGGACCTAATTATATTCACACTATGTGCAATGTTCTTAAAAACTCGTCCCTTTTTCAATCATATATTTACACGATTACACTATTGAAATTCGAACTGATTCTTATAACGCCCACAATAAAATTCCTCGTAATATCGACGTTTATAAGTTCGGTCAAGCTTTGCTGGTCTGTTTCGTTGTAAACAGCATGGCGCAATTGAAAGCATTTTGAAAGCTTGAGTTAGCTTTTGCGTAAATGCGGAGAATAGTTGATGGTTAATGCGGAAGTCACAACTTCTACGAGTTTATGTGAAATGGCGGATGCATTTCAGAGTGTTTGGAAGCAACTTTGATACCGCTTCCATGCCTTTAAATTTGAGTGAAATATATATTAAGAATGTGCATCATCGACATCGCGACTTTAGTATGATTAGAGTGAGGGTCAAGAGTGAATTTATGTATCGTGTCATTATAAATTAAGGATTTTCACAATATAATTTTCAAGAAAAATGTGACAATTGATCGGGCTGTTCAATGTCGTAGTAAGTTTGCAAACTAAAGTTTCTAAACATTTCTAGATACTTAATATATCGTTTTACAATAAATACGAGTGGTTAACAGATGTTAACATTATTTTGCTGGCCGTGTTATCCTTTTAATTATAAGTAATACCATTTACCCATGCCAAGTTTGTTCTTATAACAGAAATAAGGTAAATAATATTAAGGTAAGGAAGGCCATATTAACATTTTATAAAACACATGATATTCAAATAGTATAGTAATAATTCTCAGTTAAATACACCATTTCTTTGTTTTGTGAACACTTTTTGTATCTTAGAATGAATATAATTTAAAAATATAAATTTTATATCTCACTCTTTGTAATAAGAGGAAACTGCATTTTTCTCCCTATAAAAGAACATACATAAATAGATAATTGAAGACCTTGGCGCAAAAACCGGCCAAGTCCACTTATGGGCGAAATTACGTTTTTTTTTAGTGGGTATAAAGTTTAAAGCATCCCCGATAGATTGGTGGTGAAATCAGACAAGTTCGAAGTTTAGTAATGGTTTGAAATGCTCAAAGGACCTAGCCGGCCGTATGATTTGGGGCAAAAACCAGTCATGTCCAGGACTTGTTCGATTTTCGCATCAACGTTAATAGTAGTGGAGTGGGGGGACAGTACATATTACAAAAGCAGAAGTGTTTTATACGTCGATGAAGGAGAAAACCCAGCTTGCCAAGATCAATGAAACAGTAGAAGTTATATTCCGGCAGGAGACGTTTTTTACAAGCGACAGCTATGGCAATACAACTTTTGTATATTTTCAGTAAAAACAGGGTTTTCAACATTTTACATGTACGACGAGGCCACATAAAAAGAAAGTAGCAACAAAGTCATTAGCTTTCTCTATCATTATATTACTACGTTTCTTTCCGACGCTATAAAAACATTGCACCTGTTTTCCGACAACTCGTTTGCTCAGAACAAAAATCATACTATCACCAAATATTTGTTCACCTTGGTTAATTAGCGGATTGAAAATATTACTCAAGTTATGCATCAATATCCTGAACCTGGTCATAGTTTCCTGCCCTGTGACCGCTCCTTTGGCTTAGTTGAGAAAGAAAAAAGAAGAAGAGAACGAGTTTACGTACCTGACGAATAGAAAGAACTAGTAAGAAAAACTAGCAAAAAGTTTCGGGTCGTAGATGTAATTCAGGACAGGACATAATAATGAACTTCACTGAGCATTTAAACCCATTTTTAAAGCAACGTTTACCAGCCAAAAGAATCATCTCAACATTCCGCTTATTTAAATATCAAAGTGGTTCCAACTTCATTGAATGTAGCATTAACGTTTCCCTTCCATTATTCACTACAATTTTCGCTACTAAGCTTGGCACTAATTTATCGCTACCTACGACGAGGATGACCCAGGTGTATCCGTTGCCAATAAATGAAAAAAAAAGTGGAAGATGTAAAGCTATTAGTTAAGAAATATATACCAGAAGCATACTAAGGTTACTACAATAAAATATTTGGGGAAGTTGGAGAAGAACCCGAACCACAGCTCCCAGTGGAGGCGGTAGAAGCTCGAGAGGAACCTTTAGAAGATGCAGCTTATGAATCAGACTCTTCGTTTATGTAGTTCTGTACTCGAATAAGATTATATTGAAGAAATAAATATTGATTTTTCGTGTTTGTGCTTTTGTGTTCAATATTTTGGTGAAAAAGTCAGACTCCAGAAAAGTCCAGATTTTTAAAAATCACTTTTGGTGTGATATTTATAAAATATTAATTTTATATTGGGCCATATCACAAATGTCAATAATATCTATAATCAAACCAAAATTTGGGACAGTTGCAAATTTATTTCCAAATTTGGAAAGTTTTTTTTTATTTCCCACAATTTTGAATTTTAGGACTTGGCTGGTCTTTGCACCAACGTCTTCAATTTGAGTTACTCGATGAATTTGCCACATTGGTGGCCTTATCTATGTTATTCATATTCACAGTTTTCCCCTTCTTTTCAACTTAATACCGTACTAACCATATATCGAACTTGAAACTTCAGCAGCTATTCAGTAAACGTTCTCAGTTTATTTTCTTTTCGCATATGGTACCTTGAACATTCTCAGTATTTCTCTATTTGTAACAAGGGAAGCTAACTGCTTAAATGCATAACACCCTCTCCTATTTTTACAGTTGTTTTTATGTTGCAATAAATAGTACTGTTGGGGACAGGGGTGTCCCACTTCGCTTTTGCGAAAACTATGTAAAGCAAACATAAACGTATGTGGTTACTTTTACTGTAAATTACTGTAAATATGTAACATAGCATAGTAGTCGTCGCCAAAAATAACCATAAAATTGGTCATTCAGCAATTGTAATAAGTTATTGTTATTTAATTAATAATATTCTCTTAAAACTTAAGGAAAATCCAACTGACTCTAGTGGTGTTTTCCAGGCCATTTCAGCTTAATATTTGTGTCGGTTGGCTACCCGATTCAGGTAGTCAGTTTATTGTGTGATAAAAATGAAAAAGATATTTATTCTTATGAATTGGTTTTGTATCAGTAGAGAAGCCAAGTTATAAATCAACTTATAGAAAAGTAAGGGTAGAAAAACGACTCCCCTTTTCCCTAAATATGTGTTTGGCGATAGCAAGGATAGAGAGTGCATCATGCCTCGACCGGGAATCGAACCCGGCTCTCCCAATTTCCGGTTGGTTGCTCTGACCGCTGAGCTATCGAGGCACACCCATTATCCTTGCTAATGAGCCAATTTAATGCGTCACTACAGTGTGTCTTAAGACTCTTAAGTATACTTATTACACAACTCTAAAAGAATTTTTTTTGTCTTTTATTTTATTAATTTATTAAAGTCCTAAAACTTATTTTACGATTTTTCTATTCATTATGCTCCAAAACGCAGGAAAAGTACCAATATTTCATGTAAAGTTTACTTTTGTGATAGTTATGATAATAATAAATTTTTTTGAATTATCGTAGAAATATTAAATAGTTCTGGTATATTTAAGAATACCGCCAAAAAATAAAGGGGTCGTAACTTTCCACAGTATCTACAGATGTCACTTAAGTGATAAACAACAACTGACTGTTTTGTAAAAGACTCAAAGAGGTTAAAATGTCGTTAAAATGTCGTCGAGAAAGTGTAAATATGATGCTATATATATATATATATATATATATATATATATATATATATATATATATATATATATATATATATATATATAATTTTATTTAAACGTATTTGAAAAGATTTGTGAAGCCTATGAAGCCTATTTCAACTGCCCTGTTCGGAATCTAGACAAGCCCTGGGCTCCACATGTGTGAACCTATTGCTGAACCTCAAAATGTATTAATGCCGCCTTTACACATTAAGTTAGGGCTTATGAAACAATTCGTAAAAAAGGTAGATCAAAAATATGAATCTTTTATATTTTTAAAAGACTTTTTTCCAAAGTTGTCAGAAGCAAAGGTTAAAGCTGGAATTTTTGTTGGTCCACAAATTAAAAAAATTTTTGTCAGTGAAGAATTTCCAAAATTGCTTACTAGCACTTAAAAAAAGTTGGGATAGTTTTAAAGCAGTAGTCTATGGTTTTTTAGGGAATAACTAAGTTGAAAATTATCAAGAGCTAGTTGAAAACATGTTAGAAAACTGTAAAACCATGGGTTGCAGAATGCCTCTAAAAGTACATATGCTGCATGATCGTTTAAATAAATTTGAAAACGACATGCGGGCGTACTCAGAAGAACGTTTTCATTAAGATATCATGAACTTCAAACAACGTTATCAGAGCAAATACAACGAAAATATGATGGGGGACTACATTTGGGGTTTAGTGAGAGAAAGTACTTATAAACATGAAAGAAAAAGTAAAAGGGTTCACTTTTAAACTTTTTTCCACTATTTTGTAATTTGATATGATAGTAAAAGTTGATGAAAATCATATATAAATATATTTGTTTCGATTTATCGATAAATAAAAATTTAAACCATGGATTTTCTAAAATACTGTTTAACCGTTCTTTTGAATACAAAAGCCAACTTTTTCAGGCCATATATATTTTTTTCGTCTAACTGTCGATCAATCTATCGAAATTTCATGCCCTCTTATCAAAGTCAAAATTATGTTGACCTGTGTTATTTATTGGTTCGTGTCAGATAAGCATATAACTATGATTATCTATTGCAAGTAGAGTTGTAATTAAACTAGTTTTGATAGTGTTTAAAACTGAGAGCAAAGAAAATACTTTCATTTTCCTAAAGACGGCGGATAATGAGACGATCTCAGCAAAATGATTCTTAATATAGATGGCAATATCAAACCCACATGTATGGATTTTAGCTCAAAACTTGAATAATAGAGATTTAATTAATAATTAGAGATTGTTTATTATTATTAGGTTTTTCCGGATAATTGAATAGGTACCTCTGATAATTAAAATATAAAAATATTTACACTGATAAAAGTTATCGTTTTTAAATTTCTACGAATTATTTTTAATAATTTTTCTAATTAATGGTATTTCTGTGCATTATGCGAATTTGCGAAATAATTTAGGCCTGGAATAAACTGGGTGAATACCGGAAGACTAGATACTTTCCAAATGTGTGTAGATATATGTATGTATATAATTAGTGTTAACAATTACTTGTCATAAGTTATTATAGTTATATAATACCTTATATAATACAGAGTTAGTATAAATTAATAACAAAAACATTCTTAAATAAAATTATTGATCTTTCGTTGAGTTAAATAGTGTACCTATACCGTCAATCGTCTTCAGGTGTTTCTTAGTTCCAATCAAGAATTTTGTTTTAAATTCTTTTGATATATTTGCATCGCAAATATTCTTTTAAAACTCATATAAGTGATTTTGTGGCAATACATTTTCAAGCACCTCTTAAATATAATAAAAATAGATTATTTGCTTATGCAGGATAAGGGAATACGGTCCATCATTTTTACTTCTAAGGCGATTTTAAGGTAAATTTAGCATATCAATGCTAGATTAAAAAAATGGTAACAAAATTAAATGATGATACTTAATTTAACGTAGAAGTGAAACAATTTATTATTTAAAGGTAGCATCCAGTTTTTCTTAAATTTAATTTTCACTGTTAAGTTTTCATTGAACTTCTCACTACAATATTAATATACTTTTTAAACAATGACTATATAAATATATTTTATATATTCTATATATATTTTATAAATTATAGCCACTGCAATAGTATATAGACCACACTTATAGTTTAGAAATTTATACTTTGTTAGTGACGTAATCAAAACTATAGTGTCTTAGTAAATTCTGGTAAAATCAGTTGTGACAGAGAAAAGTATGTTAATTACAATTTTTATCTAAGGCATCTTATAGTTCTTGCACTTTTTTGCAATTTTGTTTTTAATAAATCTTCTTCCTCTTCTGGGTGTCCCATTTAAACCAATCTAGTTCTATTACAAGATAATCGAGCGTTACAAACCTTAATTGCATACATATAAGTCGAGCATAAATTTTTGTTGTGTGGGGACGTCGCCGGCGCTTGCATTAACCAGACAAGAGGCACCCCAGAATTTGTGTTCCGCCTACCTTGGTACCGCTCTCGCATTTCTTCAAGGTAGAGGTCATTCTTCTGTCATGATGTTGCTATTTCTTTTGCTCTACATCCCCCTCCCGTTTCCAGGATTAGGGGTTCGGGATATACTCCCATTCCTCCTGCTCTTTGTTTCTTAAAATCTGCTCCATAATCTGCCCCCCACTCGCCCATATATTCGCACACCCAACTATTCGATCTATCAACTCTCTCAGGCTCTCCGATCTTCCAGCCACCACCATACATTCCTCTGTCTCGTTCGACCACCTCGCACGCCTGAGCAACGTGTGCTCAGGATCATCACTTTCACCACAGTACACACACTTATCATCATCCACCTTTCTTATCCCACTCAGGTACTCCCCCAAGCAACCATGTCTTGACAACACCTGCGTGAGATAGTACCCAATCTCTCCATGCGCCCTTTCCATCTATTCTCTCACATCTGGCATCAGCCTCCAGGTCCACCTCCCCTTTGTCGAGCCTTCCCATTGAACCTGCCAGACTGCAAACATACGGGTCCCGGCCTCCGCTCTACTGGCCCCCAATATAAATTGAGTCTATCAAGTTGTAAATGCCGCTGTACGTGTATTTGTATTATAGAGGGCTACCTTTTTAAAACGTTATACTTAAAATAAAGGGGTAAACGATATATAGTGACTTAGTGTTAAATATAAGAGTTTAGTAATCTACACTAACTATGCTACTACGTGAAATTTGAAGTATCAAACGGCTAAAACCGACTGACTGAAGTCAGACGTGGGACAATAAAATTAAGACTATAAAATAATTATATTATCACACTTAGATACTTTAAATTCATCTGTCCAGCTTATTCGGAATTGTTTAAACTGTTGAACTGCCATTAACATAAGTAAAAGTGTTTGGTATTGCTTATTGAAAGTGTAGTCTACTCAACTTTCACAACTAAGACTTAATTAGTTTATATTAATTTGTAAAGGCAATTTCCATATTCCATTCTTCAATACTTACATACTTAAATTTAGATAAAATTTTTATGTTAAATTTTTTCACTTTATTTTAATATAGATTCAAATAATTTTTATCTAATGAATTCGCTGTAGTTTTGATTTCGTTATCTGCAGAAGAATTCTCGTAAATTTGCATTAATACCGAAGATAAAATGCTTTCATATAAATGTACAGATCCTATACAAACAGATTCTATATAATGTATACTAAAGCAACTGTTCCTTTGGTATATGCCATGTTAAACACAGTTTCTTTATTACTTTAAAAATACTTCCCTCTTTTTTTTAATTGATCATTTTGTTCACTTACAATTAGTTACTTTCACTTCATACCATGTTACTAAAAACAGACAAATGTCGCGATGGTTGAGAGAAAATAACATTGACAGAGTATGCAGTACTTGTGATAGTGCAAATCAATATTGATTCATGATAAGTAATTTTTTCAAAAGAAATAATTTTTAGAGATTTAAGGAATCGGTATTATAAGGTAAGGTACCTACTTGATATAAAATGGCAAGATGATTCGAAGTACAAATGAGAAAATGTTGATTAACACCAGGATGGTCCAGATCGTGAGCCACTGCACCTATCAGAGACGCCATAACTTCTAGCGGTGTAATATGTTGTCTAATCTGCACAATAGAACAAACATTAGGAAATGAAAGCCAAGTTATTTTAACCGACTTACCTTCTCTTCTTGTAAAAAACAATGCATTGCTTGAGTTACATCAGTCGCGTGAATGGAATTATGGTAAGGATTCGTACTGTGATATCCCTCTTCTATAAGAGCTGTAAAAAATCAGTTCATTAGATTATTATTTGTTACGGTCTTGTGTTTTGGTTTCATATATTAAAGGTTTATAATATGTAATTTTCGCAATGCTTCGTGACAAATATTTAGCGATAAAAAATATGATCTATTATATATACATTTTCGGAATGCTTCGTGACAGATATTTAGCGATAAAAAATGTGATCTATTATATATACATCACTTTACCAGTTCTTTACTATGTATATATAGAAAAAAGGCAAAAATCAGGCTAATTAAACGTATCTCCTCTGAAATAGTACAACATATCAAAGTAGCAGAAGTAAATCGATTATCAGTATAATGCAAAGTTTCACTACACAGAGGGTAATATTCAAACTACAGAAAATAAGGAGATTATACTCCAACCCATCTGCAAATGCCTTATATAATAAGGACAGCTATTCTCCTGGCTATATGCCAAACGCCGAGCGCTGAATTACATGACAAAATTTGCCGTATTTTGTCTAACAGCGTTAGCACTAAAATACAGTGATTGTTCCAAAACCACGAGGAAGATGCGAAGCGTCACCTATCTCAGGATATGGTTAACTGCAGACCGGTTTCGACTTTATCTTGGGTCTCGTCAGTGTTAAATAAACGAGTATATTTTTGACAGATGAAGTTCACCAGTAGACGTTGCTACATTCCACCCCAGTGGAACGTATCAAACGCCATCTCTTGGTAGTTTCGAGAACAATCTAAATCTAAATTTGAATATTACCCTCTGCATAGTAAAATGTTGCATTAGATTTTTTACTCCGATTTATATTGTTAAACAATGCCCGGCATTGCTCATATGGCACACCAAACACATCGGAAATTGAAGGAAATCACCTGTGATACCCTTGAACACCCACCATATAGTCAGGACTTATCACCATGTGATATTCAATTGGCCGTGAGACTTTCACTTATGCGAAACTGGCTCCAGACCCTATCGATTGGCTATCAATTTGATATGAAAAATGTGTAAATAAAGGGGACGACTATGAAGAAATAAAAGTATCTTTGATAAATTTGTTTGGTCTTCAATAAATCTAAAAAATATTATTTTCGTTTATATTCGAACGCACTTCGTATTACGTTGTAATATAAATAAAATTAGTAATAGATGCATCATTGAGAACTAATACAACGAGACTCTTTGGATACGTTCCTCAAAATATAGCCAATAATAGATTCATTTTAGAGTTAAATATGCTCTTCGTTAACAAAGGGCATGGCTAATAATGATATCCACCAATAAGCTAACTCACATATTACATAGTCTATTAGTATCATATTATTACATAGTCAATTAATATCAGAATTCTTAATAGTTAACTCTTGAATTCATTCATTATTGCATTTCTATTTCAGAGGAACGTATCGGAAATGTGACATTGTCATTATATTCTTTCTTGTGGAATATTATTTTAGGTTGTATTCATGATGAATTCACAAATATATAGTACGTGTCGGTGTAATGAACTATGAAGTAAAAACCAACACATACGACACTCGATACTTGTTCTTTATATTAGAATTCATTACAGACCAGTTTATATAACACGGTCATCGAAATACTGTAATGGAAAGCCCTTTGTTAATATCTATGTATACAATATACGCTATCTTACCGTCAAATAGGAAATATGTGATAAACATTTTTTTAAATATATCTAATACAACTGTTTAAGACTGGTAATAGGAATATACTTAATTGATCTCAACTTATTCTTTTTGCAATATTGCATAATACGAATATCTTCGAGCGCTACGGAAGGCGGTTTCCGAGAAAAAAGTGACAGTTTAACCTTGTGCATTGAGTTACGAAGTGTCACGCTTATTTGACGTTTGAAGACAAACAATTTTTTCCCCATTTCTTGGAAAAAATTAATCTCAAATGGATATTGCCAAACAGAACGCACTGCGAAAATATTTACCACCTGTGCGGAATTGAAAGCAATATTATAAACGAAATATAGGGTGTCTCAGTTGGAAAGATAGGATTTGAATTGCGCGCCATTTGTGTTCTGTCAAAGATAGGGTGTTAATATTTAACGACTGTCATCTACAAAGCGTACAACTTCAACATGCCTGAGTATTTCATTTGGAACTATAGGATGTGATTTATGAATAAAACTAACACTATTTGATAAGCTGAGGTGTATTATTCTTCAACATATAATGGAAACGATACGGCTACAAATGGAAGAGACTTATCACTCATATAACCGCCGCGGCTCATTAACAAAAAAAGTATTTCTTTCCAGCAGATTCTCTTTTGAACGTAATATTTTTCTCCCTACGGTACATTTCTTGATTGGGATAAATCAAGTTTAAATAAATTGTAAGAACTTTGCTAGTTCTGCGCTATATCTCTTCTTTTTTGACATAATTTTCTTTTATAACGGGTGTTTATTTTAGAGGTATAGAAATCTAAAATGAAATAAAATACATAAAAATCGTGGTAATGGCCATGTTACTGGATTTATTAGAAAGCTAATGTTATGCTATTGTTGCTCAAAAATTATTTCAGGCATATGGACATCGCGGCTGGCTGGAAACAGCGCAATCTGGAAGTCCAATTGTCGACCACTTTTTCCAGCATCTGGGACCGTATCTCGGCAATATTAACACGGCGAATATTGGCGAATAAGTCCTTCATTGTCTGTGGTTTATTGGCGTAGACTAGCTACTAGACATATATTCCCACAGAAAATAGTCTAGCGGCGTCAATTAGAGGCCAATTCACAGGTGCATTACGCGAAATTATGCGTTCGTGAAATGTTTCTTGCAATAAATTAATTGTGGCGTGCGCTGCGTGGCATGTTGCGCCGTCTTGTTGAAACCAGAACTCTTTCACATTAATGCCATTCAATTGAGAAACGAAAAAGACAGTAATCATGGATCTGTAGCGCTTTCCATTGACTGTAACGTTCTCGCCGGTATCATTTCTGAAGAAATATGGACTAACGATTCCACCAGCCCATAAAGCACACCACAGTAAAGTGTATAAAACAGTAACTTTTTGTGTATAACAGTGTAAAACAGCAACTTTTTGTGGATGTAAAGATGTCTCAATAATGGCTCGTGTATATTCTTCACTCCATATATGGCAATTTAGTTCATTAACGTAGCCATCCAACTATAAATTAGCTTCATTATTGAACAAATTTTTGTGGTGAAAATGAGGATCAACAACAATCTCGTTTTCAGCTCATTCAGTGAACGTATGACGCATACGATGGTTAACCGGCTTCAGTTCCTGCATGAGCTGGTTCTCATCCGCTCGTAACTCAAAATATTTCCGCGAAATCTTACATAAAGTGGATGGACATAGTTGTTGTGCACGATGGCGAATCGACTCATCCGAGTTCTCCTCAATACAACACTCCACAGCAGCAACAACTTCTTCAGTGTGCACTATACGAAGTCCTTGAGGATGTACATTATCAATTAGAGTGTGCTTGGTATGAGAACGATCCATGGTTTTTCATATTATTTGCTCGGATGGCAGTGGCGGCGCCAGGGGTGAGAAAGGGTGGGCGAGCGCTCAGGCAAAATTCTTTTCGCCCAACCTCTTATAACATCACTATATTACATTCACTCATAAAATAATATATTTAACCCACCTCGTCCTCGCCCACCCTAGATATTTCCTGCCTATTTTCTTTCAGCCGTAAAATAATGCTAGCGTCGCCACTGTCAGATGGCCGATTATGTCGACCGTAAAATAGACGGAGTACATGGTAAGTTTCGCGAACTGAACCACGATTTTTGAGGTGAATTTGGATAATTTGTAAACGCTGTTTTGGCGTAAGCCTATTCATGGTGAAATTAAACTGAGCACAAATCAACTGTCAGCTGTCGAATTGGCTGTTACTGGAAATAGTGTTGCCAATTCGAAAAACAAACCTCTAAAAAACACCTATTATTTGTAAATCCTTTTATCAGATATTTCTTTCTTTTCTCTTGTTTTAGCTGTTAGTGGTGCAATATTGTTTTAGTTACTTAGATGCTAATTAATGTGACAATGTGTTATGACCTTAGTCATAACATGTTACTTTTACGATAGTATTTAATCTCTTATTCTTATAATTATAATTCACCAATATTTTGGTTGAGTATATAAATAACGATTATAGAAACTACGATGTATTATTATAATAATCAATCTTCATTTAAATCAGCCGATAGCAGGTAGCACATACCATGTATCAATATCTGTCGATATCGAAAATCATTAACGATTTTGTGTTTGATGACATTTACGTAGAAACGTTTACTAGCCTATAACTATAAACAATTTCGATAATTACATTCTAATATTCTAATACCATTTGCTAATGGCCCCTTACAAATGTTCCTCTGTATTGTTTTTGCTAATAAATTGGTTTTATGTATTCCTACTAATTTCAAGTGAGGAAAATAACTAAATATAAAGATATATAAAGTTGCCATCATCAAATTCGGCATTGTAGTCGCAACATGGTCGAAAATGATATCTATGCAATTTATTACATGATTGTATTTAATTGAATGAATCTAGAACGTATTAAATGTTGCAATAACGATAATATTGGGTTTTACAAATTATATCTGAGTTACGGATAAATCCCAAATAAGGATATTAGATATAATTTTATCTAATATCTATTAATTTTACCATATTAAAATTGGTAAAATTAGTAAACATAGGAGCAATATTTATTTTCCATATCTTTTCAGTAAATGTATTGCTTAGCGATACTTACAAAAGTATTCAGCCAGCCTGCTATTAAGAACGAATGTAAAAAAACAAATTCACAATTAAGTGAGACTGCATAATATGCGTAAATACGTTCGTGCATTACTCCTTCACTAAAGGATAATTACAACGCAGACGCAGAATAAAACATTCGCTGGGAATACCCGACCGACATGTTTGAAATATGAACAAGGGCACACAAAAGTAGATATTTGGCCAATTAATTATGCAACGCTGTAGTGGGTAACACACGTAGAGAGAGAAGGGTTCTTCGCCAGAGTATTAGTATATAAAAGGTTACATATTAACTGGTATAGATTGCGTGTCTCTATTAGACAGTGTACTCTTGTTATGTAAATAAAATGCCAAAAGCACGCGAAATTACAGTATCAGAGAGACTAGATCTCCTTAGCAAAAAACGGTATTACACAGCGTAAAATTAGCAGAGACACAGGCATCCCACGAAGTACTGTTACAGAGTATAATAAAAAAATATGAAGCTGATAAAACGGTAGTAAATAAAGCACGATCAGGACGTCCGAAAACATTAAATAAAAGAGAAAGACAATTCTCAAACAAATAAACGAAAATCCGAGTACTAGTGCCAGAACAATATGTGTTGAGATTCAGGAGACCACTGGAAAGAATCTTAGTACTGGGACAGTGCGTCGAACATTAAGAAAGAAGGGCTACTACGGCCGAGTTGCCCGAAGAAAACCCTGGATTAGTAAGGTCAACAGACAAAAAAGACTCAAGTTTGCTGAACAGTATGTGCATGAGCCTGAAACTTTCTGGGATAAGGTAATCTTTAGCGATGAATGTAAATTTGAGATCCTTGATCCGTCCAGACGACAAGTCGTATGGAGAAAACCTGGCACAGCGTTAAATTAGGACAACTTGCAACCTACCGTAAAACATGGCGGTGGATCGCTCATGTGTGGGGCTGTATGACGGCTGCGGGAGTGGGTAACCTTCATTTTATTGAAGGAATATTGAACCAATATTCTTATATTAATATACTGAAGCAGCATTTAGAGGCTAGTGCCGAAAAATTGGGATTGGGTGATCATTATATCTTTCAACAAGATAATGACCCCAAGCATTGTTCCCGTAAAACGCGGGAATGGCTGCTATACCATGCACAAAGACAATTTAAAACACCGCCGCAGTCGCCCGATATTAACCCTATCGAACACTTATGGTTACATCTAAAACGCTCTCTGCGAAATAAACGAATTACCAATAAAGAAGAGTTAAAAAATCATCTCTCAACAGAATGGGATAATGTGACCCCAGAAGTGACCCATGAATTGGTGCATTCAATGCCAAATAGGTTGAAAGCTATTTTGAATTCTAAAGGCTACTCGACAAGCTATTAAATGTGCCGTTTTAAATCGTTTGTACCTTTTCTATTTCCTTTCATTTAGTGGCCGAATACTTTTGTGTTATATAAATAGGACATTATCGTGTTTGTTTTGACAACTTTTTTTATGTGATATATAATAAAGTATAATGTTCATACATAATTGTGTTAATTTCTCTTGTTTGCCAGTCAGTGACAACTACAAAAAATTTCAAAAAAGCTCCAAAATCTCCAACATGTTTCATTTTTTGATTCTAATTGGGCCTAGGCCTGTAGTTTTATTAAGAATTGTATAACTGAAATAAAAAAAGGAATAGACGAGATATGCAAGATGCGAGACTAGGGACATGATTAAAAAAAGAAATTAGTATAACCGAGATTTGGCTAGAACCTGTAGCAGGTCGTTTAAACTGTACAAATATATTTCTGAATATGAACATCTGACTAAATAAACAATATGTTATTATTACATTATTGATTCAACCAGCTTAGGGTAAAATGCATTATTATTGGTGAAGTGGATGTGGTGTATACTGTGGTGTACTGGATTCAGTAGTAATCTTCTTTACTTAGTAAAAGCGTATTTATCCAGACGTACATTATTTGTTTCATATAATGCCTTCAATCCGAGACCTTTTCCGCGTCCTCTGGAATGCCTCCAGGCTCAAATTTAGGAGCATTATTCTTTATTTTATTTATTAAAGACTTGTCTCTAATTTATATTTCATCATCATTTTTTTACCGATAACTTAAAATTATTATTAAATATAACCCGTCAATGGTGATGAATGATGTTCAATGTTTGCAATTGCAAAAATTCATTGACCTTGTTGTGTCATTGTGTTCAGAGAATAGACTATCAATAAACATAGATAAATTTAAAGTCTGCTCCTATACCTTAAAGAAGCAACCATTAATGTTTCACTACTCTATTGGTGGTACAATTTTAAAACGTTCCAAAAATATTAAGAATCTTGGTGTGTATGAACTTTGATGATAAACTATCGTTCCCTCGGTATATTAGACATGTGGCTTTTAATGCATATAAAACCCTCGGTTTTGTGCTTAGAAATATGACATCATTTAGTAACACCGCTACCTTAAAATTTTTATATTTTGTGTTAGTTCGTTCAAAATTAGAATATTGCAGCCTTATTTGGTATTCTCGATATCTAAGTCATATTAATCAACTTGGATAATATTCAACGACATTTTAAACGGTACGTATCTATGTGTGTTCAACGGTAAAGTATATGTCATTTCGCATAGATAATTATAATCCGTAGGAGGTTACGATTATATTCTGCTTTTACAAAGATGTGATATTCAGTCATTGAACACTAGAAGGGTGCTTACTAGCCTCTCATTTTTATTTAAACTCTCCCATAAGAGTATGGATGCACCCGCGGTACTAAGCATGTTTAGTATACGCAAACCTTGACTAGGGTCTTGAGAGGAAAGTATGTTTTATTACCAGATTGCAACAATTAACGTGCTGATACGAGTAAAGTCGCCAGTGTTTGTAATGTCACAAAAGTTTAATGTAATATCTATCACTTGCGATTTGAATTATTGTACTCATAATGAGTTACTATCCTTAAGGAAACAACAACTTTTTACTATTCTATAAGTTATTTACTGAAATAGTTCATTGTATATTTATGTCAAAGTTATTTAGAGGTTACCCCTTTTTTATTTTTTTTTGTTATATACTGTACACGCACACATATGTATTTATTTGTATTTTTGTCTTATAAATGGATTTCTTCTGTTGGGACATAAAGGCAGCATTATTATTATTATTATTATTATTATTACATTAGCGGAAATTTAATATATTTACGTTGATCAATTTATGTAGGGTCAAATAGAGGGGTTTTCTTATCAGAAATCTTTTCTCGGTGTGGATTTAATTTTGGATTTTAGCCAGTAGGTTTTCCCAATACTTTGTTTTTATAACACGTGGATACCTCAATAAATTTCGGGCATGTTTTTTGGGTAATGGACACTTGATAAATAGCAAATAATGTAAACTATACAGTTGGATTTTTATTGAAAATTAAAATTTGCGATAATAATGTATAATGAATGTAAGAACCTTGGAAAATAATTTTAATACATTTATTTTTCACGAGAACATCAAGTCTTTGCATTCCACTACGCTTATTATGTTTTTCTTATTGCCAAAAGAATTTAATAACCACGTGAAAATAATTAGAAAGATAAGCCAACGTTCATTCGAATATTTCAGTTATTTTATCGAGTTGTCGGTACCCAGGCTAGTTATTATGGCAACCATGTACAAGTAAATAATAACAAACATTATATTTTTTGCATGTGTATTATTTAGTTATGATAAATAATATTAAAATTGCTGAATAATTAGATATAATGCTAGTTACGCTGAGAAATTTACATACGGAACTTAAAAAATAGAAGACTACAAAATATTTAGTAATATATAAGAATTAGTTGTTACTGAAGATGTGAATATATTTTTTTCGATAATGAAAATTGTAATCATGACACAGTCTACAAAGCGACTATTTATCTAATGTTAAAGACAACTAAGAAAATGAAAATATCTCTGAATTTATAAAACTAATTTGAAGGAAAAAATTACAAATACTATACCACAATTTTTAGCAGCAAAAACATAATGAAATCTAAATCATTTTCCGTTGATATTTACCTCTTAGGAAAATAGAACATATTATACAGGAAAATATAATCAAACACTTTCTGTACAACACAGGCTTTTCTGTTTTAAAACATAGCATTGAGACTGTCAGCTTCAAAATGTTGCTTGTTTAAAATAAGTTAAGGGCCTGTATGTTTTACCTAGTTAAACTGTTTTCAGCTAATTGTAAGATTACTTTAATCGATTTTAAGACTGGTATTATCCTGACGAATCGTATAATTCAAACACCTATTAAGGGGGTATTCTAGTTTAGAGGCTTAAATTTTGGGTGGTTTTTCGGGCTTGATATAAAAAACAAAAAATTATTTTTACTATCCAATTTTTCACAATATATTTATTGATGTTTTAGGAATATAAAAAAATCGATGAAAAAAGAAAAGAGCTGTCAAAGGTGGGGGTAATAATAGGGGTAAGCTGGTTGACATGATTGCCACTCTTCCGTTAATCTGAAAGAAATTTTTTTAAAAATTTAGAATTTTTCAAAAATAGTAAAAGAAATATTTTGATACAAAAATGGTAGCGATGATAGAGTCATATGTTGAGGGTCCGTGTCAAATTTGAAGTTAATAGGTTGGATAGAACTCGAGATATTATGTCAACCATGTCGGTAAAACTAGTTTTGAGAAAAACGCGTTTTTAACAAAAATTTAAGCCAACCGCCGTGGTAAGTCAAATAAAGGTACGTTATACTTATATTATATTGGCCGGCGATGCCTTCATACTCATATACTTAGTGTGCCTTCTTCAAATCGATTATTTTCTGAAGTTAGATCCAATCTACGGGCAGCTTTAGCTTCCTTAGAAGCAGGAGAAGTTACCTAATAGCTATAACTCCGTAATATCTATAACTCCGAAAATAGTTATAACTCCGTAAATATTTTGAATTTTGAAATTTTCTTTGGAGGAGATATTCTTAAAAGTTTAAACTTTAAGAATAAGAAAAAATCGATCTTTTCAAAATTATAGACTGAATACCCCCTTTTAAATCAATCTAAGATTAAAACTAGCATCGGAAATCTTATTGTATATTCCCGTCCTACAGCTACATTATTTTTTCATTACAGAGACCGTAAACTAACAGTATACTTGCGTATTCTTGGCGTGTGAAACCTGCCATTTTTAATATCACTAAATTTGTACTGCGTGCGATCATACACATGTCACTTTTCAGACAAACTAAATTCGATTTATTTTTAGTAATTGAAGATGGATACGACATAAACAATGCATGCTTGTTCACCACGTGAAGAGGCGGTGAACTAAATTTCCCAATGTGTGATGATCTACCACTGTATGTGATGTTGAGTATGTTACTATGAATGTTACCATTAGCGTAAGGGAGACGAAAATGAATGTTAATTACAACTTTTTTTACTTTGTGGAGCGCTTTTCTCATTTTGTTTTGTATTGCTTAGGTATGTATGTACTCGTACAGGTCGTCAATAAGAGAAACACGTCTCAAAATTGCGGTATAGGACCGTCCATGAGGTGCACAGTAAATATCTTGGCCTTTACGCAGTCGCATTGAGACTTTTGCAAAGTGAATATCGATGGATATATATTGAATGTGAATGTACACAGAATTCGATCTGGCCGCGCGTAAAGTGCATCCTTTTCCCTCCGAATTCTGCTTCACACTTTCTTCTACGCATACATAGAGAATCTAACACTTTTTTCCATTATTGACTATTCGTCAATAATGGTTTATTCGTCAATAAAAGATAGTTTGTCATAACCTATTGGTTATGACCAACTATCCTGAAACCCTTATAATTTGAATTTTCCTTAACCCAAATATTATTTCTCTGTTGGTGGAATAAGAGAATAAGAGTATTATCCACTGTACTATAAAATTAGAAACTGGAAAATATTATAGTCGAGTTTAAATACATTCTATTTTAAGTGTATGGATGGTGTAATTATTAGTAAGTATTTGTAGAGAGATTAAGATGCTTTAGTTGTACATTTCACGATAATTTTATATTTATTTTATCATCTTAAAAGAGGTAGTAAGTACTACATGAATGTTTATGATATGTACTTCACCATTTTTGAGCATTTAATTAACGTTTTTAATTTAAGTGAATAAAGAATAGCGTCTAGATTTGGAACCAAAGTTTTAAATAAAGTATACAACATATTTTATAAATTTACAATTATGTCAAGTGTATATTTTCACAGTGAATTATAATTATTACTTTTTCTTTACGTATTTTCCAATTATTATATTATTTTCAATTATAAATGTGGAGGAGGTTTTTTTAATAAAAAAAAAAAGAATGCTTCAATGAAATCATTCTTTCAACATAATCGATAAAGTATGTACATGTGTTAAAACAATAAATGACTCCATCTTTCAAAAACGGATCCATTTATCTAAACATTAAATAAATCATTTGTGGTAGGCATTAAAATCTTTTTAACAGAAATATTTCACAGATTAAATAATTCAAATTTTCTAATCTTTAATAAAATAAATGTTTCTACGCTATATTTTGGTACACTCTAAAATATACTAGAATATAAAACATTGGCAGTGTGTATTGGTAGTTGTTAGAACTTAAAACGGCAGTGTGGCTATTCGCGATTTTTGACTATTCAATATGCCCGAATGGTGTTATTTGTCTTAAGATATACATGCTAAGTGAGTTTAACGTATTAACCAGATTTATTAAAAGGTCATATCTATGTGACTAAAAATTTTTTTCAACTTTAATAGCCACTGGAGGATTTTGTTGATTTGGCATGTATCTACCTATCCATGTTTCGTAACAATAAAGTAAATGAAGTAATATAAATTCATTTTAAATTTGCTATTTTTATATGTGTTGTTATTCGTACACATAAGTAACATGAGCTAAGGATTATAATTTATTGGAACCTAAAATAAAATACTATGTAATTTTTTATACTCACTAAAAAGTTTCCACACATGAACAACGTCTAACTGGAAGTAGTCCAATAAGCCGTACCAGTGAAATAGATGAACACAGAGAGCGGGCAGAGATCTACCACCAGCAACAGTTTCTAGAGTAAAGGCATTAAACGCCCATTTGCCACAGCGGTCTAATATTTTCTGAAACAAGGTAAAAACTAATGTTTATTACTGTCTTGTTGTAGTATTCATGTTCCTAGTCATAAAAATAAAACTACCCCCGAAGCCATGGTTCGTTTTACTACAGTAATGATCATCAGTTTCAATAAATTTGCGATAAATTTAATACATACCAGGGATGTTTAGAAAATATATCTGTATATCGCATTATTTCGTACATTTTCAAAATCTTGAACTGGTAAATTATTACTTTTCATCTGTATTTCTTCCTTTAGATAACCGCCCAAATTCAAATCAATGATCTTCCTCGCATAAATTTAAAAACCATTTGATTTTTCACTTTCAGTTAGTTACAGAGGAACAAGTACAAAAATTAATTTATCAATTGAAATATAAAGCTTATGGCTACGAAAATATTTCATTAAAAATACTTAAACTTTGTTCCCCAGTGATGCGCAAACACATAGTGCATACAATAAATTGTTGATTTAAACTGGGATATTTTTCAAATAAGTGGAAATTATCAGTAGTTAAACCTATTCTAAAAAACAACGATCCGCAAAATGTTAAAATATTTAAGGCCAATTGCCATACTATCAGCTATGTTCAAACTTTTAGAAAGAGTAGTCCAAACTCAGAATCCGATTATGTAATGAAAAGTAATTGTTTTCGCCTTTGCAATCATGGTCATAGTACAACGACAGTATTGGCTAACGTTATCGAGAATATATTGAGTTCTTTAGATAAGAGTAAAGCTAGAATACTAACACTTCTCGATTTTTAAAGGCTTTTGAT
Organism: Rosalia funebris; assembly: GCA_037954035.1. NCBI lineage: Eukaryota > Metazoa > Arthropoda > Insecta > Coleoptera > Cerambycidae > Rosalia > Rosalia funebris. The sequence continues at coordinate 10,355,837 of JAZFAV010000009.1, forward strand.
GTATTAGATTATTTACTTCTATGGTCTAAATTACAGTACTTTCGTTTTGACAATATAACAATTTGTTTGGTTAATTCTTATTTTATTAACCATTACCAACTAACTTTCAACGATAACATCTCTGAAAAATGCTTAACATTTGGTGTACCTCAAGGCTCCGTACTGAGATCCATTTTATTTATGATTTACGCTGACATTGTCAAAACCGTGACATGCTCTAATGTACAATATTATGCAGATGACACTAAATTAAGTATATTGAGCAAAAATAATCTTAAATTGAATCTTAATAAATGTATGATAATTTGCTTCTGTCAAAAGTCAGTGAGAGAATACATCTTATCGCATATAAGAATTAATATAGTTGGTTAAATCACCATCTGCTCTATTAGATGGTTAAATCGCTCTATTAGGATATGTATAAGAATTAGGTTTTTTGCAAATGAAGAAAAGTAGCCTTTATTTTTGTCCCATCTATAAAATAGGTAATAAGATGTTGCTGTGACATCTCAAGTTTTGTGCACAATTTTTATTTGGAAGATCTTTAAAAACAAAAGTCCATTGTCGGCATGTATCTAACGTTTTAGTAATATTGCTACTAAATGGGAAAAAGTAATGTTTAATAAATAGTCTTTTCCTATGTATATATTTTTTTTGTCCTATTATTGTTCATTATTTGCATCTGTTACTTTTGTCAACTACAAATAATTTAGCTTTATTGATATTTTAGTTTAGAATTGGGACACTCGACGGTATGTAGATTCATTTAAATCGTCCAAGGATTTTTTTACAATTTAACAGTATATTCCGACAAAGATCAATAAGAATAACCAGGAGTAAAAGACATAACATAATAAAAAAATAAGTTGAAAAATTTCCCATATCAATTAGTTTTAATTAAGTTATAAGAAAAGTTTTCACATATTCGTCTTGAGTTTGATGATTTTGGCATCATTTTCGGGACAATTTTAATGAAACTTACTTTTCAACTATGTATATTTAAATATTAAATCTTAAAATTTCGTATTTTTAAATAGCCTCAATATATTTTACATTTGGATTTAATTCTCTTGGGCAATGTTGATCAACTTTGGCTCAAATCCAAAAAGTTAAAAAAATATAACATTGTTTTATTAATTAAAATATTTTGTAACAACAATTTTGAAACGGTTTTTAACATAGTTCCAGCTTCTGATTGAAAATATTTTTTTTTAATTTACATCACTTAGATCAGTAATCACATTGTTTCCTCATTAATTTTTTTGTTATTTAAGGCATTTTTTGCCAAGTGGTGTTGGCCGTATTGTCTCAAAAACCTAATTAACTAAAAGTAATTTAGTCTACATAGCCAAAATCATTATTATGAATAATTCATTTAAATAGTTTAGAAGCCTGAAAATGGCAGTGTCTTATCTACTGCCTTTTTGTAAGTGTGTCTCTTAATACGGAATTGTAAATTGGATTATATTATTTCCATCATTCGAATGGAAAGGAGAAGGAACTTCATTCACCCTGTCCTCTTCTCAGTAGTAAGCGATAAAGCGGTACTTTTTCGAAACTGTAGAATTCCTGAATTAATTCAAAATTTAAAATTATTTTACTTAAAACGATCATACTACTCTCCATATTATATCCAGTAGCAAGGATAGGGCGAAGTTTCCTTCGATTGCGTGCATTAAATGACGTTACAAACAAAATAAAGATAAATAAATTACCACTATATCAGCCATACAAAAAAAAAAACAACTTAATAATTACTGCTACATATTCATATTTCACATAATATCACATTTCATCTTGTTTACTAATATTGACATTAGCAGTCCCTCAAACTTCCTTTAGCTACATATCATTCCATTCATACATTTCCATTCAATATATGTTTACTTTCAATATATAATTATAGATTACCATACACACTATATTCTGAAATTTCTGTATTTATGAGGATACTTTTTGTATCTTTGACGAATCATAAATAGTTGCATCATAAATTATTAAGGTTTATAGTGTCGTAGACCTCACAAGATTAGCACCAAGAGATAAGGCTAGTTCTTGATCAATTTGTGAACCGATTTCACCCAAAAATAAACAGTTTTAAAACCTTAAAACGGACTCTTCCGCACGTAGAACATCTCTATCTCGAAATTGAGTGGGCGGAAAAAAATTAACCAACACATAAATGAAGAATGTGTTTTATGCGACAGTTTTACTTTTTTCAATTTTCTCAATAGTCCACCATCGTGCTTTCTCATGATCCATGGACAGGGTGGGGTGTGTCCTATCCACCTCAAAATTAACAGATGTCGTCTGGTAGACGTCCCTAACCAGAATCAGTCGAAACCCGATCGATCAGACACGATTTAATTGAGTGATCGTGCTAACAAAAAGAAATTTCACAAATAGTCCACCATTGTACTTTCTCATGACCCATGTACATGGTAGAGTGTGTTCTACTCACCTCAAAATCAATAGGTGTTATCTGGGAGACGTCCCCGATCAGAATCAATCAAAATCCGATTGATCCGACACGATTTAGTTGAGTTATCGTGCTACCAAGAATAAGTGCCGACGACAACGACAACGACGACACACACGCAGCAAACATTTTTTAAAAACCGTTTTCTTTGGTTTTTAGGCCGAAAAACGAAAAATAAACCAAAAAAGTTGTTATTTCAATTTTTCTTAACACGATTACATTACTTTTCCGCTAGTACGAGTATATGATATACAGAAATCTAGAACTACTTTTAATATACATACGTATAGTTTATTTCATCGCTATTTGCCAAATAAAAAATCTCAAAACATACCGTGGCTTGTTCTTATGGCTAGGCTCAGGTAGACTGTTCCGTTTATCGGCAAGATAAGAAGGGTTTTATTTGGCAAATAGCGATCAAATGAATAGTACACTAATATCAGAGATAAATAAAGACAAATATCGAAAAGAAAATTTCTAAATATTTCCAAATCAAAAAGAAGATAACTAACTTTGCCAATTTCATGTAAAAGGTATTCAAATTACGCAACATTTTCTCTATTTAACCAACTTTCTAACTCTCGTCGTTGAGCTTAATAAGATACCAGCAATTTTCTTGACAACAACAGTTTTGTGACATGAACAATTTTTTTTAATACGATTTTGTACTTTAATAGAAAACAAATTTTTCATTCTAAATTTTATGATATGTCTAGTAATCGTTTAAATATGTTTTTAATTTGTTTTAATTACGACTAAATATTAAGCAAGAAAAATCTCATGACTACGCCTACGAATGCTGGAAACTAATTATTTCAACTACTTTTGGAAAAAGTCGCAATGATATCATAAAACTATAAAACTAGTGGTCTTTGTAAAATACACATTTGTTAAAAATGTATTTTTTCAGTGTTGAAAAATGCCTTTGTTGAATTTATAAAGTTAGGTACCATAAGATAGTTGTCTTATAATTTGCTTAAAAATGAATATCGAAAAATATTTTTTTTATTTTTCAATAGCTATTAAAATAAAGTGTGAAATAAGTTAAAGGAATATAAAAAAAATAATTTTTTTAAAGTTGTTATATATAATAGATTATATAGACTTTTGCAAACTTCTTTACTACATGTAAAGGGTATTCAAATTGTCTAAATTTTCCCTAATGTAATCAACTTTGTCCTACAATCAATCCACAACCAACAATCCTATTTTAATATAAATATATACTGACAAACATTTAAATAAATGCATATTAATATGTATACAGGGTTTCTCACGGTAGCCGTTCGTTAGAAGTTCTCGTGGTTAGAAAAAACTTAGAATTCTGAATATTCGGACTCCAGGATTACTCAAGATTCTCTCTCATTTTGAAATATTTTCAAGCTCATACCACTTCCGGTTATCCCGGAAGTCGCCAGTAACTTAATTATTTTAAATACAACACCCGGTATATTATTTCATTTTTGGATTCCTGAGAAAATTTTATGAGTTCCATCAGGTTTCTCTGTACCTATTTTCAACTGTTTCTTAGATATCTAGATTATTTTGAAAATTTTGAAAAACGTAGCCTTATTTTCAACACTTTTACCCATTTTCGACTGGTGCTAAGCGCTTCTGAGGTAGACGGAAGCACAAGAATGGTACTTTCGAAATCCATATTGACAATTAATTTATCGCAAACATGGTGTCCAAAATTTTATCACCAATTACATCATTTTCAAAGTTGAAAAAGTTCCTTATTTCAAATGTGATACGCTGTATATTATTGGATGATCGGATGCAGAATTTGATTCTGCATCAATTCGCTATAACTTTCCCTATATCTATTTCCAATGGTTTTCTTGTAGAAAATCTAAAGAGAATCTTGAATAACCCTGGAGTCCAGAAATTCAGAATTCTAAGTTTTTTCTAACCACGAAAGCTTCTAACGAACGGCTACCGTGAAAAACCCTGGATATTATTTTATAATATACGTATGTACTAAATCTAAATACGTACTAGATTTAAATGACCGAAATATAGTTAATATTAACGACACCGTGTCCGAGACACATATATGTTAGACTAGGAGTACCACAAGGTTCTATGTTGGAACTATTACTGTTTTTTATTAATAAATGACGTCCCTAACTATATTACTACTTGGTTAGTGACAATATTTATAGATGACACAACAATTGCTATATTAACGGATACTCCTGAAAAACTAAGTAACTGTACAAAATACTATTTCGGAAATTAGTACTCGGTATAACGTGATAGATGTTAAGGTTAACACCAGTAAAAATCAATATATAATTTTTTTATTAGGAGAGGAATTTCAGATTTTATGTTAGATTATATGCATTAATCTGAGGCAGTAATATTCCTACGCACATGCTTTGATAGATAAATGGTTTAAATGGGACACATATAAAAACACACGTAAAAAATAAATACGGTGCTTTATGCTACACTGCAAATGGAGAATGCCTTGAATACGAAGGGACTTTTAAATAAGTACGAGTACTATGCTTTAAGATGCGTTGACATTCATTAGAGTTCGTATTTGATTAACTGGAATTCGATCGCCACCGAGTACTGGAACTTCTTCTTCTTCTTCTTTTTCCTCAACCCATATCCATCCACTCCTGGACGAAGATCTCTCCCAATTCTCTCCATTCCTCCCTGCTTTGTGCACATTGTATCCATTTTCTTCCTGCTATCGCCCTTATATCATCCACCCATCGTCTCTGGGGTCGCCCTATACTCCTACTCGTTTCTCTTGGGCGCCATTCTGTGACTTTGCGTGACCATCTGGTGTCGTCTTGTCTAGCTATATGTCCTGCCCATCGCCATTTCATTGTTACTATTTCTTCTATGATGTCTTTTATTTGGGTCCGTTTCCTGATTTCCGTATTTCTAATTTTGTCTCATAAGGAAATTCCGATAATGGCTCCTTCCATTGCTCTCTGTGATGTTCTTAGTTTGTTAGCGTAGACTTTTGTCATAGATATTGTTTCCAATCCATAAGTGGCGACTGGAAGTATACATGTGGTATATACTCTTTTCTTAAGGTTGACTGGAACTTCGGGGTTTTTGAGTATATATTGTAGCTTTCCAAAAGCTGCCCAGGACAGTCTAATTCTTCTGCTGATTTCAACATGTTGATTTTCTTTTCCTAGTTTAATGGAGTGTCCTAAGTGTATATACTCATTCGTCTTTTCAATAGGTTGTCCTTCCAGCGTTATATTTGTACTAACGTTGGTTATTATCTTTGTCTTGGACTGATTGATTTTTAATCCAATTTTGTTGGACTCGTAGTTTATTTGTTTAAGCATTTAATCAAGCTCCTGGATATTGTTGGCTATTAGAATTATGTCATCAGCAAACCTTAAATGATTCAGGCGCGATCTGTCAATGTTTATGCCTTTATTTTCCCATTTTAGGTTCTTGAAGACGTCTTCCAGCGCTAACGTAAATAATTTCGGAGAAATACTGTCACCCTGTCTGACACCCCTTCCCAACTTGATTTTATTTGTTTTGGTTGTTTCGTCTACTTTAATATGCATAGTTGCATTGTTATAAATGTTTTTGATTAATTTTGTATAGCGAGAATCAATTCTTGCGTTATCGAGGGAGTTAAGAAATATTTCTATGGAATCGAATGCCTTCTAGGGGAACGTTGAACGTAGTACGTTTTTCTATCAGGATACGTATGGTGTGGATATTATCGATTGTCCCATATACTTTTCTAAATCCGGCCTGTTTGATGGGCTGGTATAAGTCAAATTTTGCAGTCAGCCGGTTTGTCAGTATTTTGGAGAATAACTTATAGAGGTGTGATAGCAGTGATATTGGTCGAAAATTTTCGATGTTTGTATTGTCGCCTTTTTTGAAGATTAATATCATTTCAGTGTTGCACCAATTTTTTTGGATTTGGCCTTCTTGAAGGCATTTGTTCAGCAAGATTTTTATTGCCTCCTCTATTGGTTTTCCGTCGAATTTTAGCATTTCTGCCGTGATTTTATCTTCTCCCTGACTCTTGCTGTTTTTCATCTGAAGTAGTGTTGTTCTTATTTCACTTCTTGCGATTTCAAGTAGTTCTTCAGAACCGGCGTTAATAGTTTCTCTACTGTCTACTTGACGTCATATAGCGGATGCATAGAGTGTCGTGTAGAACTATTCGATACATTTGATAATATCTTTTTTATCGTGTATCAAAATACCCTGTCAGTAACATATAAGTAGTAAATCGAGTAAGGAACCACCAAGCCGCCAAGCGGTTATTAAAGTAGTTCCCGAATAGCAAAGCTATTACATAATCGCTCTAGGAAACAACTACTCCTCGGGCTAAAGCCCCGCCAGGCATTGAATTATACCCAGAAGCGATCCTTGACCCCTTTCTCGTGTTTCTGCACGATCAGATAAGGTTTCAAAAAATAAAACCCGCGACAGGTAGGATTCGACATTTGTCCCGGATCGGAACCGAGCGACATACAGCTGTTTCGAACTTGTTAGTTCTCATCAGTGCCGCACACGGTACGCCGATTCAGGACAAATGCCCGAGGAGTAGTTGTTTCCTAGAGCGATTATGTAATAGCTTTGCTATTCGGGAACTACTTTAATAACCGCTTGGCGGCTTGGTGGTTCTTTACTCGATTTCCGACTTATATGTTACTGACAGGAGATCGTATCGATAAAGATGTATACGCCATAAAGCTCATTCGGCATTTGTCCTGAATCGGCGTACCGTGTGCGGCACTGATGAGAACTAACAAGTTCGAAACAGCTGTATGTCGCTCGGTTCCGATCCGGGACAAATGTCGAATCCTACCTGTGGCGGGTTTTATTTTTTGAAACCTTATCTGATCGTGCAGAAACACGAGAAAGGGGTCGAGGATCGCTTCTGGGTATAATTCAATGCCTGGCGGGGCTTTAGCCCGAGGAGTAGTTGTTGCCTAGAGCGATTATGTAATAGCTTTGCTATTCGGGAACTACTTTAATAACCGCTTGGCGGGTTGGTGGTTCCTTACTCGATTTCCGACTTATATGTTACTGACAGAGATCGTATCGATAAAGACGTATACGCCATAAAGTTCATTCGGCATTTGTCCTGAATCGGCGTACCGTGTGCGGCACTGATGAGAACTAACAAGTTCGAAACAGCTGTATGTCGCTCGGTTCCGATCCGGGACAAATGTCGAATCCTACCTGTGGCGGGTTTTATTTTTTGAAATCAAAATACTCTGTTTATTCTTGATTTTTGACATAGCGGTTTTCCCCGTACAAAGCTTTGAGCGCAGCACTTTCATTCTGCAATTGTTACTGATGGCCTCTTCTATGGTCTTGGTGGTAAATTGCCTTTTGTCCTTCCGGATTTCTCTTTTCACCTTTTTATTAAGGTTTTTAAAGCTCTCGGACATTCTGTCAGTTCTTCGTTGCCATTCTTCTATTAACTTCAAAGTGTGGTCACTTAATTTGATTACTGACTTATTTTTCATCCTGTAGCATATCTTCTCAACTGATGTTCTTACACTACTCGTGATTTTATCAGTCAGCTGATCGATATTTAATTGTGTTAGTGCTACTGCAGGAGTCAATTTTTGTCGGAGGCTCTTTTCGTACTCAACTTGATTCGACCTTAAGTCCGCAGATGGAGGACAAAGATAATTCTTTAGATGATGATGAGTACTGGAACGGTATCTTCGAATTCGAGTAGGATTTACATTGGTGAGTTCCATATTTTTTAGATGTACCTATCTATTTATTTTCATTTCTTCTTGGTTTCTTGGTAGTATATTGAATGCAGATTTTTTATGTTATTCTTTATTTTTGTCTTTTCATTCATTAATTTGCCTTTACCCATTGCCTTGATAATTTCTTTTAATGCAGTATCACGCGCATCTCTATCTTTGTACTCTTTTAGAGTTGGATTCCACAAATATGGATGTGCACTATATAATTCCATAAATTTAACATTCTCGTCTTCTGAAAATCTCAACAGTTTAAAGGAAAAAAACGCAAATTTATGTCTTCGTATTCGAGCAACTATCTAACACGTCGGGAAGTATTACTGGAATACGTGCACGCATTCGATTGCTAGCATTCGAGTAACTCGGTTGTTGACATTCATACCAACTCGAGTTCGAATGAATGTCAACGTACCTTTAGTGTATTCACACTTGTCGCTAAATATTATCAGCTGGGGTAGAGGCAGATACATCGTGCATCTGTTTTTGTTTGCACAAGAACAAGTAATTAGACTAATATTTAACATACGTATAAGAGACAGTTACAACATATATTCACAAAAAAAATCATACCTCTTTGCAACGAACTTCTCAGTACATAATCATGGTACGAGACAGGAACATACTTTATGTATTCCATCTCACAATATTACAGCATTTAAGCATTCGCCAAATTATACTACAATTATTTTACATAAGAATTTAAAATTTAAAATCAAAATAAAATCCATACTAACTAGACGAGGCTATTACATTAATATGCATTGATGAATATTTAAATTATACTATTAACAAATTGTAAATAATGTTAGTCTGAGTATTAAAAATTGTACTAGATTTTAATAATGACTAGTTAGTGTTAATTTCTCTATTTAATATTCAATGTTTCTCTCTATATACGTGACTTTGCTGTTTACATTAATTTTTATATTTTATATTCCCATGTTTATTTATTTTTACATCTAACTTTGACGTTTTACACGAATAAAAATTATTATTTTTATTATTATATTAAAAGTAATCCCTAGTATTACTGAAAACATACATCCATACCTATTTAGTAGATTTTTGTTAAGGTACATGAATAAATAGTTGTTCTAATTCGTGTTATTGTAGCTTAGTTTTCATGTCAAGGCCTTTAATTATTATCGTTCATTTTCGACGAATTAAATCGACTGGCTAATATTTGTATTTATTTTCGAAACACTCCGTATCAACCTCTTAGAATTATCGTAATAAAACATTATGGCTTATTATACGCTTTCTAAAATGTCGAAACACCGTTTCTAATTTTATAATTACAACGATAGTTACCTGAACCTGACCATGATGAATGTCATCAAGTATTGCATGATCTTGTGATAAAGATCGAGTAGTGAGTTTTTTGCGACGCCGTTTATGCATTGTAAGAAACTGTCCAGAACATGCTGGGGTGGGACCTGATCCCATAGCGTCCAACAGGACCCAGTCTTCTTTGGAGAAAGCCCTCTGTAACGGTGGAACTTCCGCGGCAGCTGCAACAAAAAAAAACACCTTTTCACCAAGAGAAACTCCACTAGACTATTTACTTCGAACGAATGTTAGTAACTAATTTCAATAAAGAATGTTTAATGTATTGGCGATAACGAATTGTTGTACGAGAACAGATGACAGGTGGTATTAAATATACAAATGTGTTAAGAAACTTTCCCTCATCTTATAATACTTTCTAGACTATAAAATGAATATTTTTCATACAAATGCAAATTACATTCTTCTTGTCATTAAATGGAAAGTACTTTTTTATAAACAGTCGATTCTAGAATGATGCAACAACAATTAGCAACGATCAACGATGATAATTGCGCGAATTGTTCAAGATTAATTATGTATGTTTGATTAATAAAACGTTCATTTATTATTAAAGGGTGTCCCAGCGAGAGGCAGTCGATTATGTTTGTAATTATTGGGCAAATAAATAACATTTATACAATAATTTTGGGTTCAATTGTTTATTAAATTATGCCATTAGACATGGAATACAATATCTTGTAAGTGGCTGCCTCTGCTTCTCTGGTAGCAGGGGATTCTTTTGATGAAGTTTTTCATTACTTCGCGGCATAGCTGTGACTTTATATCCGCAATAGCTGCGCTAATGTTATTTTTCAGCTGTTCAATCGTAACGGGATTATTGGCATAGACTTCTCCATTAACGTAGCCCCACAAGAAAAAGTCTAATGGGATCAAGTCACAAGAGCGTGGTGGCCAGTCAACTTCAGTTCTATGAGAAATTATGTGCCCAGGAAATTTGGTACCCAAAAGATTCAGTGTTTCGTTAGCTGTGTGGCACGTGGCACCATCTTGCTGAAACCATATATCGCCTACATCCAAATCATTGATTTGTTCGAAAAAGAAGTTTGTTAACATCTCACGGTAACGTATACCATTTACAGTAACCGCTTCGCCTGCTTTGTTTTCGAAGAAGAACGGCCCAACAACTCCTCCTGCCCACAAAGCGCACCACACGGTAACTCTTGCTGGATGCATGGGTTGTTCTTGGATGAGACTTGGATTTTCAGCTCCCCAGATGCGGCAATTTTGTTTGTTTATGTACCTCTTTAATTAAAAATGCGCTTCATCGCTGAATATCAGTTTCTCCCAAAACTCGCCGTCAACTACGGTATTCTCTAACACCCATTCTCAAAACTCACAGCGTCATGCATGGTCCCGTGGTTTCAACTCCTGTGTCAACTGGATCTGGATCTTATACGCATGAGAATGCGTCAAAATTCTCTGTAATGTTGACTTTGAGAGATTTAATTGTTGGAAGCGACGTCTTATGGTGGATATGGTGTTATCTGCAGCCACACTTCCACTGACCACTTCAATATTTTCAACTGAGTGTTGCCTACGGTGACGTATAGGTGCTTGTTTATCACACACGGAGCCACTTTCCCTGAATTTAGCCATGACATGTTGAATGGTCCGCTTAGCAGCCATCAACGACCATCCATAATTGCACGTAATTTTCTTTCAGTGCCCACAATTCAACTATTGCTTTCGTAATACGCTTTGACAATAAGTATGCGTTGCTGAAGAGTATAGCGCTCTATTTTGTAATGGCATGCTCTCCACGTAATAACTACGAAGCAGAAACTTCTAAAACCTGCCGCAAGAGTAATGGCGGCAAGTTTAAATCGGCTAGCTCTCGCTGGGACACCCGTTATAAACACAACCCCTTTAAAATACCTATCTCATTAACTGTTTATTTCACATCTATAAGTTTATAGTTGTTAACTATACTGCCGTCTAAAGTCTCTTCCACCCTCCTTTAATCTAGTGAAGTGAGAGATCTAAACGAAGAAATTGGCATACATTAAAGTGTATAATGTTTCAGCAGTAAAAGTTACTTCGATGTTACTTTACATATCCGAATTTAATTGTGTTTACATTAAAAATAAATTGCAGGTTAATGGAAAACAATAAATTTAACTCACAAATAACAAAATAATAAAACTAAAAGGTAGTACCAAGTATCTTTAAAAATAATTTTAAAATACATAAATAAATTGTGGACTTCCCGCTTGTTCACAACACCCTGTTATAAAACTATCCTCTCACCCGCTCCGGTGTTTCTTGTACTACTGTGAATTTTTGTACTACTATTGCGTTATATGCAAAAATATGGCACTACTAATGATATTGGTCCATTTATATCTGTCAAATTTCAATCTGCTTTAATACACCATTAAGTTTATTATATAATTAACTTCGATTCTGAAAAATTATTAACAAACAAACTATTTAAGCTAGAAACAATACAACAATCATTTGTTATTATTATTAGAAAAATAGGAGGCCGTGGGTAACATAAAAGTCTTGAGTCACTACTTAGTATTAGTGTTATTAGATTCAATAAAAAGTACGCTAAACCAAATTTCTAAATGAAAACAAAATAAAATTCGAATATATAAAACCCTTTAAGTGTCCTTTTACGAGATTTCTGTCAGAAAAAAAAACTGACACTTAGTATTTACATGGAGATACTACCTAAGAAGTTTGATGGTATGATAATTTTAACTTTAATCGATTCATTTTCAATTTGATTTTTCAAAAATCAAAAGGCAGATGTCAAAATAAAAACGTTTTAATATATATTTGAAGCAGCTTTCAAATGGGGTGTTACTTGCCATGTAAAAATAATTTTCAAAACGCCATATTTGATGTATGTATCACTATTTATTAACTAAAACATTACTTTTATACTCTAATGTATGTATGCCAATTTTCGTTCTTTTAGGTATCTCAATTCCAAAATTAAAGAGAAGGAAACGGACTTTAGATGCGCCAATATCCATTGGCTGGCGTAATGGCCTCGATGGGTTCGTATGGCGAGCCGAGCGAGATCACCGCTCCCTACGCGCCCATCATGTAGACCTGGACCGTCGTTAAGGTGGGCCGAGCTTTGCTTCCGCTTTCGCGCGGCCTCAACGCGGGCGACAAGACGTCGCCCGCAAACGAGACCGCGCGCTACTGGCAGCGGTTCGCTCCACTCGACCTCCTCTGGTCCTGACGCCGTTAGTCCCGCTGGCGGGGACTCTTCGCGGCTTTTTCTCTTTCTTTTGTCGCCTTGGTATCCTGCTTCTTTTCGCCAGCGTCCGCCCCCCGGGGGGTGTCATCGTCGTGGGGGTCGCAAAAAGCGCGACGCCCGGATTTTGGTCATGTCGGGCGATCCTCCGCGGCCCGTGCCGCTTTGGATCGCCGTCGGGGGTATGAGTTATGTAACTCGGGAAGGGGGGCTCGTCTCCAAATCGGTAACGATCCCAGGGTCGGAGGTTGGGTGTTTGGGTGGTTGTCTATGTCTTCTGAAAAATAGAAGGGTTATTTTGGGCCCCGGGGGCCCTGCGCGGACGCGGTCAACCGAGCCGCGTCTCCGCCTTTTCCGGATCTCAACGCGGGAGACAAGACGTCGCCCGCAAACGAGATCCGAATCGACGGTGGCACTGCGATTCGGCTGAGTTTGTTTGACCTGGAGCGGTCTCCATGGCCGTCCCGTCTTCCTGAGCAGGCCGAGCTTCGCCTCCGCCTTCGCGGGTCTCAACGCGGGAGGCAATGCGCCGCCCGCAAACGGGACCCGTTCGTCGGTGGGCTCCCTTCGGCCTCCTCCAATCTTGGCGCCTTCGGTCCCGCTGGCTGGGACTTTCTTCACGGCTCTTCTCCTCCTTGGATCGCCTTGTTTTTCCTCAGCTACTTTTGCCAGCGTCTGTCCCCCCGGAGGGGGTGTCTTTTCGTCGTGGGCTTCGCGACAGGCGCGTCGCCCGGGGTGTGGGTCTTTTCGGGCGATCTTCCACGGCAATGCGGACGAACCGCGCCGCTTGCATCGCCCTCGGGAGGGTGAGTATCGCTACTCGGGAAACGGGCTCCCTTTCAATTGAAAACGATCCCGTTTTTTAGGAGTCGGGCGCGTGTGGGTGGGGGGATATTGTCGTCTGTCTTTCCTGAAACAGAAAATGGATTATGGGGCCTAGGCCCCGTGGCGGGAATGTCGGTAGGGCGCGCGGGCTCTACCGATACGAGGTTACCTTTGTCGTACGGTGGCGTCACCGGGGTTATAACACCTGCATCCTGGGCCTCTTATGCCTGCTCGGTCCTCCCGGGTCATAGTCGGATGCCGCTCGTATGAGGGGGTTGTCATGTACACCTACCTGATCGTAGAGATTCCGAGCCCTGGCTCGGATCCTCTCCGTCACGGTCGTGTACTCCAAGTCTCGCCTGATGTCCGCATTCCTCACATACCACGGCGCGTCCACGGCGCGGCGGAGGGCGACGTTCTCGACGGCCTGGATCCTCTTCATGTGCGTCTGAGCGGCATAGCCCCAGGCTGTTGACGCGTACATCAGTTGGGGCTGAAGGACCTGCTTGATGAGCAGCAGCTTGTTCCTCAGGTTCAGCTGGCTGTCGTTCCCCGTCATCGTCCAGAGTCTGGCGGCGGTGGCTTTGGCACGTCCCGTCGTCCGATGGATGTGCTCACTCCACGTCAGATTTGTCCATGGTTACTCCAACTTTAGATGCGTATTAGCGCGTTGTGGTTATATGTACCAGGTATGTAAATGTGAAACCGGAATTTGCCCATAGATGGCCTAGCTACTGATGTAGTTACCGTTATACCGCCTCATTCGCGCCGTTTTCTTGTTTTGACATCTGATAAAGGTTTTTATTGCACAATAATACAAGTTTCATACAACAATATCGTTTTTAATAGCGTTGAACATGTCGAATTGTGTGCATGGAAACTGCGATTTGCGGACAGCATTGATTTTTTGTTTCCATTCGCAGAAAACTGCTGCAGAATCTCATCGAATGCTTATCGAAGCCTACGATGAGCCTTGGTAAATCATAGTGCTATGCTTGGTTTAAAAAATTCAAAAGTGAAAATTTTGACGTGAGAAACGAAGAACGTGGAAGACTACCGAAAAAGTTTGAAGATGGCGAATTGCAGGCATCGTTGGATGAGAATGACGCTTAAACGCAACAAGAACTCTTGAATCAATTAAATGTGACACGAGAAGCCGTCTACATATGTGTGAAAGCCATGGGAAAGTTCCAGAAGATGAAAAAATGAGTTCCACATGACATGAATAAAAGACAGCAGGAAAATCGAAAACCCATTTGCGAAATGTTGCTCGCCAGGTACAAAAGAAAGTCATTTCTAAATCGAATTGTGATTGGCGATGAAAAGTGGATATATTTTGAGAATCCTAAGCGTAAGAGATCATGAGTAACTCCAGGCGAACCCTCGACATCGACTGTAAGGCCAAATCGCAATGGACCGAAGACAATGTTCAGTATTTGGTAGGATCAGAAGGGTGTGATCCATTATGAGCTGCTAAAACTTGGCCAAACCGTTAATGCTGAACGCTACCGACAACAAATGATCGATTTGAATCAAGCTTTGAGTGAAAAATGAGCAGAATATCAAAAACGGCATCACAAAGTGATTTTGCTTCATGATAATGCGCCACCACACACAGAAAAACCGGTCAAGGAAATGATTGAGGCGTTTAGTTGGGAAATACTTTCACATGCGGCTTACTCACCAGACTTGGCTCCGTCCGATTACTATTGCACTTTCTGAGCAGGGCTTCACTTCTTACGAGAATGTACAAAAATGGCTCGATGATTGGTTTGTCTCCAAAGAGCAAGAATTTTGTTGGCATGGAATCAACAAATTGTCAGAGGGATGGGAAAAATATATGGTTAGCAATGGAAAATACTTCACGTAAAATATTTTTTATCATCTTTATACAACAAACGTGTATTTTCTAAAAATAATTCCTCTTTCATATTTACATATCTGGTAACCGTCTATGTAATTGTATGCTCAATTATTTATCTTTAAAACTAATGTAATACTTTTTTATTTTTGAAAAGTAATATTAATAAGTACTGTTCATTTCATCGCTATTTGCCAAATAAAAAACTCTCTCATCTTGCCGATAAACGGAACAGTCTACCTGAGCTTAGCCATAAAAGCAAGCCACGGTATGAGATAAGAGCCGTTCGGAATTTTTTATTTGGCAAATAGAGATGAAATAAACTATAACAATATTTATTTCACTAGATGCATGCATTGCATGCCCTTATATTCTTTTTCCGGGCATGAAATGCATTACTAAAAAAATAATGAAAAAATAATTACGTTTTAGTCATTTCTTTTAGTAACCTTTTGGTTACGGTAACTTGATTAGCGCAATTCACTTCGGAACACCCAAACACACTGGTCTCTCGACAAAACGTTTAATTATATCTTTCTTTTTCCCAATACATATAAATCAACAATAAGGGAGAACAATAAATTTACGGAGAAATGGTTTATATCACGCACTGGTATTGATGATCACGAAATATCTGATTTTTATGTTTCTACAGATGACTATCTGACTAGTGACTAAATACGTGATGATTAAAAAAGTTATCCATTGTAAATGTCACATTTTAGATTTATTTGTGTTATTACGAGAAAGTTTGATAATCGAATCAATACAGATAAAAAAATTTGAACAACTGGCATCTGATACTGACAAAATATACGGACAATGCCAATGACCTACTTTTATTGAGTCAAGAATATTTTCTATCAAAATATTGTTAGCAGTATTTTCACTTTAATTGTCTTGGTATTGACCACTTCTGCCTACATACCGAATACTTCTTATCACTGATAAGAAGTAATCGGTAATCAGTGATTATTACTACTGGCCACCAGTGGTGTTGCATCAGTGATGTTACACGCGCGTAACTTCGTGACAGCCGTGATGAGACTTTCGTCTACAGTAAGTATGCGGAAAGTTTGCAGTAATATGCGACTGTTTGCGCATAATGTGAGAACGGCTACATCGAAATCTCCTGACTCAAAATATGACATATCAAATAATATGTTTGGTTTATAGGCTTTTTGGCCTTTAAGAAAGTACTATAGTATGTCTAAAGCATGTAAATAGTGCTACACATACAAAGTGTCATGTATGTATTTCAGTACAACACATACAGCTCATCAACAATAGGAACAAGTCTCAAAACTGCGATATCGGACCGGCCACGAAGTGCGCAGTAAATAGCTTGGTCTTTACCCAGTCGCATTGTGACCTTTGCAGAGTGACTATCGATGAATATATATGTATATAGAGTTCGATCAAAGTTTACAGAATATATTCCAAGTTACTGCACTCCCACGCTCGACCCGATTCACCGTTTCCCTTTCCCGCCTAGCTCTTAGTTGGCAACCAGCTGGTCGTACCCGTAACTATGCATATCTGTAAAGCCTGCTACAGACTATGCGTGTATTCGCGATTCCTGGGCAATTCGCGAATAGTGTGTAGGGACTTGTTAGCTGAAAATCGATTGTAAACAACCTGATTCGTGTGTTCGCAGTGATTCACTCTTGGAGGCGGTAAATTGATGAATACCAAAGGCCGCGCATTAACATAACAGCCTGTAAACGCATTATCTGTAGACCCTGATTTGCGAATTGCTACGAACTATAACGAACTGGACAAATCACGCATCGCGCATAATGAACCGCAAATACATGCATAGTCTGTAGCGGGCTTTATGAACACTGTGGAACTTTTGATGGGCGACTCGCTTTTGATTCCGTAACTTGAAAATGCCAACGGAGAGAGAGGTAACTTGGTATAGTAAATTCTGTAAACTTTGGTTCGATCTGGCCGAGCGTAAAGTGCATCCTTTTCCCTCCGAACGCTGCCTCACTCTTTCTTCTACGTATACCTAGAGAATCTCATACTTGTTCCTATTCTTGATGATGAGTACTGAAAAAAAGGTGACCAGAGACCTTATACCGAATTATCATCGATTTTGCTTTATTCTGTGTTTGTGTAATGTGTAGTTAATTAATAATATTAATAATAATAACTTCATTGCCTATAAAGATATACATCTTATAGCAAGCAGTTTATTGATACACATATGTTTGCAGTCTACTGTATAAAGCAAAGAGCAAAATACCAAAGGAAAGCTTCTATTCAGAAAAAATACAAATAATTTACTAGAGCAACTAACAGTAATAATAAATATGCTATTAGTATATAAATATAAGCATTTTTAAAGCGAAATTATCACAAAGGATTATGAAAATAATAATAATTAAAACCAAACAAATTAATTATTCATTCATTCATTAAGTTTAAGGACATTCATGAGAAGTTCGCTGAGTATTCTGACATTTTCATACGATAAATTTCAGTATGAATCAGTGACGGAAAATTTTCCAGCAAACCCCAGGACAGAAAGCAGAGGAAAGTAAAAAATAAGTGAATTAAATATTGTAGTTGGAAAGTGTTGTACAAAGTACACATTTCTGTTCAATTAACCCTGTAGCATCTGCAGTTTTTTTATATCGAATATGAACCATTTCCTATATATTTCTAGATGGAAATGGTCCAGTAAAAGACGTTACAAAGATATTTATCATCCGCACGCGAGAAACTTGAACATAATATTATATAATATAAATCTCAAATATATAATATAAAACTGTGGATAGCTGGGGACGATACAACAGATTCTAACAAAATTATGTGGTCAAGGTTAAAATAGTATACACACTCGATTCTCTTCGATCGTCATCTGCTTAACTTTAATTTACTAGTTAACAAATTAGAAAAATGTACTAGCGAAGCAGCTAACAATTTGATATTAAGTACATTATAAAAATATTTTAAGTAGTGTCTGTTGCTGATTATGATTTCTCTGATGATGATGCTTCCATGATGCTGATGCTGGTTTATGATTATGCTTTCTACTGGTTGTTCCCTCACACATTTGTGTCCCAAACAGTGTTCTGCTCTTTCAAAATCCCCACAGCCGATTTTTTACGATGGGAAGCGTGGTTACAGGCAGCGTTTTATTATTTACTAAATTTAAAATATAAAGTCTTTAGTTTCATAGTTTGATACTAAAGACTCAGTTGTCATTAAATAAAGTTAGATAATTTTATTTAAAAATGTTCAACAGGAACCATATTTAAAAACTACCCGCAGTAATTAAGAAGAACTAGGGGATGCCATAAAGAAATTACAAAATATTTCATTGATCTTAGATGAACCATTGCAGATAGTAGAGAATCTGGAAACAGTGTTATATACTCCAAATACTGACATGCTAAATAATTGTTTACATCCTTTAGTCCATTCCATTAATTGGACTCCAAATAATCCAAGGTATTTGTGAGAAAAATTTGAAAAAATCAGATTTCTCCAGATTAAGACACATTTACAGTAATCGTGCCGACATTCACCCATTAAATCATTTCAGAGACTATTTCAACTATGCAAATGTTTACATCTTTAGATGCCGAACGGTCATTTTCTTTATGTAAGAATATATTCATTACATTGAACAGAGCTCACGGAAATAACTTTAGAGACATACGCAATGCAGCAAATATTTAGTTGAGTCAATCCACATTTTTTAATGTTAACTAGGTTAACTATTATATTATACAAATTATTATAACTTATATGTAGTCGCTTGTAAACGGAGACGCCACTGATGAGCCATCCAAGTGGGCAGGTCTTTTATCATTCTACCGAGAACAACGCAATCATTAAAAGTATGTTGTATATCGTTTGAAGTAGTTTATAATTAACAATCATACATATTCTAAATAACTGTGAGCTGTACATCTAGTAATTATGATAATAATTAATCAACAAGTATTTTATCTTAGTAGATTTGTGACAATATCAGACAAAATTTGTACTGAAAATTTGTACTTATAACTTAAAATTATGATAATAATTTTTTATGTATTATTATGTACAGGCATGCCAAAATATGATATGTATATGTGCACTCTGCATAATGATTTACCTCATGCTTAATTAATTTAACTTAAAAGTTAAGATTTCCAGGTTTTCTATCAACAAGCTTTATAAATGTGGTTGAAGAGCTAAAATGCTGATTAGAATTTGGCCAACAACGAACGGCAGCAACTTAAGAAATAAAACTGATATAAAAAGGTAATTTGAATAACAAAAAATAAAGATCGATTGAAGTTACTTTTATAAAGTTTCTATACTTATTGTTAGTTTTTTATGGATGGAATTTGTAACCTCTTAAAATACTGAATATTGGTGCACTTAGTATTGTCTTTTAAATAATTTCTTATATTTAAAATAACAATTTTAAATATAAAAAATAAAAGAATATATTTAAAATAACATAATTATATTTAAAATAACTATATAGGACATTTTTTCTCGATTATTTTCATACTTTTTTTCTATAGGAGAAATTTGTATTATATAAATTTGAATTTAGAAGCAATTGAAAATACTCATAAGTATGTACTATCTGAAAAGTATCCGGTTTCGGTCTTGTTATATTGTTTACTTATATACATCGTCAGTTATTATCGATGAAAGCTTTTATTGAGCGAATGTTGTTTATTTAGGCGAAATTCAGTTTCTTCGCTACTTAGCTATTATTTTATTCATTACGTATATTCACATTTTCACCAATCCCTTCTTTTCTAATGGAAAATAGAAAATATATATTTTTCCTGAAATTCCTAATATAAAGATGTTTTCATTTCCATCATATTATTCATCGTTATCGTTACTGCTAGACGAATCACGGATTTTCACATGTTTTGCTATATTAGTCATTACTTTTTTTGACGAGTTAATAATTCGTTCGCACATATCATACTCGTATATATAAAATAGATCATTTACTCTAATACATACGTCCACAAACAACTTCGAGGCTCTATCAATTCAGGTTTGCAATAATTCTGGCAAAATAAATAAAAAATTGTCACGACATAATAGAAATTGTAGCTTCTATTGTATTTAAACACCCATTTTTTTTAACATAAGTGTGGTATGTGTGAGTGTATAATAATACTCAACACGTAATTCTGAGTAATTGAAAGAAACTATGCATGTAATCCTGTTCTAATCCAGTCCTCAAATCTTATGGAGCAAAGCTATTCTTAGTCACTTCATTTTTACTAAAATTATAATAGCATATCATATCTGATGGCAATGAAACCATTTCGTGATCTGGCATCATAAACACCAGCTCTAGAGGCTGAGTGGGAATATTACTTACACCCAACTCATAAAATAGCTTAAGCGCATCATTCTCCAGTAGTTTGCTTTCCTCTCAAGATTATTTCTTAAATTTTCGGTCGATGTGTGAAATAAATAGAGTTAAAGAACGGGCGAGTAAATATTTATTTCTCAAACAATCGTTTTAAAATACGTTACTTAAAATGATATTGGTCATCGTTGAGTCTCGGCTAATATCAGATTTCAGATAAACTATCAATACATTCGAAAACGTTCAAAGAGAATTTTAAGTAGGTTTAGACAGCGAATAGAATTAATAATAATATATTGTGACTCGTTGAATATTAATGAATAATTTTATGTGTAAATAAATAATCAAGTTATTTCTTGTTCCTTTACTTCCTATATACAGTAATGGTAAAAAATTTGCAATATCGAATCATAAACACAAAATTGTTTAATTGTTATACGAATTACATTTTTTTCTCAATTCGTACCGGATGATCTGACATATGATTTTCACAATTTTCAACATGAATCATGTACCGTGGAGGAATTTCAAATGTTTTATAAGACATCTAACTATAGGCTATGGCAAAATGGATTACCTCCCCTCTTTTTTACATCTATTTTCGAGGGTTTCGAACCGAGTGAGAAAAGTTAGATTTGCCTATCTTTTTTCGTTTTCGAGCCACATCAAAATTAGTTCATTTGGGGTTTCGATTCATGTCGATAACTGAATTATGTGTGGAAAACTATTTAATTGCACATTCTGAGTAGATATAGGCACTATTTTGAATATAATAAGATGCCTTCAAAATATTTTTAATACCTTTATTACAAACTTGTATTGTCTTTAAATATGTCATAGTTGGCTAGGGTTTATATAAAACATTCTGAAATATAATCAAACTATTGACAAAAAAAAAGGCAGATAATGTAGCTGATGTTTTCCACGAATACCGAAAGGTTACACGTTTCTCAACGTGCGTTTCGACAACTAAGTTAGCGTCATCGGAATATGATTACAACTTATAAAAGAAAATCAGGTTTAATCATCTCTCGACGATACCCGACTTGGTTAGGGAAGCGGGCGTTGAGAAACATGTAACCTCTCGATGTTTGTGAAAAACTGGTCTCTTGTATTCGTTCTCGCATCTCCCAATTTCCACAGAGGAGACATCAACAGACGCGGCAGGGGCGAAAAGTCGCAGGCGGGCGCATTTTCGCCCCTGTCGTGTCTCTTTAAAGTCTTTAGAGGCGCAGAGAAGGGGCACGCCGCTCTTGCGTCTCTTGTCAGTTGCCTGTTGAAGCGCTCAAAATGCAGGATGATATTACATTTAATATTGCTTGAATGAAGTGGAGAAATTTCCTTGTCTGAACGGTTTTAACAGATTATTGCATCAGGATGGATGGAAAGAGGAAGCCACAATGGATGAACCCAAAATGGTCTCTCTTTTTGCAGATTAGTTATAAAAACTAGATCCAAAATGCATTCATCATTATCATAATTCTGGATTTATTTTTGAGATAAATTCATCTCGATCACGTCGAGCAGATTACTGAGTACTGATTTCGTCTTTTCTCTGCCCGTTCTGTGTACATACGAGCATCGCGTCTCCGCCACGTCCATGACCCAGTCCTTGCCACGTCCCTGCCCGGTCAACGCCTAACGTCCTTTATGTGGAAATTGGACCTAAGGCCCAATTTTCACAGAGGGCAGGGACATGGCACGGGCGAATGTCGCTTCTGCGCCTTTCCTATGTGAACAAGTGGTTCGATGTATACAGAGAAGACGGGGCGCAGGCGAGCGCCTTCTCGCCCCTGTCGCGTCTCTTTAAAGTCCCTAGAGGCACAGAGAAGGGGCAGGGAAGACGCCACTTCTGCGCCTCTTGTCAGTCGCCTTTTGAAGCGTTCAAAATGTCGGAAATATTTTATAAAAGCATCCATGGGATATTATATAAAAATTCTGAAAACGTTCTGGATACTCATTCAATTCATGAACAATGTTAAATATCCTATTCGTTTTCCCATTCTCCAGCCATAATGAATGAACCCAAAATCGTCTCTTTTTTTGCAAATTAGTTATAAAAATTAGATCCAAAATGCATTCATCATCATCATCATCGCTGCTGGATAAATTCATTTCAATCGCGTCGAAAATATTACTGAGTACTGACTCCGTCTTTTCCCCGCCCCTTCTGTGTACATACGAGCGTTTCGTCTCCGCCACCAGTCCGTGACCCAGTCCTTGCCACGTCCCCGCTTGACGTCCTTTCTGTGGAAATTGTGCTTAAGGTTCCAGCTCCTTCTCAAGAAGCTTATGTTTATTTTTGCTTTTCTTCTTTGGAGGAACTAATTATGTCTAGCGCAACAAAAATACATTCGTAATATATCACGTAAATGTATCATTGGAATAAACCACAATAATATATGCGTCTGAATATGTATGTATATATACATATATTTCACGTAATTATATGTTATTGTAGTGAGTTTTGGAATTGTACACGCATTTTTACCAGCAGTGTATTTCGGTTTCTAGAACGATATGAAGACACTTTTTTTTCGAAATTAGGAAATGAAAATTACTAAATTTTCCCTCAAAACCTCATGACATATTGGTTACTGCTGATCAAGCGCTATAATAGGCAATTTCATGGTCATCATGCGCATGCTCCGCCGCCTTGTTTTTTCCGCGAAATGTGAAAGTTTCGATCACTTTTGGTGAAAATGGCTGTGCCGGCAGATATTTTTCGCATAAATCTTGAATGAAAATGTAATAGATGGTACCAAATTAGTGCACAAAGTTGTGGAGCAACATACTTGTGCTCAATTATGACGTTGGTTTAAGTGTAGTGGTCGGAAAGTCGATGGAAGCAAAAATGAACTTGTTGCAAGGTAAGAACCATCTGTCATATTTCAATCATCTGCCATGCTTTGCTTGTTATGACGTATAAATTAGGTTTTTACACATTGAAATGTTAAATAATAAGAATCCTATTAACAATAGCAATTCTGTTAACAATAAAAATGTTATTAAAACTTCTTACAGTATAAATTATTTGATTAAGAATAACAAAGCTGCTCAAAAATTTCAACGTTGATATCTGTGTACATTATTTCTATTTGTTGTTTATTAATAACAGAATCGGTATTTCCTTTTTTTTTAGTGTTTTGTACTTCTCGAATAAGCTGATCCTTTTTTTTTACTTTCTGTAAAATATAAAAATGTTTTCTTATAATCATAACTTTCAGTGTTAGGTTAAGTTTAATTTCCAGAATACCTTTTCAATTTTCGTTTTGCTCTGAGCAGAGGGAACTTCGTTGACGTTATTTAGGTCACTTTCACCTTCGAAATGAAGGGAACAAATATATGTATCTTTCGTTATGTTGTCAACCATAGAAAATCTCCCATCACCTCGTCGACACGCTCGCACCCACAAATCACATTTCACGCATTGTTCACAACGACTTACGTGCTTAATTCTCGCACACGTTATACGTTGTTTTCTGTACTCCAGACACGGCTTACGAAATGGCAAAAAGTAATATAAACAATCATTTTTATAAGACTTTGAGCGACTGTCACTATTACACACACCAAAACAACAGCGTTCTAAATTTCCCTTCGACATGGCGAATTGATTTTAATTTTTTTTTTCCAATAACTGATTAAAAACTATTAAACTGTTGGAAATTTGAGCAATTTTCTGTAATATTTAATAGAAAATTATTAAATTTTTGTGCAGCCTAATGCTATTTTATGAAAAGTGATCGAAACAGTATGGCGTCTGATGACGTCAAGCGGCGCATGCGCACAAAAATCTCTCCATGAAAAGGGTATTGTAGTTCAGCTTCTATCAGAGAATTATGCGGTTGTCAACTCAATATGAATTTTTCAGAATTAGACACAAAACACCTACGCGGAATAATTGTTTTTGGAATATTAGTGTGCCTTTAATATTTTAAGATTGTAACAACAATCTTACAATCCTATTGCAATTTTCCTTTAATTAGCTTTGACAATATAACGCGTTGCTTTTTAATAACTGAGTCATTGTTTGCTTATAATATTATTATTCTACAGTAAATTTCCACAAATTAATAAAAAAAAGACAGGTTATTCGAAATATAAAAAAGAAACAGCATTTGAAATTGTAGTGAAATGAAGAAGAAAAACTATTCCACGTTGAAAGCGAACACACTTTTTAGGAACAAAAAATCGTTGAACACAGTAGTAAATGAAATAGTTAACTAATAACTCACCTAATTAAATATAAACTTGTTCTGCATGAAAATATTAAGGCACTTAAGGAAACAATTCATAAACGAATATCAAGCCTATCACACATTACTATAACTATATAATATATATAAATATATATTATTTATCTGTTATGCACCCGTTCATAATATGACAGTAAACGTTCAAAATGTCGTCTATTATTTTCTATGCATCACTAGCTTGATTTTGGCACCACTGATTTATTAATACTCGTGTGCCACCATGGCTTCGGTGGCACACGAGTACTCTTCTGGTGAAATTTTCAATAACGGTTTTGCATAAATGTTTCGGTATTTCATTGATACACCGTTCAATTTCGGCTTTAAATGTTTGGTTGGTCGTGGGCTTGTTGGCGTAAACCTGAGACATCAGAAAACCCCAAAGACAGAAGTCTATAGGTGTTAAATGGCAATATCGTGGCGGTCAATTCTGGTAAGTAAAACGAGAGATGACACGACCAGAAAAAGACTCATGAAAGATCGGCAATATTCCTCGGGTGGTATGGCAAGTGGCAGCGTCCCGTTGAAACCACATGTCTTCAAGAGCAATATCTTTCAATTGAGGCACAAAGAACTGGGTTATCAAGTCACGAAAACGTTCGCCATTTGCCGTTAATGCATCACCTGTCTCGGGTCCAACGAAATGGTGACGCGATATTTCTCATCATTCGAGGATTTTCTTTATTTTGCCTATTAACGAAGCCGTCAAGGTAAAAATGAGCCTCGTTGCCGAAGATGATGTCCACCAAATCGACATTCACTTCTCATTGTTCAATGATCCAATTGGTGAACTCTATTCGCTGTACACGGTCTATTGGTAGAAGTTGTTGAATCAATTGGACTTTGTAAGCATAGAGATGCAAATCCTTAGTGAGAATACGGTGAAGAGTGGCCGTTGAAATGTCCAATTCTTGTGCACGATGACGAATCGAAGGTCTTGGACTCTCAACCACACTCTCGCGAACTTCCGTGATGTCTTGTTCTGAACGACCATGACGAGCTCGTGTCGTGTATTTCACATCAATAACTGAACCAGTACTTTCCAATTATTCGATTATTCCTTTCACAGTTGATCAATTTGGAACATTATTTGTACCGAAAATTGGACGCACTTTACGAATTGTAGCAACTAAATTTTCACCATTTTGATAGTAATGTTTAAAAATAAGGACGCGTTGCTGTATCCTGTAAAGCTGTTTACTAATTCCCATCTGTCTCCTACCAACCAGTCAGAATTATTGACCTATCGAATCATGACAGCCAAAATGACGCGCAATTCAAATCTTGCGCTTTTATTGTAACACTCATATGATATGCGTTATTATTTTACTATTATGAAAATTGTTAGTTTCGCTTTAATAGAAATAATCTGAATATGAAAAAAGCTCTTTGTTATTTATTATCTACTAAAACATTTTGAAAATAAAATTGAAGAATTTTGTTGCATTGACGAAGATAATTATTCAAAACATGTCACGGATATTGATCAGGTGTTTCAACAATCACAATTTATCTCACTGAAAATCTTTGGGCATATATAAAGCCTATGTTTCGTGGAAGGAAGGAAGGTATGGTTGAAAAGCTATCAAGCAAGAGTGTCCGAGAAAAAATAAAAATGCAGAATATGTGTTTTATGCGACAGTTTTACTTTTTTCAAGTAGTCCACCATCGTGCTTTCTCATAACCCCTGGACAGGGTGGAGTGTGTCCTATCCACCTCAAAATCAATATATGTCGTCTGGTAGACGTCCTTAATCAGAATCAGTCGAAACCAGATCGATCCGACACGATTTAATTGAGTGATCGTGCTAACAAAAAAAAATTCTCAAATAGTTCACTATTGTGCTTTCTCATGACCTATGTACATGGTAGTGTGTTCTACCCACCTCAAAATCAAGTGTCGTCTGGGAGACGTTCCCGATCAGAATCAGTCATAACCCGATCGATCCGACACGATTTATTTGAGTTACCCTGCCAACAAGAATAAATGCCGACGACAATGACGGTACACACACAGCAAACATTTTTTAAAACCCATTTTTTTTGTTTTTAGGCCGAAAAACGAAAAATAAATGCTAGAAATTTTTTTTTTCTTTTTCTTTACACGATTACATTACTTTTCCGCTCTGGTATAGTTGAGTGCGGAAAAGCAAAAAATTGTGCAGAGTTTGACCTAAGAAACTGTATATAGGCCCATCACCGTATATATAATTTCAATATTGAATCTTACACAATAATGAAAAATCATACTAATATATGCAATCGACACACACATATTAATGTAAATCAACAATGAGTTGTCCTTACTGTTTCTTATTTGATTAATTTATTTAATGATTAGACATATTTATACAAAATGTAAACACATTGGTGACATTAAATAACGTTGACCTTCCCTGAGGCGTTTACTAAAACTTTGTGCTAACTGTAATTTTCGTATTCAAATTAAAGTATGTATTTCCTTATATTTAACAGGATATTTTCCAAACAAAATCTCACGTTCAAAATGGTCACAGTATTCTGTTCATTTTATATGATTCGCTTAACCATTTATTTTGATTAACGGTTTCTGGCTGAGACGGGTACTGATTAGTAACGTAATATAATGTTATGATTCTGATTTTATGATTGATAATTTTTGTTAATCCAGAGATTACAGCCCAGTTATCCTTGATTAGTGTAATAGGTGTAGAAAATGCGGATTAAAAGAATTACTAAAGGGTCTTTCAATAAGGACGCTAGATTTTTAAACGTAAATAAAACAAGTTGTGTGTGAGACATCCACTCAATTCTTTTATCTGAAAGAATATTTTATGTCATTAAGTACGGAATATAATGTCGTTCAAATGTCCGCCGGGGCTTTGTTTGGTGACAATGGGGATCTGAATCTGCTGTTGTAGAGCTTAATCAGCGAACACACGGCGTCGTTTATGGTCGTTTACCTCAAGCTCCTGGGTCAGTTGGATTTTATACGGGTGCAGACCCAAATCTCGATGCAAAATTCGCTGAAAGTTGAAAGTCGCAGAAAGGCGAAGTTCTTGTGGCGACGAGAAATTGACTGCCTCGGGTTTCCCCGTACACTCTCACGCAAAGCAGCGATGTTTTCAGCAGAGCATGGGCTTCGGTGACGTATGGGTGTTGGCTGATTATTTATCAAACCGGTTGATTCACATTTGGCCACCAAACGTCGAATAGTCGACTCGGCGGGACGGTTGCGGCGGGGATAAAAATTGCGTAATGCGCGGAACGTTTCTCGAATGAAGCACTGATTTTGAAAATAAAATTTGATGATTTGCACAAGTTGTTGAACGCTATGACATTCCATGGTGATTTGCCATACACTACTGAACAATTCACAATAAATTTGACAGATGTTGCTTTAACAACATGGCCGTTTTAACATAATAAATTTCGAGCGTCCCTATCGAAAGACCCTATAATAAGGAATAAACAATATACGACAATGTTTACTGACTTATGTTATAAATAAATACTCCAAAACGCGCTGGCAAACATTCTATAAATAAATTTAGTTATCACTATACGGTATATTTTTATCTACCAGTCCCTGCGTATTAAATTTAGGTCAAAAGTATACGATAGTATACAACTTATCGTTTATCGTATCTTTTTTTAGTATATAAATTGAGGTCAATTGAATACCTTTGGAAATGTTCTTAATAAATAAAATTTGCTTCGCAATAACTTACAATTAGATCAAAATAAAAAAAAAATCATTAGTTTGTGTCGTTCATAATATTGAAAATTAAGTAAGTAGAAGATTTAAAGGGATAATATCGATATTATTTCAATCTCTCGGAATATTTCCGAAATTAAGGCAGTTATAAAAATTTGAAATACTTTTTCCCGCATAAATTCGATGATGAATAAATATATGTTGTGGGAAAAAGCAACTTACACTGGGATTAACAGAGTTACTCATTCTATTCTGGGAGAGGGTTAGGCCTTTAGAACTGATACAGCAACAAAAAACAGGAGACCAATTTTCTACAGAACACCGAAAAATTATATGAAATTCGACGAGTACTTCACCACAAAAATTGACATAAATAGGATGTGTTTAAAACTCTGCGACTCTTACCATCTCCTGATGATGCTAATTTGATTGACAAAACGCGCATTGTGTACCATATAATTATTTGGAGTTTTGTAGAAAACTGTTTTTTTTTTAATTTATTTTATTGCTATATATACAATACATTGGAACTTTGTTTTGTGTGTAAGAATTATTTAGAAATACAAAACAAAATATTAAATTTATTATATTTATTTGATTTTTGCATTGGAGTAAAAAATATACTTTAGGAAATTAATATACTGATGATCTAAGTTCAATTCCAGTGTAGTTTCAACAAAATAGGATAACATTTTATGATCTGGCGATCGAGGTGATCACCTAATGAGACACATTAGTGCCAATCCAGCATTGTAGAAAATTCTTATTTAACCTTCCATCGGGTGCAATTTAAATTCAAACAGATTCGGGTGCAATGCATCTGAGAGATCCCATATCAAATCTTACACAATTTAGATTTTAATGAGGTGGCGACTCAATTAAACGCTTATTTTAATTAATACGATACAATAATAAATATTTCGCACTAGTTTTTAATCGCAATAATTAAATTTACATAAAGGAACTCATTTCATGTTGCAAAACAATAAATTTGGAATATTTTTGTAGGAGAACTAGCGATTGACAAGTATTTTCTGTTTTAGGGACAAAATACACACATAACTTAGTATTGAACAATATTTTGAATACAGAAAACAAACCACATATCTTTTCATGTAATAGTCATAAAGTTATGTATAAAAAATATTGGGCGTGAATTACAAAGAAAAGTTATAAGTAATTGCCTATTTTAAGTGTAAAGAATTATAAATCCTCTTCATAATTTTAGCATGCAATAAAAATTAACGTTACATTGTTGGTAACGATGTTTAGTATAAACCACTAATTTAACACCCAAATGTGTTAATTTTGAATAATAATACCATAAAAAGCCAGAATAAGTGTAGAGGTTCCAAAAAATATTATCAATTTAAATAATAAAAAAAATCTAACAAAATATAAAAGTGAGAATAATGACGTAATCAGGCGCAATGCATCTAACAGACCCGGGGGCGACCCATACAAGGCCAGGGAATGCATTCCAAAAAATTGACACCATATCGAGAAAAGTGATTTGGAGCTAGTAGTTAGTAGTATGCTATTTGTCTATTGATTCAAAATCGTATTCTAAAAATATTTAAGAATACTAAAAATTGTCTATTTTTTCAAGAAACTTGAAATGAGTAGCTTCGTATATATGACTCATGCATGTGATATATATGTGAATTGCATGAAATTTGCATTCATAATATGTCCGTAACATATCCAATTTTTGAGAGTTTATTTTTATGTTTTTCATTAGCCATGGCATTTATAGAATCTGAATGGCCGTGACGATATTGAAACTAATTATGATGGATAAATAGGAACGTGCACTAAAATGATCTTATTTCCTATCTTGATATGCTAATAATTTTTTCACTTCAAAATGTTTTTCTCTTCGAAATGTCTTCTCTTCAAGACAATTTTTCATTTTATTGATAATATTATATTTTAATTATATTAGATGTACATACATATATGAACATCTAACGATCATTAAGAATTGATTGGAAATATAATAACCGATACCATTAACATAATAGTGGTTAATTTATTCAAGAATGGTCTCGAGGTGTAATAATTAATACGCATCCACAATGATGAGGTTTGTACTCATACTGTACTGGTATATTTGCAAATGAGACTGTTATTCTGGCAGTCCATGAAGACCCAATAATAGACTTCCACATAGAAGATTGGCTTAAGAGATGGAAAATCAAAATCAATCAAAGTAAATCACAACATTTCTTCTACAATTAAAAAAACCCTATGTCCACTAGCATTTGATAACGGAGACAATCATACCGTAAACATTAAAGGCAATATACTTAGGTCTCCGTTTTGAAACTCAATTGGAAAGAACATATTTCTAAAAAATTTAAACAGATATACATGAAAATGAGAGAGCTAAACTGGCTACTTGGAATAAAATCACAAATGTGCCTTGAAAACAAAATTTTAAGTTCTAAAACTATCATCACCCCTATCTGGACTTATAGCATTGAACTGTGGGATTGTGCCAGTAAGTCTAACATCATTATCATACAGCGAGGGCAATCGAAGATCCTTCGAGCAATGGTAGACGCCCCATGGCATGTCACCAATCAGATATTGCATCATCACCTCCGAATCCCAGCAGTTCAAGAAATGATCAAAGACAGAAGCCACAAACACCACTAACAATTGGAAAACCACCTCAAATAGCTGTTTAATATCACCAGTCCAAGAAAATAACAACAGAAGACTTAAGAAGAAGTGGTTAATGGACCTTACAAAAAGGGGTAGGAGACATTTCCACTGAAGAAACACCTTCAGGATATATATATATATATATATATATATATATATATATATATATATATATATATATATATATATATATATATATATATATATATATGAGTTAATAATATAGGAAACTCAAGCCTGGGGTAATTGTTCCTGTAAAAAAGTTGAAAGAATAACAAAATTATAAATATCGTGCGAAATTATCACATACCACACTGTTCTATTTATTAGTCCCTTCAAATTAGACAAAAAATCACTGATTTTGGGAAATTTTTCCTACAGCTAATTAAGCGACCTATACAGAAAGTTGTGTTAGGATTGTGTCAACATATTTTTCACCTAGCACATGATAAAAAAGGGTTGTTTTTTTAAATATAGATATATGTACGCGTCTTTGGCCGTTTTTTCGGCTTTTTTGCGATTTTCTGAAAAACTATGCATTTCTGGGAAAACATGACCTGATTTGATGTTGTAGATTGTGCGATTCTTCACAATTTTTGTTCTTTTCATTTTTTCGAAATTCTGCTTAGTTGCACCGCTAGAGCGCGCTGAAGTATTTTTGAGCTGTTTTTCGATTTTAAGCCAAAACCATGCATTGTAGAGAAAAATATCAAGAGATCAAAATTATAAATATAAAAATTTACGACACATTTTGTTCTTTTGTTTTTTTATACTCTAGAGCAATACTAAATAATAATAATAATATAAAAAATACTCTAGCTCTAGAGCATTATTTTTCATTTATAGGCAAAACTATGAATTTTTTAGAAAAATCACAAAAAGTTGAAGAGCAAAAAACTTCCTACAAATTGTCTTACACTTTTTTTTTTACAATAAATGCATAGTTTTGCCTATAAATCAAAAATAATGTGCTAGTGTTTTTTTCATTCGCACAAAAGTATTACAAAAAAAATTAAACAGTTTTCGCCCTCTAGTGGTAAAACCGTGCGACGTAAAAAAAAACAAGACAACAAAATATGTCGTAAAATTTTATATCTACAATTTTGATCTCTTGATATGTTTTTCTACAATGCATAGTTTTGGCTTAAAATCGAAAAACAGCTCAAAAATAATTCAGCGCGCTCTAGCGACGCAACTAAACATAATTTCGAAAAAATAAAAAGAACAAAAATTGTGGAGAATCGCAAAATCTACAACATCAAATCAGGTCATGTTTTCCCAAAAATGCATAGCTTTTCAGAAAAACGCAAAAAACCGAAAAACCGGCCAAAAACGTGTATATATATATATATATATATATATATATATATATATATGTTATATGCAAATATTCACAGCAGCTAGTCTCAGGCATATCATATTACAATATTGTATTTCATTATCAAAAGTGATAACAACTTCCTTGCAATATTATTGTGAACACGCAAGCATCACGCCACTTTGAATTCTGCTGATGCTTACGTGGCAATCCAAAGCTTATAAATATTATGTTCATACAAAATTACGACAGTTCAGAATAAACTCAAGTCATAAAAACATATTTATAAAACAGTCTAATAAACAGTCAATTTTAAAACTTATAGTTATTTTTTAAAAAGTCATTTTTGAAAGTGAAAATCTAAAAATTGGCGCAGTCGTGGTAGGATTCTGCACGCGTTCAGAACACGGAAACTAACTGGGCGCGGTGGTTTTCCAAAACCTTTAAAAGAAGAAAAGAAGCTACGAAAATTTAC
This sequence comes from Rosalia funebris, assembly GCA_037954035.1. NCBI lineage: Eukaryota > Metazoa > Arthropoda > Insecta > Coleoptera > Cerambycidae > Rosalia > Rosalia funebris. The sequence continues at coordinate 10,389,069 of JAZFAV010000009.1, forward strand.
AAAAAACAACAGCAGCCACTATTCCAACCGTCCGTCAGGTCTCTTCGGCATTGGGAACAAGCCAGCGCTAACCCGGTGTAACAACGTTCACGAAGTAGGATTCTCCGGTCGCCCCGAGGAATGTGGATAACATTAACGTAAGTCATTTAAGAATCATCTCGCTTTTTATTACATTTAAATATTTGCGAAACAGTAACATTTATATTACAAATTCAGTTCTATTTCCCTTTTAATATTTTTATTTCGTATCATATTAAGCTCACATTAGTATTAATAAATTAAATCGAAAAGTTTATGAGATTAAGATCCAGGATGGTACCTCCACCGGAACAACAAACACAAAATGTAGAACCTTATAAATTAAACGAAATATTTTTGATAATACCTGAATTCGACGGAAACCAAATATTTTTAAATTCATTTTTAAATGCTATTAATGTTGCATATAATATGGCAGTAGGAAATCAAAAGGTACTTGTAACGCTACACGTAAAAAACAAACTAAAGGGTCGTGCCGCAGAATTAATAAATTCTAGAAATCCCGAAACTTTAGTTGAAATCAAACAGCTTCTAGAAAGCCATTTTGGCGATTCGCGCGATCTCACTGCTCTCATCCAAGATTTACAAAGGATGAGGCAGCTGTCGAGTGAATCACCTCTTACTTTTATCTCTCGCTTACAAACGCATGAGGCAAAAATGAACGCCTCCATTAATAAACAAAGATTGACAAACGAACAAAAAGAAGCCCAAACTCAGCTCACAGACGCTATGATTTTAAATACATTACTTACAGGATTAGAACCTAAAATAGGACATTCTGTCAGAGCTAGCAACCCACCTGATATGTTAACAGCCATTTCTAGAGTCAAACGCGAACTTCAACTTAATTATTTCGAAAACCAAAAAAGTAATTTTAACCGAAATACAAATATGCAACGCAGACCGAATACACCAGTTAAACAGTGCTCTATTTGTAAGCGAATAGGTCACACTAATATAGAATGTCGCCAAAGACCGCATAATTTTGGTAATTCATCACAGACAAATTTTTCTAGGCCCTCATATCAACCCCCACATCAACAACAGTTCCAAAGAACTTACCCAAATATACAACATAGTCAAACACCTCAACAAAGACCCCCGGTTATCATGCCAAATCCGAATTTTGGTGGTAATAGACCTCCTACAATTCAACCAAATCCAAATTACCAACCTTCAACTAGTAGACGAACATTACATTTAAATAAAGAGGACCAACCCCAGCAGGAAACTCCTCAGAACTATTATACCGCTAATAGTTCTCAGAACTATTATACTGTTAATAGCTCGTATAACGATAATAATCAAGATCCGTATAATGAGAATTACCAACACCAAAACCAGAACGAAAACTATTATACTGCTAATAGTTATGACGAAGCGACAAACCAGAGTTATTATACTGATAATAACCCATATGAAAATTCCACTCAAGACAACGCAAACGAACAATATCCAAACCAAAATTTTCAATTAGGCCAACCCCTTCAACCGGACCCACCGAATATCGAAACCCAAGATCACGGTATTGCGAAACTACAAGCCCAAATTCGCGCAATGAATTTGGACAATTTCAACCCCAATTTAAACTTTCCGGAACAGAACTTTCTGTAAGTCCAGCTTTGTCATTAAATTCAAAAAATCTGTTTTACATTAACGACTCTAGTAATACTTATAAACTACTAATTGATACAGGTGCAGGAATTTCGATTTTTAAACCAGAAACATGTAAAAACTTCCGGTATAGATATCCCGAAAATGTAACCATCCAAGGCATTACAAATCAAAAAATTTACATTAACGAATCCACCTTAGTACCTTTTTCAGCAACTGATCCTCATAAAGTTTATATTTGTAATCTTGATATCGAATTTGATGGTCTACTTGGCTCAGATTTCCTAGAGCACTATAACTGTATAGTAGATCTAAAAAATAAACAACTTATAACAAACTTCAAGACTATTCCTTTACATAAAGCCACAGAAAATATCACACCGCAAACGTACCAAAATTCAACAAACAATCCAACAAATAATAAAATTTCCATAGAACCCCGGACTGAACAAATATTTAAATTTAAATGTAATCTTAGTAACACAGATGCTATACTGTTAGCATCAGAGATAGAAAAGGTACATATTCCCAACGCGGTAGTCAAAATAAACCATAAAGGTGAATTTCTTGCTTCCGTGTTAAATGCGAATGCAATACCAAAAACAATCGATTTTAGCGAAATAAAATTAGAGCCACTCCAACATTATTCACTAAATAATATGAACGAATGTGTCTATGAGACCCAACTTAACAGACATGACGAAATAAAACGACAACTTCGCCTAGACCATCTCAACGAAGAAGAAAAAGACCTAATAACACAACTCTGTCTAGATTTTGCTGACATTTTCTACCTTGAAGGGGATCAATTGACTTTTACTAACGAAATAAAACACTCCATTGACACAAACGAGTCGAAACCCGTGTTTACTAAGTCCTACCGTTATCCTCAAATCCATAAGGAGGAAGTAAAACGTCAAATATCCAAAATGTTAGATGAAAATATTATCCGACCATCTAATTCACCATGGTCTTCTCCTATCTGGGTAGTCCCCAAAAAGCTTGACGCTTCAGGCAAGCAGAAATGGAGAGTTGTAGTAGACTACAGAAAGCTCAACGAGCTGACTGTAGGAGACAAATACCCACTTCCCAATATTTCCGACCTTCTTGATCAACTTGGCAAATGCCAATACTTTACAACCCTTGATCTGGCCTCTGGTTTTCACCAGATTGAAATCGACCCAAGAGATATTCAAAAAACCGCTTTTACTGTCGAAAACGGTCATTTTGAATTTGTAAGACTTCCCTTTGGTCTTAAGAATGCCCCATCAACGTTTCAAAGAGTGATGGATAACATTCTTTTAGGTATACAAAATGAGAGGTGTCTCGTCTATATGGACGACATCATCATCTACTCTCCTACCATCCATGAGCACACTTCCAGGCTCACAGAAGTCTTCAAAAGGTTACAAAAGGCAAATCTGAAAATCCAACCAGATAAATGTGAATTCCTACGTAAGGAAGTAGCTTATCTTGGTCATTTAGTCACAAAAGAAGGTGTAAAGCCAAATCCGTCTAAGATAGAATGTATCAGAAAATTTCCTCAACCCGCCAACCAAAAAGACATAAAATCCTTTCTAGGCCTTGCAGGTTATTACCGCAGATTTATTCATAATTTTGCCAAGATATCAAAACCATTAACTAAACTGTTACAAAAAGATACTCCCTTCATCTTTGATTCCGAATGTCAAACGTCTTTCGAAACTTTGAAACAAGCTCTAACCACAACTCCTGTTCTTGCATACCCAAACTTTGAAGAATGCTTCGTACTTACCACAGACGCAAGCGCTTTTGCGATCGGCGCAGTACTTTCCCAAGGTCCTATAGGTAAAGACCTACCTATAGCATTTGCTTCTAGGACCCTTTGCAAAGCCGAGACGAAGTATTCTACGATAGAGAGAGAACTTCTCGCTATTGTCTGGGCAGTTAAACATTTTCGCCCATACATCTTCGGCAGGAAATTTAAACTCATAACTGACCATAGACCACTCACTTGGCTCTTTTCGATAAAAGACCCAGGAAGTCGTTTAGCTCGATGGCGCCTCAAGCTCGAGGAATACGACTATACAATCGAGTATAAACCAGGCAAGGTTAATAAGAACGCCGACGCCTTATCCAGGATAAAAATTAATTATTTTAAAGAAATTTCAAAATTTCAATCCCAAGCAAACTTATCACCGATTCCCATATATCCAACCCAAACAACTGACGATGACGAAATCGACTCACAAAATGACGAACAACTTAACGATGACGAAACTAATAACATTTATCAAGAATTTGGAACTTTCGTTGAATTATACAAAACGAGATCTCTTATAGATTACTCTAAAATCGAATATTCTAATAATCAATTGCTGAATAGAAGCAACAAAAATATTTTAACAGTCTTCCAGCAAGACAATATAAGAGAAACCCATAATCAAATTCTAGAAGACCTTTTCGAAGAGAACGCAGATTTTCAAAAATTAAAAATAAATGTTTTATCAAGTAGATCAGTTCGAAATAGGAAATACCTCATTGTTCCTCTTCCGAATAATCCTGATACTGTAATAGAATATCTTTTTGCCTCAATATATAAATGTCAAGACATATTTCAATCATCCGAAACATATTATGTTGAAAATATTGTAGAATTACCAATTCTCGAAATCTTGTCATTTGTTTTAGCGGAAAAGGACGTAAAAATAATAGCGTGTCAAGATATTACAAAGACACCTGAACCAGATGAAATTCCTATCATCTTGAATCAATATCACTCCGGTAAAGCTAATATTCATCGCGGCATAAACGAAACTATCCGCCGCATTAGACAAAAATATCATTGGAAAGGCTTAACCAAAGATGTTGAAACTCTTATCAAAAATTGTCAAGTATGTCAAAAAGTTAAAGTATGTCGTAAAAATTTAGACTCGCCACTAGTCATTACAGAAACTCCTAGAACTCCTTTCGAGCGAATAAATGTTGATATCTTAGAAGTGCCTACCAGAAACTATGCCCTTACAATTAGAGACGAGCTTACAAAATTTAGTCAAGCTTACCCAATTAATGATAAAAGTGCGAAAGCAGTAGTAAACACCTTATTGCTTTATTTCCAACATTATGGAACTCCCCTAAGGATCCATTGTGATTATGGAAGAGAGTTCGACAACGCTCTTCTTAAAGATTTATGCACTCTCTACAATATAAAGCTCACCTATTCTAGCGTAGGACACCCCCAGTCAAATGGATCCCTCGAAAGATTCCATTCGACACTTTTAGAAATGATTAGAGCCCACATGATCGAAAACCCCAACGAACACCCTTTCAATATATTGCCATACGCGATAATTTGTTATAATAATTCAACCAACAAAACACACGGATTCACGCCGTATGAACTTGTTTTTGGTCATACCTCTAGTAGACCACCCGAAACCCTATATAATCCAAAAGAATTAATCACTAAGTATGTCAGAGATTTGAACAATCGTATATCTCACTATTATAAGGTAGCACGAGCCAAAACCGAATCTCAGAAACAAAAAGCAAAAGTTCGTTTTGATCAACACGTCTCCGAAAATCTTCCTAAATATAAAGTTGGAGACAAAGTGTATTTAAAAGAATCCCAAATTAAAGATAAATTGCGAAATAAATTCAATGGCCCCTTTGAAATCTTAGAAATATATAACAATTCTGCCACTCTTTTAAATACAAAAACAAAACAAAAAACCAAAGCAAACTTCGATCGACTAAAACCGTATTCTGAAAATTAATCATTTTACAGGTTTGCTATGCTGATCGGAACAGCATATTCCCAATCTCAAATAACACCAGTAAAAAATACGATAGGAGTCTACTATCATGACGAATCAAAACTAATAGTCTCCAATGACAAGTGGACACTATTGGTACACAAAAATTTATCAAGTATTGAAAATGCGTTCAACAGTAACAATAATATTTTAAGGGCGATAACAAACATGCTTGATAACAATTACCATAGCATGCAGAAATTTCACTCTGAAGTTAAAACACATGTCACGCTATTGATACAAATTTCGAATTCAATTAAAGAAAAACTCCAAGAAATCCTAGTAGAAACAAAACGCTATAAGCGCGGAATAATAGACGGACTAGGTAGCATATTTAAATCAATTACTGGCAACCTCGACGCCTCTGACGGTAAATTCTACACAGAGAGTATTAATAAATTAAACCAGGACCAACGTCAAGTGGAAAACCTACTAAAAAACCAAATTTCTGTTACTATGTCAGTTATAAAAACATTTAACGAAACAATTCAAAAACTTCAAATTGACGAAAAAGCTTTCAATGACGACATAAACAAAATTAAGAGAGCGATTCACCAACTAGGAGACAAACTTGCCCTAGTCGAAGCCAAAATGTTTTTCTTTGAAATCTGTGAAAACCTACTAGAAAGTTATATGTACCTTCAAGATAACATTAATGATATTCTAAATTCTATTACATTTGCACGTTTAAAAATTATTCACTCATCAATCATTACACCAGATAGTTTAATTGCATCCCTTCAGGAAATATCTCAGAACTTAATCAAGAATAACTTACCCCTATCAGTAAAACATTCAGAAATTGCTAAATATTTAGAAATAATAGAATTAGAAGCATTCCAGACACAATCAGATCTTGTTTTCGTTCTAAAGATTCCACTGGTAGAACAACAACTTTACACCTTATACCATTTGTACCCAATTCCCGTCCTAGATAATAGAACTGGATTGCATCACATACTGTCACTTTCTCAAAAATATATCGCGAAAAATGATGATTCTTTGATGTACGTACCCATCAAGGACCTAACAGGATGCAAACAACTAAGTCCTCTTAAGAAGCTCTGTTCCAACCTCTATGCATATCCGATAGATAATAGTGCAGCATGTGAAGCTCAACTATTCAAAAATCTTGTAGAAATGCCGAAGAACTGTCATAGCATTTTAGTATACGGACAAGGCTATAAGGTACAAAAACTCGAAGCCAATACATGGCTGGTTATAGTTTCAAGTCCCACTCACGTTAAAATAAAATGTGCAAATTTGAATACAGAAACTACAATCATTAACGAAAATTCTGTTTTAAAACTTCAATCAGAATGTAACGCCTTCGTCGGCATTACAAAAATACAGGCCGAAAACCGCAAGCTGCTTAACGTAACAAGTAATCCACATCCAGTGATAATTCCCTACGATTGCTGCAGTATGATACCAGAAAATTTTGAAATGCCCAATTTGAAACCTTTGCAATTCGACAATCTAAATATCGAAAACTTAGAAGTCTCCAACCATAAGCTAGAACAATATTCCAGGGACTTAGATAAAATAATAAACGAACCCTTCGTGACTAGAAATATTTCATGGTTCACTTATATAACCATAGCTCTATTAATCAGCCTGATCCTACTCTACGTAGCCCTCAAATGTAGAAATAGGTTCAAGATTGACAAGGAACGCCCAGAGTCCATACACAGGGAAGCACTAAAAAGAATTAACACCCTGCTAAGAAGAAGGCCCAACATCCACCAGACTAATGAAGACACCCCTGAAGAATTATCCTAAAAGTTGAAGTGTAACATCAACTTTTTTTGAAAAAAGGGAGTTGTTATATGCAAATATTCACAGCAGCTAGTCTCAGGCATATCATATTACAATATTGTATTTCATTATCAAAAGTGATAACAACTTCCTTGCAATATTATTGTGAACACGCAAGCATCACGCCACTTTGAATTCTGCTGATGCTTACGTGGCAATCCAAAGCTTATAAATATTATGTTCATACAAAATTACGACAGTTCAGAATAAACTCAAGTCATAAAAACATATTTATAAAACAGTCTAATAAACAGTCAATTTTAAAACTTATAGTTATTTTTTAAAAAGTCATTTTTGAAAGTGAAAATCTAAAATATATATATATATATATATATATATATATATATATATATATATATATATATATATATATATATATATGTCTATATCTAAAAAACAACCCTTTTTTTCATCATACGCTAGGTGAAAAATATGTTGACACAACCCCAACGCAACTTTCTGTATAGGTCGCTTAGCTGTAGGAAAAATTGCCCTCAATTTTCCTAATTTGAAGGGACTATATATGTAGGTATGTTATACGTTTGTGTTTACTGGGTTGGGTCTTATGTACACCTAAGCAATTTTGCTCCGATTTCTATGGCTGCAATTGTATCTATTCTCATATCAGATATTCTGTTGCTTATAGGTATACCATCATCATCATCATCATCATCATCATTAGGTCATCAGTCCTAAGACTGGTTGGACGCTAACCTCCAGCTTCTCCTATCTTGTGCCAACCTACGCATTTCGCTAATTGTGCTACAACCCACATCCCTTACTATTTGCGAGCAGTAGTCTAATCTAGGCCTACCTCTGCCTTTCTTCACTCCTATTTCTGCCTCCAAAATATCGCGGACTACTCCCCCATGTTTCAGCAAGTGGCCTACCATTCCATCTCTTCTCCTCTTTAAGTTTTTCCACATACTTCTTTTCTCGCCGACTTTCTCCAATACTTCTTCGTTTCTAACCCTATCAGTCCATGGTATTTTCATCATTCTTCGATAACACCACATCTCAAAAGCTTCTAATTTCTTCCTACTTGCTTCCCCTACCGTACAGGTTTCGCAGCCGTATAGTGCCGTGCTCCATACATATGTTTTCAAAAATCTCTTCCTTGTTTCTAAGTTTATTACGCCCGAGCATAAAAGTGCTTTCTTTTTGTTAAAAGCTACTCGACCCTGCGCTATTCTTTGTTTTATGTCTTTATCGCTTCTTCCATCCCAATTTATTTTACTTCCTAAATAAGTGAAGTCTTTAACTTTAGGTATACCATAAAAGAATACATTTACTGGACACCGCAACATACATATGTGGCAACGGCGATATTACATTCTATCATTTACGAACAAAACGAGCTAATAACATTCCAATTTCGTCCCTCACGCGGGGCACACAAATTTATTCATTCCGCAAACAACGAAAATATTTCATACCTCCCGTCATGTCATTGAACTGGCACTAAATTCAAAGACGTAATGTAGGTGTGTGTGTATTTTTGGAATATAAAAATTAATGCATGAGCGATTATTATTCGTATTCGCCGTGGAATCCTAGTAAGATGATAAAGTTGCGTTGAATATTCAGTATGTCAAGGTCTACCACTTCAAACGGTTAGACTATTTTGCATTTCTTATGCCGAGAAGTGGTGATTACCACCTAATTATTAGTAGTATAATTTTTTTATAACACGATAAATTAATAACTAGTTTCCTAATTGCAGTTTAAAGGAAAACGTATTTTGGTACAGAAACACAAATAAAGATAGTAGAGAATATAACTACACTCCTGGACAAAATTAACGCATCAGAAAAACTTTTCATTATTTCTTAACATATTTCGAAGTTTTTAATCCTTAAATATTTTACGTAGGTGACCTGGGATATATCCTGCAACTGCTGATAAACAATTTCAATTGTTTGACAGATGTAAAGTAACATTCTGTAATTATTTGTTATTACACTTAATGTTGGATAACGGACGTAGCCAGTGATATGTGGCTAATTTGTTAGGAATTAGATAATCAACAATTAGTCGAACAGTTAAACGTTTCAATGAACTTTGAAGTTATTGCAGAACCCCAGGACAAGATCGTGAGCAGTCTACAGATGCAAGAGATGAACGATGTCGTATTCAAGTCGTCTTAAGAAACAGGCAGTTTAGAGCTAAACTGACTCTAGCACCAGCTCGAAATGTAGCAATTTCTAGACAAATGGTCAGGAGAAGGTTTAAAGAAGGAGCATTGGACAGTAGAAGACCAATTATTGCGCCACTGCTCACCAGAGGGCACAGAGTTACTAGTCTGCGTTTTGCAAGAGAGTGAGGAGAGATCTGGTTTCCAGACGAAACAAGCGTAAGTCTGAATTCACCGGATAGACGTCAACGAGTCTGGCGAAGTCCAGGAGAGAGGTTTGCTGTCTGCAATATCTGTTAGAGTATCCCATTTTTTTCGTGGATTAATAATGTTTTGGGAAGGAATTTGTTTCGATGGTCGCACATATTTAGTATATATATATATATATATATATATATATATATATATATATATATATATATATATATATATATATATATATATATATATATATATATATATATATATGGGGGAAATCTATGTTGCTAAAGAGGTACTCGACTACCATCGAATAATCCAATTATGGACTAGTCACCAAGACACCCAGATACGAACCCCATAGAGCATCTATTGGATGCTCTAAAACGATCAGTTAGGCGTCATATACATGCCCCTATGACTCTTAGGGAACTAGAACAAGTCGTTCTTGTCGAATGGGAGAATATTCCTCAGGAAACAATTCACAACTTGATCAATAGTGTGCCTATATGAATGGAAGAAATGATAAGAGCTAGCGGAATTTAATTTCATTTTAATTTTTTTCGAAACTTTCTTATTAATTCATTGCATTTGACATTATATTGTTCCTTTCTGTTAATTATTCACGTTTTTTCCCGATAATACCATTCTAATTTATTGAACAGTAGTTGAAATTATTTAATTATAATATTACGTAGGTAGCATGATTTAAATCTTCGAAAAAAATAAAAGTAATAATACGAAGTTTCACTGACTGCGTTAATTCTGCTCAGGAGTTTATTATAAGAAGAAAAGTTTTTATGCATCAATATAATGCAAAATTTTACTACCAGAGGGTAACAATCAAACTACAGAAATAAGGAGTTTATACTCCAACCCATCTGCAAATGCCTTATATAATAAGGACTAAACAAATTAAGTCAAAACAGCTATTCTCCTGGCTATATGCCAAACCCCGAGCGCTGAATTACATGACAAAATTTGTCGTATTCTTGTCTAACAGAGTTAGCACTAAAACAAAACTGTATTTTTAGTGCTAACTCTGTTAGACAAAAATACGACAAGTTTTGTCATGGAATTCAGCGCTCGGGGTTTGGCATATAGCCAGGAGAATAGCTGTTTTGACTTAATTTGTTTAGTCCTTATTATATAAGACATTTGCAGATGGGTTGGGGTATAAACTCCTTATTTCTGTAGTTTCTATGCACTCTAAAAAATCCGTTTCTAGATGTATGGAAATTATGATCGTCTTTATGGGCGTTGTATCATTGTTGTATTTGATTGTCTATAAAGTTTATAACTATTGAATATCATGGATGGGTTGAAAATTGCGTAGTTAATATTGGATTATTTATACCAATAATAAGGGACTATAATTTAGACTACTTACATTAAAGGACAACTTCGATTTTGTTGTGTTAAAACTATCATAGCAATAGGATTTACTCATTTTTTTACTTATCACGCTTCACAGATAACATTATTGTTTAATACAAATAGCTAGTACATCTTATGGATTATAAGTTGAAGGTAGATTGGGCGATATTCCTAGATACCATTAGCCTACTATCAAATTTAAATATACCACGATAACCTCTAAGAATACTACAATCAATATAAAACTAAAAATTTGGCAATAGAAGTTGCTACAAATTCTCTATTTGTTGAAAATAATTTCACGCACAGCTTGTCAAGAATAGGAAAAATTGTGAGATTCTCATGTATGCGTAGAAGAAAGGGTGAGGCAGAATTCGGAGGGAAAAGGACGCACTTTACGCGCAGTCAGATCGAACTATGTATACACTCATACATATTCGATATTCACTATGCAAAGGTCTAAATGCGACTGAGTAAAGATCAGGCTACTTGCGCACCTCGTGGAAGGTCCGATATTGCAGTTTTGAGACTTGTTCCTATTCTTGGCAAGCTGTATGTGACACTTTCGGTTATATCGGTATTAATTTCCTTATCTTAAACGGCACACCACATTTTTATTCTAAATTCGAATTCTATTCACTACTTTAAGTTAACTTTCAATATCATTCACTGTCTTTAAAATTGCTTCTAAGATATCTTAATTTTAACGAAATCGCGCGATAATTTAACTCATTGATATGGTGTGTCACGATAAGGAAATTAATGTCAACTTCCAGTCCAACTGGAAAAAAATAACATAAGTATGTGGCGTAATTTTCATCAAATGGAACATATGCGAAAAGTTCTATTGAGAAATTTTCAGTTTCATATTATTTTTAGATTACCAAAAACAGGTCACGTTATCCTGTTACCCTGATGTATATGACATGATATATCCTTATGATGAAGTTGAGATAACTTTAATATACTCCTTAATTGCAGATGTCAATCACCCTTTATGATTTACATATCAGTGGCATTACTTACATTCCATAAGTCAAATGTGTAAATAGGTAGGTATATATCAGTGTGGTTTGATTTCGTGACATCTAACCAATCTGTATGCAATTAATCAAGTTCCATAAAGTCAAAGTCAAAAAGAAAGTTCTGCATTAGAGAATTTGCTATATAATTTTAGTTGCTTGTCACCAGTAATTATTTTAGGCTATTTAACTAGATATTTCTTAAATAACGGGTAACATAGTGGAGGCCTAAAGACTAGTACACACTCGTAGACAAAATCACGCAACTGTCCATACAAATCGCCGATTTTGTCTCTAGACAGTCGCGAACAAATCCAAGATAATCTAGAGACTTTGTCCCGCGTCCACACCTGCTAAACTCATCATCTTCCACTCATATTTCTCGTCTTTCTATGCTCACGATAAAACTGGGTTTTAAAATTGTTAAATGGTTAAATTGTGAAAAAGGTGGTATTTTTATTTTCCCACATCAGAAGCCGAGGTTTCATATTTCTTGCCAATATCTTTCAAACTCAGCTTCTCCTTATTGCGATTTTTATAGTCTTCCGATGTGATATTCCCTAAGCAACGTGAAGTACGAAAATCTTCTATTAATGGTAATATATTTTCCGTGGACTACATTATATATGTATTTGGAAACTATAGATACGAATTCCACGATTTTGTATACGAGTGTGTACTAGCCTTAAGATGAGTGCGAGAGAACAAACTGTCAGACCGATTATTATTCGCGAGACTTTAAGAGAGAAAACATTCAGAATAATGTTGTTAATTAATATAATAATATTTAATAATAAATACTCTGACAAGAAAAATGTAAATTACTTATAGTTAGTACAAGTGAAGCAAGTGGAGAAAAACCAGTGTTGTTAAGGATGTGTCTGAAACCGGTCGGTTGAAATTGTATTCACTACATTATTAACAACTTCTACTTACATTTTAAGGATGTTAAAATAAAACTATAAAAACAAAAAAAAGCATTTTAAATTATCATCATTATTTTTCGTGTTTTCATATATTTCAATTCCTATTAGTAAACTGATACTATGTGTCGTCTTAAAAACGTCATTACCGTGTTTTTTCAATCCTGGGAGAAGGTTAAACTTTGGATAAGGGAAACAACAGCAGGCCACTTTTCTACAAATGCTGATTATACATTAGTCGATATGCGTTTGTCGAACAAATTGACATTATCATAAGATGATTACTGAGTTTGATCATATATCTCATTAAATATCTTCTGATGTTTGTGGAAGATGGTGTCTTGTTTTGTATGTTCTTTCAAGCTCTTTTTTTATGAAAACGACTGCGGGAGTATGCACAGGATTGGTGGGAGCAACGTTCAAAGAATTACATACTGCACTTACTGGAAAAGTATGCACTTTACGTGAGGTCAGATCGAACTCTGTATACAACATTCAATATATATTCATCGATATTCACTCTGCAAAGGTCTGAATTCGACTGAGTAAAGACCAGGCTATTTACTGCGTACCTCATGGGCGGTCCGATATCGCAGTTTTGAGACTTGTTCCTATTCTTGATGAGCTGTACTTGCAACAACTTTCTTTTAATTACTACGGATTGTCATATATTCATTACGTTGGAATGTGGTGAATTATACAGGGTGATTCAGCTAACCCGGTCATTAAAAGTTTATGAACTTCCCATTGGAATTCATTTTTTAAAATTTGGAGTCAGGGGTTAGCGAGGACGATCTATTCAACTAAAGTATTTTTGATTTTCTGACACTTCCGATTATACCGGAAGTAGCTATCAACTTCCTTGTTAACAATTAAATGTTAACAATTGGGTCTTATTGGTGTAACAACTGTTCTATGTGCCGTCCGTTGTGTTCTAAGCACAATAAAACTCGTTTATTAATCTCAACGGTCGTAGATTTCAATACCATTCCTTCATCTAGTTCGGTGAAGGCAGTTCTAACTCGATGTAATAAGTCATCTCTGGTATTGACGGGCGTTGAGTAGACTTTACTCTTGATATGGCCCCATAAAAAATCAAGGGGTGTTAGATCGGGTGATCTGGGAGGCCATAGAGCCGGACCATTACGCCCAAACCAGCGATCTTCAAACATATTTGTTAACTCATGGTAAACTTCAGGGTTGAGTGGGCTGGAGCGCCATCCATTTGGTACCAACACGTATTTAGAATATTTAGTAGCAAATTTTCCAAAAAACTCTCGTTAAAAAAATGACAAGTCCTTTCAATAATTTTTTTACATTCTCCATGAATGAAAAATAAATTTAATATGTCTTCATGTGAATATTCCTGTTGGATTTACATAATACACGTTATAATTTATAATACTATGTAAGATTTCTTACTTTGACATCTACTCTGATGTTTACATTGACAATTAAGACAATGCGTATTATTTTCATGGCCCGCTGGTCAGAAGTAAATTAATAAAATGGAAAACTATGGTATCGAATAAAAAATACCTCGATAGCAAGAAAACGGTAGCAGATAGGTATAGGGCATCCTAATACAGATTGAAATATCACTTAATTCTCCATCACAGAAAGCAATAAAATACAGGGTGTTCCATTTAAGAAAATTGACTTTTGAGCAATTGAAGTTTGTCAGAATGAACTCAATTTTTTTGACACCCTGTAAATTATAAAAAATCAAACTACATATCACCTGAAAGCTTAATAGTCCGCCTAATTACAGCCCAAAATTTGCTACTATAGCTCTTGTTTTGAATAAGTGACGAGCATTCCAATGGGATACTACAAAACCTAATTTTTTCAAAAAAATTAAAATATCTCAAAAAATGCTGAAGATAGGTATAGGGAATTGTTAAGAAAGTTCACTTAAAATCAGCAGTGTAATACAAAAATGTAATAACATATTGGGTGTTCTATTTAAAATAAGGAAGTTGATAGCTACTTCCGGTATAACCGGAAGTGTCAGAAAAGCAAAAATACTTTAGTTGAATAGATCGTCCTCGCTAACCCCTGATTCCAAATTTTAAAAAATGAATTCCAATGGGAAGTTCATAAACTTTTAATGAACGGGTTAACTGAATCACCCTGTATAGTATATGTACTAGAAACTACAATCTGTTCAACAAGGAAGGATCCGCGATTTTTTGAGAAGTACAAAAGATATTATTTTTAATTTTTTTTACATAAAGTACATTGAAAATGCTAAGGCGCTTTTAATTAATAAACAGTAAAGTCGCTGCCGTTGCCGAGAATGGCCTGACACCTTCTGGGCATATTTTCGATCAGTTTTTCGACGTAATCAGTGAAAAGAGAACGCCATATCTATCGAAGAACTTTTGAGAGCTGCTCCAAATTGTAAACAGGTCTCTCTTTAAGCTTGCCCTTCATGATGGTCCATACATTTTTAATGGAGTTGGCATCAGGAGATTGGGAGGGCCAATCCATAGTAATGATGTCATTTTCGTCCTTCCAGGCTCTGTAGAGGCGACTACGATATTTCGGATCATTGAACTCTTGTAAGACCCAATCTTTGTTATTGGATACAAACACCTTGTAGGCTGATCTTAGAAAGTCACGCTCGTAGATTTGGGCCATATTCTCTACGTTCGAACTCTTGGTGAGAAGCTCTAAGCAGCCGAATCCACGCTCCGACAAACATCACCAGGCATTGACTTTTGTAGCGTGTTTGACAGTACACTGAATAACATTTGTACCACGGGTAGACAAAGTACGCTTTACCCAAATTCAGGCCCAAAAAGTCGCTTCATCAGAAAAAATTACGTTCGACCAATCGCGATCGATGTTTTCGGTTGCCCGGCTCATGCATTTTTGCATGTGTGCTTCGAAGAGCTGGGTTTTCCAGCTCGTACAACGGTACAGTACCTTTGCCTCACGTAAATGCTGCGTAATCCTATTTATGTTGATTCATTTTTTAGTTATTTTAACCTTTACTTCGCGCAGTCGCAGTGTGGGGTTAACTTAAAATAGCTGCGCAAGACTACTTTGTCCTGCTTGCTGGACGTCACTTTCATTTTCCCGTTCTGGAAAGTAATCGACGTCTTTTGATTATGCATACCCATGCACGTATTTCACAACGAACTCTCGGACTCTTCTTCGACTTTTTAAGTACTTTAGCGGCAGCGGCATAAGATAATTTTGGTCCTTTCGGGTGTGTGCACAGGAAGACCGCCTCATACCGGTTCTCGTACACAGCACTCATTTTGAAAAACATCTGCTCACTGCAACGTTTCGAGCGACAATGGAATGAATTAATAATGGCGATGTAGCTCACCAATAGTACACCATTCCGATAAAACGAGAGAGGGATATCTTATATTTTTCTTCAAAAAGTGCCGGTTCCTTTCTTGTTGAACAGGCTGTATATATGCATTGTGATGACTGGCTGCCTATTCGTTTCATATGAACTCCTTAAATAAACATAATTCGTATTAAAACTGTTGAATAAATTAAAAAAAAACAATGTTTTTAAATCTGTTATTGTTAGTGAATTCTCATCGAAAGTATATTTGTGTACATTACCAGATTCGTCTAAAAACTATCGAGGTCATAAGTTACATTATCATGCCACACAACTCCAGCGTTTACGAAATAAGCAAACAACAATAACAATAATTGAAGGAGAAATTATTTAAAATCAGCGTGAATGTTGCGACATATTAAAAAAATATTTGCCAAACAGAACGTTACATAACGACTGAAGTATGTACGGTACTTTGAAACTTTTGTTGACCAAATATTTAAAGTTAACAGGCCTCGCTTTTGTTGGCAGGTTCAGCAGCTGATGTCAAAAAAAGATTTCAAATATTTGCTTCTATGAATGGAAATAATATCGTATTAAAACATGGGACTAGGTTTCGCAATATTGTTAGATTAAGTGTATACTGTGTGTTGAACGTACATAGAGTGTCACATTAAAGCGGAACACAGTGAAGAATGTTGTGAAACAAATGCGTATAACAAAACTAAATTGGATTGAAATATTGGAAAATGTGTTCAAAAAACTGTTAATACTATCACTGTATAATATCTATATAATGTATAATATGTATAATATATATAATGTGTATACTATCACTGTTATCTTCATTTAACACATGCTTTTATTTCATTCACTTAAGACTTCACCCACTTGAGGAACATTAGTTTAAACTTTTGTTTATGTGTAATGAACATGGCTTCCGATTGATAAATGTAAATTTCAAATATAACTTCTTATTGGTGATATTATTATGGCGATCTTCAGGGTGGGTGTAGTGAAATGATACTGGTAATGCTGTTGCTGTAGCTACGTTTATTTGAAGGTAAGTAAGTAGCCAGCAAACTAGTACCGAAAGAGATAAATGTTTCGAGGCGAATTGCGGGAATTTACTTGAAATCTTATCCCAAAAGCCAATAGCCTGGTGCGGTTATTACCAGACGCTACACTTATTGACATAAACTATTGACATAATCTGCAAGGGTTTTAACAAGAACCTGCAAGGGTTTTAACAAGTGGATGACAAAGCAATAAGTAAAGTAACGTATTGCCTGGGATAATCGCATTTTTACCTCTGAGAAACAAATGTGTCTTGGTTCTGGGTACCATAATAAACAAGGCATTCTACTTTCTAATATTTATCAAATTTAAAATTTATTCGTATTTAATATATACGAATCACGGCTGTCGATAGGCGTATGTGGGGCCACGTGTGTCCACACTATGAATACGATTGTTTTTCATTCAATTCATTAACAATGCAGAATTAATTACGCTTTTATCGGGAAACCATGCACCTTTTTGAAAGAAAGTAAAAAAGTTAATAAGTTACATTTAAAACAAATATAGCAAAGTATAACAATAACAACTGGAGAGTTCATGTGACAACGTGCCCTTATACAAAACAAAAATTGTACTACGTGTAAGAATTTTCTTTCTGAAATTAATTTTGCGTTGACACAAAATATCGTAATTTGCATGGGACATGTAGATTCGTTAAACAGTCGTGGTAAATTTTCGATTTTCAAAATTCTTATTGATATCGTTTTCGCTAATTTCATTCATTTTAACATACTAGTATCCTTTGAATTTGTCTTCATAATTTTTTTTATTATGAAATTACCACGAAATGTATTATAAAACTACCAACAAAAAATTAAAAAAAGGCTACAAGTACGTCTTTTTTGTTTTAATTTGGCTAGGTTAATACTATTAAAAAAATATTGTACGAAGTACGAAAACATGGTATATAAAATGAAAATAAGTCTTAACATTTTTCATAAAGTGAATTGCTGTGCTATTGTGTAGCATGGTCATAATTCTATTCTATATATTACACGTTTGCATCCAAAGTAGTATAAAGGGTGGTCCAACCATAATGCACGATGTTAATTGTGAGTCACACCTTAACGTCAAGTTTTGTTGCCCAACTTAATTTGACATTTCTTTGTTTCAGTGTTTGACAAATTCAACCATGGAGAGGTACACAATTGAGCAGCTCGTTAAGATTGTTGAAGCCTTTTACGAAAATGGGCGTTCAAACCAAAATGCATTTCGTCCAATTCGTGATTTTTTTGGTCAGCATAATCGACCAAATGTGTCCACAATCGGAAGAATTGTGCGCAAATTTCAGCAAACCGGGTCTGTAGGAAATGTGAAAACACCTGTGCATGCTCGCCCAGTTCGTTCTGCGGAAAATATTGCTGTTGTTCGCGATAGTGTTGCAGAAGAGCCGTCAACCTCGACTCGTCGTCGTGCCCAACAATTGAACATCTCACGAACATCACTGATGCGAATTTTGAATAAAGATTTGAATTTATACGCTTACAAGGTTCAATTGACTCAAGAGCTGAAGCCTACTGACCATTTCAAGCGTCGTCAATATGCCGAATGGTTGATTGAACAGACAGAAGTGAATGGTGACTTTACAAAGAAAATCATCTTCAGCGACGAGGCACACTTTCACCTCAGTGGATTCGTTAACAAGCAGAATTGCCGCATTTGGGCAAATGAGAATCCACGAGTGATTGTTGAAAAGCCGATGCATCTACAAAGAGTGACTGTTTGGTGCGGTTTATGGGCTGGCGGCATCATCGGGCCGTACTTCTTCGAAAATGAGGTCGGCCAAGCAGTTACCGTGAATGGTGTTCGCTATCGCGAGATGATAACGGACTTCTTGTGGCCAGAAATTGGGGATATGGACCTGGACGATACGTGGTTCCAACAGGGTGGTGCCACTTGCCACACAGCCAACGAAACAATGGCACTTTTGCGTGAGAAATTCAATGGCCGAGTTATCTCACGTCGTGGCGATGTTAATTAGCCGCCACGATCATGTGTAGATTTGATACCGCTGGACTTGTTTCTTTGGGGATATTTAAAAGAAAAAGTGTACGTCAATAAGCCAAGAACAATTCAAGAGCTAAAGGATGAGATAATTCGGCACATTAACGACATTGAACATCAATTATGTCTCAGAGTCATTGAAAATATGGACCATCGGATAGAGGTATGCCACCGAAGCCAATGCAAGCATTTGGCCGATATTTTGTTTCACACATAATTGTCATAGATCCTTCTATCATAATAAAAAATATTAAGATAATTCTCTGAAAATTTTTTGTTTTATTTACAATTAACATCGTGCGTTTTGGTTGGACCACCTTTTATATAGATTCGCCCATCTATTTTATCTCGAACCATCAGGCTTTGCAATTGTCATGTCTAATATCGTCATCGAGATTAATTAATGAGGCAGGATAATTCTCTGGTAAAATTTTCTACTTCGCGTGGTATTCGCGCATACATGCCCTCAGCAAAGATTCGAGGTAAATGTCATCTTTGATGCCTTTGCTATTTTTCTAAGTGGTAGGACGGCCTGTCAATTTTGAATGAAATCGCGATATGTACATAGTTCTCGGTAGAAGATAAAAACATCTCGGATAGAAACCTGAAGTTTCTATCAAAAATAACAGAGGGGACAATGGCTTTGCAGAAGAAAATAACGGTTTAATTTTGTGACTAATAAGAATTCCTATTGTTTATATTATTTTTATATTGTCTATATTATGAAGCAGACAAATATTCATTTAATTCACAAATAGTAAAAGCAGATTATTTTTTTAATTTCCATAACATACTCGTACTTTGTCTGCTTCATAATATAAACAATAGAAAAATAATTAGTTTCTATTAAAACATCGAATCTTAATACATTAATCCTGTATTACAAGTAATAGATCATTTCTGAAGTTAGTAATTAGCTTACAACACCTCTTGGTGATAAGATTCACTTGTTTATCAAACACAAAATCATTTGAAGATGAACAGAGTCTGTTTTATACAATAAGTATTTATTATATAACAGAATTAAGAATTTAGGCTCAAAATAGTCGGGTTTAATTAATATGTAGTGGACCTGGTTCAAATTTGATTTTATCATCGTTATTTAAAATCTGGTATATCTTTAAAATATGTACTAATCATCTTCAGATGTCTTCTATGTTTTAAGTACATCTTTCATGTAAAAGAGAGGTACCAAGAAGCATTGAGTAATAGCTCAACATTATCAAGATTGTTTCGTTACCCATGAATTTACTATGATATATGTATACGGAAATAACATTATATTTACACATTTGATTGTGAGACGTAAGATAGCACACGTCTGCAAATAAGAGATTAGTTATCACTTATTATCACTCAGCGTGGCCGTTGATATTAGGGGGAATATTGGTTATGTAGGGATGTTATGGCATGAGACGACAATCGAGGACTGACAGTACTGACACTGACACATTGATTAAGTTGTTGATGTTTATTCTATTTTCCATTATGTAAATACATACATACCTACATTGGTTTTGGTTAGGAATACCAATTGGTTAGGTTCTATGCATATATCAAATTGAATAGAAGAGTAACTAGATGTATTTAAAATATATTTAATAGAATTGATTTACGAATAGAGTATTCTAGAAACTTTATGTAATGTATAATAACGTTGTTGCCTTTAAGACATGTTTTTAGGAATATACATATATTATTTAATAGGAAAATAGTATATTCTGAGAACAACCCAAAGACCCGATTCCTAAAAATTTGTGGCTCACTATTTTGACGTAATTCTGTTTCTGTAAAAAATTTTTTATAACTGCCAATTTTTTTAGTACCTAGGCTAATTTTACGTCTTGGTACAAGAGGCCAATTCCAAAAAAATTAACTTGAGTTTGTTAAAGAAGCCCTATCAAAGTTAAGAAGAATGTTAAACAATAATTGATTATTTATTATTATAAAATGTAAAGACACTTTTGTTTATTAAATTAAAGTAGACATTTTGAGCATTTAATGTAAAGAAGTATTAATGCTGTTACATTTGTTTTTCTTCAATGTATTGTTAATCAAAATGGTGCATACTGTACTTTGTGTAATTTCTAACTTTATTATTTCAGTAAAAGTCCCAATGTCAATCCAATCCAGCTACCATAGGAAGAACTCAATAGCAAGGCAGTTTTGTCCAACATTGCAACACCAGCTCTGGAGCTAGCTGCATGATGCTTGGAACAATATACAGATGGAAAGAATAAAAAATTTGACTAAAAGGATGCTGAGAGTAACTCAAACGGTTTAAGTCAATGGTGGATTTTTTGACGAAAACAAAATGTAAGATGATAGTTTTTTATTATCATATTACTCTATTTTGCGTTCACGAAAACAGCAACAGTATATACATGTAATAAATTGAGTGTGAATTGTAGAAGCTTGTATTTTTGTAAAAAATCTCAGGGGTCCGAACTCTTTTGAGCGGTAGTGTACGAGGGAGTACCCGAAAGAAACCGAACTGATGTTGTGGTGGGCGAAGTATCTGTAGTACCGACTTCTACCGTTAGGAGTGTATAGATATAGTCAGTAAGCCAAGCGTCGTCACTAACGAAAGTTACATTCGGTTTGTTTGTTTTTTTAAGTTACAGCCATTCGGTGTGCTCGGCGTATGTTTGTTTTTTCGACGTCAGAGGAGCTGTCCATTCAGAGCTTAATCCACAAAGTCAAACAGTTAACCAGATTTTCTACCTGGAAGTTTTCTACTTGAAAAGATTTCGCAACAGCTTGCGACGGAAGAGGCTTGATTTGTAGCAGTTGGGTGACTGATTTTTCCATTACAATAACACCCCTGCTTCCACATATATGTCTGTGTGCTAACTTTTGACCAAAAGTTTCCACAATTTTTGGTCAATGGTCGGTCGTCGATCTTCTAGGATGATTTCGCGAATTTTTTCAAAATTTTCATTGGTTCAAGCTTTGGAAGGATGACCAGAGCGAGGTGGGTGAAACGGGAAAACCACTCAAATACTGAGCTTTCCCAATAGCGTCATCCTTGTAGACCGTCTTTAATATTCCAAGAGTTTCTCTGCCAGTTTTTCCGAGCAAGAAGTAAAACTTTATGGCCGCGCGCTGTTCACGAGACTCAAAAAGCGACGAGTACACAAAACAACTATCACTAAAAAATCCACACAAACCGAACGGAACCTTCTTTAGCGACGAAGCTTGGCTTACTCAAATGAGAGCTCTATACGGTCCTAGCGGCAGAACGCGGTACTACAAAAACTCCGCCAACAACGTCAGTTCGGTTTCTTTTGGGTACCCTCTCGTATGTACCATACTACTGATATATAATGTAATGAAACATTTGATATGCTTCTCCGAGATGACGACAATAATGAATGAATAACAGTTAATTAATTATCGTGGCTTCAAAATAGTCACGCCCTCTATTGACTAATTAACTCTAATATTGATTCATTAGTGCCTATAGTTCAAGGGCGTTTGTTAAGAAACTAACACGAAATGAAAGGTTTTGAAAGAGAAACTGTTAACCTAGGTTATAGTAATAAAATACGTATTGTATTAGTCACTAAATGAAATCAATTAATCGCAGTTTTATTTTTTAACTATTTTGTCAACGCATTTTAAACACAGTTAAATATAAAGCAAAAACAACTTATTTTATTAGAAAAAAAAAAAAAAATTGTTTTGGTATCAAAAAGTGATACAAATAAACAGGAAATGGGATATAGTGTGTCGCAAAATAAGCGTTGGTTAAGAATCTATAGGTTTTAAATGAAGTTCCATAACTTCATTTACAACCGATCATAGATTATTCAGGCTTGATTACTCTTTGCGTTTAAACATTGACAGGAAAACGGTAATTTAAACTGATGAATTGGAGGCGATACTAAAGTTCTGAACCTTATATTTTAAAGAAAATTATTCAGATTTATCAAGTGATATATTACAACTCTAACATCGTGTAGTCGGTTCACACTTTGAGCTAAAATTAGAAGATATTTCCATAATATCTTTTAAGATACAAACAGAACGGCCAGCTATTTGATCAACGAACCCATTGGAATTTTACGATTTAATTTCCTACATTAATTCTTGTGCTTACCGTTACTTTAATAATTATTACAAGAAAACAGAACTGTTGACGTTTCATAATAAGAAATATTTTCCGGATGTTCCGGGGTATTCAAAGATTGTTGTTCGCGTGAAACACTGTAGCCACATCTATAAAAGCCACAATTATTTGTTGATAATAAAATAAGTAACAGTTAATGTCACATAGTTAAGAAATAATTTTATTTGTGTCAGTAATAGTTGCAATATAATATCAAATCAAATATAGGTTAGTTGACAATGTGTTACCCATATAATTTCTAAAAATATGTCAGAGAGTGAAATTGAATAACATATTATTAGTTTAGAGGTATTCAATTTATGAATGGCATATGTACATTGTATATTATACAGGGCCTGAGGCAGATATACAATATGGTCGGTATATTATGTCTGTTACATTCTAATTAAAAATAAATTCCGTCAAAATTAGTCCATGAATTGTATCTATTGAATTATTCATGTTACATAAAATTGTATTTAAGTATAATATTTGGCTATATAATTGCTTTTCGCCAGTGTATATAATCGTTATGGTCTAGTATTCACTAGAATAAAAAATAAATAATAAACTGGTTGTAAGCCCCACACTTTTTATAACTTTGATTGGCGAGGCATAGCGTCTACCTTTACCTAAATCTTCAAACTCGTTATATTTACGTCGGCTTCTTTATTCGAACCCAATACGGTATAATTACCATACACTTTACGATCATTCTATATAATAGCAATTACTATCTTCCTAACTAAGCATTCAACTTATCTAGAAATGTTTATAGATGACCGCTTCGATCTATTGGCCTCTATTGTGATTGTATTGTAAACTATCTGTTTTATTATTATTGTATATATACGTCAGACGTACATACATATAATTGACTTTTACTTATCGGAATACTTAATTTAAAATTCCAGTGTACAATAAAATTACTTACCAAACTATGTAGTACGTAATTTATGTTGAAAAGTGCACCCGATGAATGACAGGGATGTATTAATCACGGACATTGTTCTAGGAGCGATGGTGATTTCGCAGCAGGTGAATTAATGCAATTTTAATTACAACAGTTAACTTGAATTAAAATGTGCCACAGAACTTCAGCATTACAATATACCGAACATTGAAACACACTCCACCGACATCGTGTAACTTATTATAACAAGAAGCTGAGAGTCGAGGCAGAAAACTGACTACTAAAATAGAGTGTTCTTCTACTGCACTCCGTGTATACTTATCATCCGTAACGTGTTTTCGGAAAGGTCGGCGGTCTCGACACTGTTACGGGCGTGTTCCCCAGTTTTACTACTCGTAGAATACTACTATACTTGTTAGTGAAACTACGAAGGGCTAGACATTCATTAAATTAGAATATTCCTAAATGCTTATACTCGTATATTCCTAAATGCTTTTACAAACATAATGAACTGATTCAACTATATCCGGTAACTGTAGGTAAATACATGGTACACCATGGTGCGTGGTCTATTAATAATAATAATAATAATAATAATAGATAGGTGCGATATTTTTAATATTAGGAACACAGGTTTCTAATTTGTATAGACTCCCTGAGCTTCTTTCAATCCCTAAGAAATAAATTTAACACTGAACCTTTGACACAAGGAGGGTAAGTATGATACCCTCCTCCAGTGGTTAGAAAACATGAACAATACTTCTTCCAGTAGAAATTACTCCAATAGTCATTTCGGCAACAGTCGTAATGACCAAGAGCATGCGATCTAACATGGAACTGTTAGGACTTCCGAACTATATCTTTAAGGTAATGCAGAAGAGTATTATATAAAAAAATATATCACTTATAAGTACTATCACCTACAAGTACCTATCCTGAACCAATATTAATGGACAAACTGGAGCGAACTGGGCGTGGATAAAGTGATTTCTCTCCCCTATTGTTCAAATCTAACTCCTTGGATATCTCAGGAGTGGGTGAATGTATTCCATTAATTTTGTTAACACAATAGCCATCAACTCAATAGTTTAAGTCCAGAATCAAAATAATAATAGGACATATTTTAGATATAGTTTGCCCATCGACCCGAAACATCAGAAAAGCGGAAACCGAGAAGAGAAATTATGAAAACCTCGCCATTTAGATTAAGCACACCTGGGGAGTAGACAGAGTAGAAAATAAACGTAACGACCAAGAACTTAAGAGCTATCATCGAAAATCCAGAACATCCGACCTACATCTTTATACCAATATAGAAGAGCGTCATATTGCAAACCTGTCACATAACAAGAAAGTTCGTGAACCAATCTAAATTCGTGACTCTATCCCCGCCTAATTCCATCGTTCGAGCCTAATTCCTGGGATAATTTCAGGAGTGAACGAATATTTTCAGTAATTTTGTCGAGAAAGTGCTTATTTTAATATTTCTGGGAAACTACAAATAGTATAGAACTGAAAATTTGCTAATAGCGGTTTATATAAATACTGCACTTGACACACACCATGTATGTGATATTTCTAGAGGTTATACCAGACGTTGGCATCAACTTTACATTAGATGGACCACCATTACATTTTTAAATTCAAATTGTATTTACTATTTAAAGGCAAATTGAGTCAATGTAATTCTATACATTTCAATATCCTTAAAACTATAAGTTTCAGAGATATTTTTATTTTAATGGAATCTCATGTGAAAACTAACCCATAGTTGAATATTATTAACTTGATGTCCAGTATGATTTCCAACATGAAATCGAATTCCAAAAAATAAAACCCGCCACAGGTAGGATTCGACATTTGTCCCGGATCGGAACCGAACGACATACAGCTGTTTCAAACTTGTTAGTTCTCATCAGTGCCGTACACGTACGCCGATTCAGGACAAATGCCGAATCAACTTTATGGCGTATACATCTTTATCGATACGATCTCTGTCAGTAACATATAAGTCGGAAATCGAGAAAGGAACCACCAAGCCGCCAAGCGGCTATCAAAGTAGTTCCCGACTAGCAAAGCTATTGCATAATCGCTCTAGGAAACAACTACTTCTCGGGCTAAAGTCCCGCCAGGCATTGAATTATACCCAGAAGCGATCCTCTAGTTGTTACTATGGTTAAATTGAACTTGTTTCATTCATTATGAGAGTAACGTATAGTAAATTAGACACTTGGGAACAGTAATTGGCAAAACACACACGATGTACAAATTCCATTCAATAAATAGAAGCTAAATGCAGACATTATGTCACAATATGTAGCCGAAATTTCCCTACCAAAATAAGTGAACCTTCTCAGATTACACAGCATAAAATTCTAAGTAGGTCATTTCACCTCCATTCTGTATGTAAAGACCTAAGAGACAACCGTAAAAGGAAGGATTTTGATGAAGAAATGTTTGATATTAATGTAATTCAGCTTTTTCCTTTTATAGGCGGTGTAAGAGTTGTTAATTATATTATATTATAGAGATATCCCAACGCTTTTATGCAAATTCTGAAGTTATATTATCTAATTATATGCGGATACA
This sequence comes from Rosalia funebris, assembly GCA_037954035.1. Lineage (NCBI taxonomy): Eukaryota > Metazoa > Arthropoda > Insecta > Coleoptera > Cerambycidae > Rosalia > Rosalia funebris. Next base: position 10,415,992 of record JAZFAV010000009.1, read on the forward strand.
TACAGCCAGGCGAGATACATAATTATTTGTGGAAACTTGCCTTGGGGGCGCAAGTTTAACTATGGAGTTTAATGTTATTTATATTAATGCATCTTCGCCGTCAGTGCATATGACGGAGTTAGTTACTTCATATTATTTGGAATATTAAAATATTGTTTAACTTTGACAATTAGGAAAAGAACTAAGGGAGCTTTATGGAAAAGGATTTGCTGAATAACAATGAGAAATAAAACTGTACAGAATATATAATTCTGTTCTATTATACTAATCTTCTGTTATATCAAACCAGAGTAGTAAAAAATCTTAGATCGCGGCAGTAAAAACTGAAGGCTATACAAATAAACAGTGCTCCCTTAAGGCATAACATTTAATAAAACCGAAACGAAAGTAACTATTAGACCTATTTTTAATTAATTATTTACACATTCCATTTAACCATTTTAGTGGTGACATAAATATTGGTATAGTTTAGCTTAAAAGCCAATTGAAGGAAAATTACTATCTCTCTCACAGCCTTACATAGATAGATAGATCTTGATGTCTTACAAATTTACACCCAATTATAGGAAATGCAAATACGGAAAATAGCCTACAAAAATATGTCACTTTGTCAAAAAGAACAATTACAAGACGACAAAGGAAAGAAAATATCCACAATCAGGATTCATAATTATAAACTTTACGGTAAACTTTTACCGATGAGAAATCTGTGGCGGTTTCTCCCAGATTGCTGGCCAAAATTAATTTTGGATTCATTTGTGAGATCCGCATACAAATATTTAAGTTTTATTCAACGTCATTATTTCTTGTCGTGGACACAATAATAAACAGATTCTAGGAAGCCCCATTACATCTTTGCTAGATTATGTCTTCCATGAGAACGCAGGTATGCACCTACTCAACGACTTCTGCATATTCCGTTAACATATGTACGGTTGTAGAGGCATTTTCAATTCCAGGGAGATTTCAGTGACAGCCCATTTCTTTTCAGAAGATTTTTTCACTGCAGTAATCCGTTTGTTATGTTCTGTCGCCACATAGCTCACTTATGTTATATTGTTATCGAACAGTACATACATTTTTATGTAATTGCAATGATTAACCGATTCACATCATTATCATGTTTCATAATGCTGGAATAATATACAGTTTACTAAAGACTTGCACCATAAACGTGACTGAGATGACCCACTATTTAATAGTATTTTTACAAATATTAAGGAACATTATGTCTAGGTGGTACGTAGTTGTTTTATGTTAAATTTCAGTTTGCTCAGGATCTATTCGAGGCAATTTAGAAAGTCTTCAATGTCGAGAGAATACAGGAAAGCCTTGAAGCCGTTATATTAAAAGGTCCCAGAAGACGCGGCCTCGCGTCTTCCATATAAATGGGGTATCCACTTAAATGGGCTATAAATAATCATAAAATGTGCGATAAAATGGAGCTACTATTTTTGATACAACTATATATAGAACCAATTACCAAGAAGGAAGAGGACCAGATAGCGTTGCTGATCAGATTCATGTTAAGCTTATGGAGTCCAAAGAATAAGAAGAGAGCATACTAAATGACACAGTACATTCTATCATTTTGTACGGAGCTTTGATCTGGATAGACGCACTTAACGTTAAGAACTACAGAGATAAGATGGTGAGACCTTAGAAAAAAATACGAGTTCATTATGTTTCTAATAGCCAGAGTTTGCAGAACGGTATCCACTGGAGACATCCAAATGATAACAGAAATGGTTCTTATTTATCCATTAGCGGGAGATAGGAAGAGGTTTTATACTAGGGGAAATGGCCACGATCGTTCTGCTAGACAAAAGGAGAGGACAAAAATACTTAACACGTGCAAGCGACATATAGTTCATATAAAACAAAAAGTAATGCACCTGATGTGTCAGAGAGGACCACTGTTGCCACATTGCCAAGAATACTATAGAACTCAAGGAAATGTCATAAGACTAAGGTTATGTTATAACATTTTTCGGCAGTTTTGCATTTTTGTTTTGAAAAAACAGTTTTCTTATTAAGTTATGGCTAAAACACTTTAGAAATCGAATGGTCTAAACCGTCTAAACATTCGATAAATTTGACATCACACACGACATATGTCAATTGCTGCCAACCTCAAAATGGGCCCCAAATTTAAACTGTTGATTAAAAACGAGTCAAGTTCTGAGTGTAGTGGTAATGAATTATGTCACATTATGACGTGCATTGCTTCTTGTTTTGTATGAACTATATGTAGCTACTGGGAAATACTTAAAAGATTCTGTGGAATATACAGATATATCATTTCTACATGCTCATGGTGGGAGAAGTATAGATGTGAGACATACGTTCATTTAAAAACCATTTGACAGTATAAGAAAACGTTCTGATATGAAATTTTTCATGTGGTGAATTCAAGTAAAATGCCAATAAACTTCTCATGTTTTGATTTTATTTTCGCAACAACACAGTCTATTGAACTGAAAGTGTTTGGAAGTTGTTTTAAGATTGTAAAATTACAATGCTTTATTTATTGTACTATTTGTATTTTCTCATCACAAATCACAGGAAATTACATTTTCCACTGCATCAGAGAAGCTTTATGCCTGAGCGTGAATTTTTATGGAATCCATTTTCTCGGTATATTTCCTTCCGCTCGTACATTTTTACGGTTTTCTATTTTTATAACAGAACGCGCACCTCAAGTGTCTATGAAAATAGTAAATGTGCACGCGAGCATGATGAACAGAGACGTTGTTGGAATCACTGCTGTGATAGCAGTGAACGTTAGAGTATTTTTCCGCCAGTCAGCAGTTGGTTGTGTTAATATAATACGGAATGCATTTTATAAATATTAAACTCCAGTGCAGATTAATCGTAAATCAAAAACAAATCAAATAACTAGTACATAAAATCGATGAATGTAGAAAATACTTTCAAATTATGTCGACTATGATCCAGGAATAAGCCAATGCTACTCAGATAATTTTCTTTAAATCAGCTTGATATGCCAATATTATGTATGTACCTTGTATTATAAACAGATAAAACTCAATACTTGATATTATGTTAATCGAATCGGTAATCACTTTCAATAATAAGATTTTTTGTTTTACATCTATATTTTATTTTTACAAAAATTACTTTTTTCTTTTTTTCTTTGCCTGTTCTTTACTACATGTTCAAATAAAATTGTTTGACATTCTTCTTAAAACTTGCAAAAGGAAGAACTGAATTCATATGGAATAGTATTATATAATGACACAGCAGTATATTAAACATTTACAGAAGATAACCGTGCGATGTTCTGGTATGTGTATAATAACATTGTATGTTTCTGTTATGTAAAGTACAGCGGTTATATAGTGGTAAAGTTTGGATACACCGAAATTTTCTCGTAAAAACTCGGCTGTGAGCAGGAAGGTTACATATGGAGACGAGGACAAACATGCACATGCTCAAGAGAGGGAGTTACACAATTCTCCAGAGACTAGAACCCAGATATACAATTTCACCCCAAATATGTGGTCCAGTCTGTCACTCTAGTTCACAGTACGAATGAAATTTTCACCTACCTGCCTAGACGCCTGCAATTCCCCTAGGGAGTTGCAGGCACCTCCCTAGGGGAATACATAGGTTATTCATCTATGTTGCAGGCATGGAGCACGTATACAACTTTCTACAAAGTATCAAGGACCTCCGACGGCAACTTTACAGACAAAATTTTCTAAATGACAAGAAATCTTCTTACTGGAGTAGGAATGGGTTTTAATCATCTACAAAAAGATGATTAAAACTCTAATCGACTTTTAATTATCTACAGGTGATGCCATCTTTGTTGGCGAAACGCACATCAAGTCTAGTGTATAGTGCTTTGGTGTTTTGTGGAAAACTAAGTCAGTATTAAGAAATCTTTTATTAGTCGTATTCAACTGAGATACATACTGTTGGAGATGTGAGCATATTTATGATTAAGTATAAATCTGCATGAATATTAAACACACTGAAGATGTCTTGTGTCGACTACTTCTAAGTAATAACCTTTTATATAACAGTTTTGAAAAAAAAACTTTTTAATGAATTTTAGTGCAGGTTCTATTCACAGCATTTTTGAGTTACGTGCGCAACATAACGTAACTCAAACGCCTTTCTTCCTGGATACAAACCTGGAGCCCCATTTGAATGTTGTTCATCACACTCACAAAAATTTATTTTGCAATTCCTGTGATTTCTTTCCTAATTGCGCCTTTTAGTTCTTGTATCGTGCGGGGTGTCTTTGCGTATACTCTAGACTTAAGATAACCCCACAAAAATAATTCGTAAGCAGGCATATCTGGAGAACATGCGTGCCAAGAAACATTTATCGAACACATTCCATCGATACTCTCGCTGTATCAATTGTGGCACCATATTGTTGGAACCATAATTCTTCAATGTTGACTTATTGAAGTAGTGGTAACAGAAAATATTATAACAGGTCGACGTAACGTGTCGAAGTAACTGTAACTTCTGCTTTCCCCTCTTCAACAAAGTAAGGATGATCCTTAATTTGGGAATGCCACACCACACTAACTCTTGAATTATGGAGAGGTTTTTGGTGTAGGTCTCCTGGATTCTCTATTTAAATTATGTTTTATCGGTCATCACTACCATGGGTTCAATGGCAAGCATTCTCTGACAAAATCTTGGCCCTATGAAAAATCGCTTTCGGTAAGCTTTTGAACAACCATTGTTTTATAGGGATGAAATTGAGTCTTTGGTGGACGTCGCAGAAGATGTGGTTAATCCTTTAAGGAGAATATGATGATGTCTGTGAGCGTCGCTGAAGACGCGGTTGATTCGGTTCTCGTGGAAGGTACGTAGATGTGTGGATACACAGTTTGTATTTTGACGAACTGGTACGATTACTTTCATTAACAATAGCGGCGAAACGTCTGACACTGCCAGTTTTGTCACTTCCCGCACTAAGAGGCACTCACACCGATTATTGCATTGCTTCGGAGATGACTTTCTGCACTGGATACTGACTTTTTCTGATACACTGAGTTTTGATTGGCTGAGTTTTTGACTACTACTCTACTCAGACTGACTGCTGTTGTTAGCGCTTTGGTATTGACACTGTTCATTGTAGCTTTTTCAAAAATGATCCTATGTTTGGATCCGATGATGTTTTAGAAATTGTTGTTTTTCTAGAGTCTACTGGTTCCTGGATTCTTGTAGGATCGTACGCCGCTATGTGCTCTTAAGGATGATTTGTATATTTGATTCCGGCTGTTTCATTGTTTTTTGTACAGTATTTTTTGGGGGAAATGGTAGTTTTCTAGTGAGTAAACAAGACGTTCTGGAGTATTCGTTGTATTCTATCTTCGCTGTATGAGGCTTTCTTATTGCAATTTTTAATAGAAAATTACTTAACAAGGAAACTTGCTATATGCGAGATGATTTTACACAAATCGTACTTGAATTATTTTATACCGAATTAATGCATTTGGATAATGCGTTTTGAATGATTTAATTATCCCCCGTTGTCTTCATTACACAGGCAAAATTTTCCATTACTGTCTATTTAATCATACATATTAGTCAGAATTACGTAATATCGCAACCAATTTATTCATCTGCAGTATTGTAGCCTATTCTTAAGAAATATATTTAAAATATACGCGTAATTATAGCCATCATCACGTATCCCAACCTGAAAATTCATCATGTTTGTACTCAGTTCGTGATTCCAACTTTATTACAACTAACGGAACTGTGGTTAGCAAAAAATGTATTGTTCTATGCTCGCAGTGCTGCACCTCAGACACTGAATTTGCCAGACGGTAAATTTGTATATGCTATAGAAGCAGAATATCTAATTATGAAGCTCTATTAGGTAAAGTTTAGTCTTTGTCAAACTGTTAATGTATCCTTTATTCATGCTGTTAATGTCTACCTACGTGACGCCAACAATATTCAGCCTAAATGCAATGAATACACTACGGCGTTAGTTATGGCAAAATGCATCACAAATTGAATCGAAACAAGCAAGTAGTAGTTAACTATTGGACTATTGTCTAGAGTATAATTTACTAGTTGTCCCTATTATCAGTTACGCCATACAGGGTATCGAAAGAACTTTATTCATTTCACTTTAAGATGAGGAATTCTGCCACTTCAGCAAAGCAGCGCTGCTGTACTGCGATTGGAACCCAATTATATATTATATATAAGTTCACAATCCCTTAATATATCACGAGTAAGCAAATCGCAATAATATTGCGCCGCCCTCTCGTTCATATCGAAGACATCCGGAGAATGCTTTTAGAGGCATCGAATCAAAAAACAAAAGTTACCACGTTGTTCGCAAGGGTCGATTTACTGTTTTGATTTTGTCAAAATCCCGAAATTCGAACGAAAAGCATTTCGTACATCGACCTAAAAATTTCGTGACACACACACGAAATCAGCCGTTATTATTTTTTGCCATAATTTGTTCTATTAAATAATAGATGTCGTTATTGTCATGTATACCATTTCTACCAACCCACCTTGTTCATGGGTCATGAGAAAGCACGAGGGTGAACTATTTGAAAAAAGTAAAACTGTTGCATAAAACACATCTTCTGCATTTATGTGGTTTACTTTTTCTCGGCCACTCAATTTCGAGATAGAGATGTTCTACGTGCGGAAAAGTCCGTTTTAAGGTTTTAAAACTGTTTACTTTCTACATAGTGTTCATAGTTATCCTTTATTTCTTTTATCAGTTTGATTCTCTTTCAAATAAAATCTCTTGACATAAATTACAATGGACGAGAAGTTATTGTTCTAGATTCTGGATGACTTACCTAAAAAAAACTTTGGAAAAATTTATTAGAGGCGTAGAATACAGAATGTTTCTTATAGTATGGTATAAGAAACATATATAGATATTTTTAGGATAAATTAATCCTAAAAATATCTTAATAATGTAAAATTTCGATCGATATCAATGCGATGGTTGTTGCAACAATAGTAACAAATATTATTATCAAATTTAGCTTCCACTTTATTTTCTTGAAAACTACGTAAGGCATACTAATTTGAGAAAATGTTGATTTAATTGTAAACTGGTATCATTTAATGTTTTCTTATGTTTTCATATGCACAACACTTTTTAATACAACCTTTTTTGCATATTTCGATAATATTGCGCTAAAACTGGAACTCGTTGTATAGGATGTCTCAGTTGGAACTATATAATTTGAATTGCGCGCCATTTGTGTTCTGCCAAAGATTAGGGCGTGAATATTTAACGACTGTCATCTACAAACCATACGACATCAACGTGCGGCGATTAACAGTTCAACAACGAATATTTTGTGTACAAGTGTTTTATGAAACTGAGAGATCATATTTACAGTTGCATTAAGAAAAATTCGCACAAAATTAGGACAAAATGAAGCGCCCACAGAGTTAATAGTTCGCAACTTAATCAAGAAATTTCAAGAGACGGGTTCTGTTATTGATAAGGCAATACGAATATGCCCTCGTCATTGTTGGTCAGATGAAAATATTGATGCAGTGAGAGAAAGTGTGCGGGAGTATCCAAACTGAGGAAAAAAAGGTGATGCTGATTTTTCCAAAAAAATTTTGTTCTGCGATGAGCACATTTTCATCTTGATGGATACGTTAGCAAATAAAATTGTCGAATTTGGGGTGCTAATAGTTTACATCCTGTTAATAAAAATAAATCTATCCACAGAGATGCACAGTTTGGTGCGCATTTTGGAGTGGCGGAATAATTGCACCATACTTCTTTGAAAATTAAACTGGTAATGATAACACAGTAAATAGGGAACGCTATCGTAACATGTTAAACAATTTCTTTTTTCACTAAATTGATGATTGGGTTTTGAACAACATATGGCTTCCGCAAGACGGTGCCGGTGCAACGTGTCATACAGCACGTGTAATCATAACTCTGTTTCATACCAAATTTCTCTATGTTGTCTCGCGGAATGCTGACATCAATTGGCCTGCAATATCAAATTCCCATGTCAAGGGAAATTGCGCGCTGTCCAGCCAGCAACAATCAACTTCAAAGCAAACATTTTATTCGGGAGAGAGGGATTTTGCTAATGACGAATGACATTATGCCAGATGAGTCGAAGCAGCCCTTTGAACGATATTCTTTTCCATTTGTAGCCGTATCGTCTCCATTTTATGTTGAAGAATAAAAAACCTCAGTTTGTCTAATATTATTAGTTTTACTCACAAATCACATCCCATAGTTCCAAATGAAACACCCTATATAAGGGTTCTCAAATTATTTTGTGTATTATTATCTCAGTGATTAGAAAGTCTCCAACTTTTACAAATCCTATGCAAGAATTTAGATTTTGTTTAAATAAGAAATTATTATTAAAAAAAAAAAACGATTAAATAAAAACCAACGATTACTTCTTATTGACCAAAAATCTTGGGCTAAGAATAAGTCGTGTAGTTAGGGTATGAGATGAGTTTTAAATTAAACTTGTATAGGTATTCGAAATTGCCATTCTAATAGTTGGTACTTCGTCTTTACTCTTCCTTCATAGTTCCTCTATCATTATAAGTGGCTAGATAATAGCTGTGGTAAGTGTGCCATTCGGCACATAACAATTCCATTGTATCAAGGATAATGATCTTTGGCGGAAAATGCACCAGTGTGTGTCAAACATGCAGACCAACTTTCTTCATAACAATCACGAGTCAACAACCTATAACCCCACTTCTGTGCACTGCTATAATCCGTCTCATTACGTTGGAAACGTAGGCGAAGGCTTTTAAAAATGGTTAAATGTGTTTTATATACCGTACGTTTTATATACTACATCGGAAAGCGGAGCGGTAGTTGACAGAAAATCCATTAATATTAATGGCAATAGGATATAAACAGAATTACTCACGAAAATGTTGCTGCATGAGGTTTATTAATTTTTTTTTACAGAGTTATGTGTTTATATATAATAATAAACATATTATTGTTGTATACATTATGGAGCAACAAATTAGGTCGTATTATTCGGTAAATATAACAATTTCAAATTGTTTCTAAACACTACGCTTTTTCAAGAAGTAAATAAATAGTGCATGTACATATGATGGAAATAAGTGCTAGGTAAAATTAATTCACGGTAGACCGGCGAATAGGATTATTAGGAATAGGTGTATTTTTACAACCTCTAGGCATTTTTAAAAACAAAATAAAAACACACGACGCGATGTCACGAGTACACGTACACACATGAAGAACGTACTACACCGACTATATAAATACTCGAATAGTATAAAACCGAAATATCCCCATCGGCCAACTCTGTTTCGGTAAATCTCCCACACTTGTGTGTACGTCTCCAATCGATTAAACACAGGGGCGTCGCAAAGATTGTACAATGTACAAAAAGTATTTGTACAATGTATATTTACAAAAACTAGTGCGTGATGGAAACAAAACAAAAACAGTGTTTCTGTAGTTTATGGTATGTAACTAAGCCAAAAAGTAAAAAAAAGTCAAAAGTCAAGTGTTCAATGGTCGGTAGTTGTTTGTACCGTACCCATATCTCTGCAGTTCCCGATGAAGGTCATGGGAATATACGGTCGATGTAGAATAATTATAATAATAATATATTTTAGAATACCTTTTATAGGCATATAGAATAAAGGCAAATTTAAAAAGAAGTTGGGGTTATGGCGGTTTTTGGGGTGTGTGTAGTGAAATGATACTAGTGGTTATGTTGTTGCTACAGTTACGTTTATTTGAGATAAATAAATAGCGAGCAAGCTAGTACCGAACGAGGAGACAATATTTCGAGGTGAGTTGCGGGAATTGACCGATTTGATGGTGTGGTGATTACCAGACGTCACACTTGTCAGAAACCATTGACCTAATATGCATGGGTTATGACATGTGGATATGTAGCAATAAACAACTTATTGCCTGGGATAATTGCATTTCTATCTACAAGACTTAAAGCTAATACATATCACACGTACAAATACCATCACGTCTGTCAATGTATGTGCCCACAGGGGGATATTATTTTTAATCTTTATTGCATGATTTTCTAGAAGATCGGCCGACAGCTTAGGACGCAATAATGAGGTGCATCATTTGTGTGACCGGAAAGTTTAATATTTGGTATATCGCTTTTTAAACTATATCGGTTTTTTTAATAAAGGTCCTTTAGTGTTGAACCATTCTCCGATGAGCCGGGATTGGTGTTTTGTGCTTTACCAGACAAGACATTAACACTTTAAAATGCGTTGGTGACAAGCTGCATAAAGAAAGACTTACATTGCGCATTGTGTAAATATGGCCGGAGAAAAATAAGAACTATCGGTTATTGGTAACTCACGAACTTATAAAAAACATCAATTTGAATATATTGAAATGTTTAGATAATATCTGTAATAATGGAAGAATGGTTCAGAGATATTGATAGAAGAATGGGAACTGGGAGGATATAATCAGAATTGTTTACGTAAAGCGAAAAATGTTGATTTTTCGGCAGATGATAACTTACCCTTATCTATCTTGATTGAAATGTGTCGAAATCCAAAAAGAAATAGGTTTTGATAATGATGACTTGCACGAATGTTGTAATAAGTTTCTGAAATTATGATATTTTCAGCATATAACTTTTCATAAAAACTTACATCCTCGATTAAAACCATGATAATACTAAATTAGTTGTCACAGTTATCATGTGTTCTAAGCAGAAAGCGGCAGTACTCTGCTGGAATCAACGGAGTCGTTAATTATAACCATAACAAGATCACTTTCAAAACACGACACGAAAAGCCCATAAAAATAACGAAAGAAATAAGGATTTTCCAGGCCATTTAAAGAATGAAAGATCTTATTCATTACCAGACCTTGATGTTTTTCTATGGGGTCAGTTGAAATAAGCTCTTACTTGCAATATGAACATAATTGGAGTCAGGCTTATTCAAACCATTAAAGAAAGAAAGAAAGATGTTATTTATCACCATACCTTCGCGTTTTTCTATGGGGTCACTTGAATGTACATGGTACGTTTCGAAGTTTAAGAAATAAAAATATCCTGCAATAACTTTTATTCAATGATCGAATGATCTCAATTAGTTCGGGGGAATCTCAGTTTGACATATCTGGTGTAAGGTATGAGTATACTTTAATAAATCAAATATTCATCATCATGAGGTCATCAGTCCTAAGACTAGTTGGACGCTAACCTTCAGCTTCTCCTATCTTGTCCTAACCTACGAATTTCGCTAATTGTGCTACAACCTACATTTGCGAACCTTTACTATTTGTGAGCAGTAGTCTAATCTAGGCCTACCTCTGCCTTTCTTCACTCCTATTTCTGCCTCCAAAATATCGCAGACCATTCCCCCATGTCTCAGCAAGTGGCCTACCATTCTATCTATTCTCTTCTTTATGTTTTTCCACATACTTCGTTTCTCGCCGACTTTCTCTAATACTTCTTCGTTTCTAACCCTATCAGTCCACAGTATTTTCATCATTCTTCGGTAACACCACACCTCAAAAGCTTCTAATTTCTTCCCCTACCGTCCAGGTTTCTCAACCGTATAGTGCCGTGCTCCACACATATGTTTTCAAAAATCTCTTCTTTGTTTCTAAGTTTATTACCCCCGAGTATAAAAGTGTTTCTTTTTGTTAAAAGCTACTCGACCCTGCGCTATTCTTTGTTTTATATCTTTATCGCTTCTTCCATCCCAATTTATTTTACTTCCTAAATAAGTGAAGTCTTTAACTTGCTCCAATCTTTCATTATTAATTTGTACTTACGTTTTTGCTCTGCTCTCGCGCCCTCTGCACACTAACACTTTAGTTTTATTTTTATTTACTCTCATTCCGTATTCCTCTGTCAACACTGCCTCCACTTCGTTCAACGCTGATTCTAATTCCTCCTTACTAGATGCTAATACTGCTATATCATCCGTGAATCTCAGTATTTTTAGTTTCTGTCCCTGTACTTTAATCCCGAAACCCACTCTATCTTTTACCACATTAATCGTCTGTTCGATGTACAGATTGAAAATTCGTGGTGATAGCGTACATCCTTGTCTTACTCCTTTCCTAATACCTACTTCCCTTCTCTCCCCTTCTACTTCTATAACAGCAGTTTGCTCTTTGTATAGATTGTGTACTACTCTCCTATCTCTATACTTCATTCCGGCGCTCTTTAGTATCTCGAACATTTTTTCCCATCTTATATTATCAAAAGCTTTTTCTAAATCTACAAATCCTATATAAGCGTTCTTTCCTTTTTCTATTGTTTCCTCTAACATTACTCTTAGCGCCAGAATAGCTTCAATCAAGAAATAAAATATTGATGACATAAAAATAAGAATCTTCAATTAAATAACATTCATTCATCCAATACCCTTGCAGAAGTCTTTCACATTCAACATCTTATTTAACTGATCTTTGTTGTGTTAGTTATTTTATTGCATTTCAATAATTTATTAAACTGCGTTTATTGAAATTTCTAACATTTCTTCTTCTTAACCTGATAATATTTATAATAATACTTTAAATGACATCGTGCTGTATATGACTATTACAAATAGTGATGTATTACTGTTAGCCACCGTTAGAAATTCACTCTCCATCTATAGTTGATAAAATGATTCAATATTGTTTTTTGTCGCAATAAGAGAAATATATGTTGATTTATGAAATTTTTTTTCTATTTTTGACTGATTACAACAAAACAAAAATTGATTTAAAATATTACAACAAAGAATGCCATAGCGGAAAATTGTTTTGTATGTTTTATACAAAACAACTTCATTCTGTTTATAATTCCTATTGGTGTTTAGAAAATCTATCGAATATATTTTTGGTGGTTTGTTTTTAATTGTGATAACCTGAATAGCCAGTACTTATAAAAAATAAAAGTATAAGTAATTTCACTACTGTTTAGTTAATTTAGATATCTATGGTAATATTCCAAAATTATAAAAATATAATAACTGGAAAAACCATAACTATTATAGAGACGACTTTTTATATCAATAACAACTGGTTTCCTTCTGTTTAATAGACTGTCAGATAATACTTATTTACAGATTTAAACATTGTAAAATGACGTACTCTCCTAATGATGGATGAATGATGCCTGATAAATAGCTTACTTTTCATTTTATTCGTCGGCTATTAGATATATGATGGAGACTGTATTAATTAATAATTTAAAAAATTAGCCACGAATGAAATTAGTTCTTAGACAGCTTCCATTGAAACATATACAAACATGTAATGATAGTTTAGGTCATAAAAATTATTTATTTTCGCATTTTTATATTAAATAATCTTTTGAAATTTTAATATTGTTCAGAATTTTAAACGGTTTTTGTTAGTCAAGATTCACCATTATTATTTCTTTTAGCAAGGAAAATTACTTTTATACAAAAAAAAAAACACGAAAATTTAGATATCGAAGGGAATGCTTAAAACCGGTCATTTAATTTAATAGTTTTTGTTTAAAAATGTGCTCTCTTACACGGTATCGTCGGAGAAAAGCGTTATTATTTAGTCAAATTATCGATGATTCATAACTCCAATAATGATGACGTCAATGAAATATGCTTATACAAAAAAATCCGCATCTAAAAAACGAAATCTACTTATTTGATAATTTTTTCTTATAGCGTGGTAAGGTTTTTATCGAATTCTCTTCACCATTTACGTACTTTATGTACTCAATTGATAGTAAGCCAATTATATCCAAAAAGGTGCATTACAAATGAGAATAATTTATTTTTGCTATAATTATTATAAGTATTAGTTGTGTGTGATTACGTAACAAGCGGAAGTACGGAAGTCAACACAAACTCCCGTCCATACATTTAATTTGCATGAATATTAGAGTATAGATTTGAATCGTCTAATTCTTTTGGGATTTTCAGCTAATTCAGCGAATCTCATTGAAACTGAATGTGGTTTTATCTGAAAAATTATATGAATTTCAGTATAATTTACGATATAATTGCAATAACAAGTACATATAAATCCAAGCCCAATATTTTTCAAAATAATTTACTACTAACTAACAGAATTAGTTGATAATTTCGTTTAGTTATTTTCTTATAAAGACGTTACAAAATAAACAGTTTTAAAACTTTAGAAGGGACTTTTCCGCACGTTGAACATCTCTATCTCGAAATTGAGTAACCGAGAAAAAATAAACTAACACATAAATGGAGAATATGTGTTTTATGCGACAGTTTTACTTTTTTCTAATAGTCCATCATCGTGTTTTCTCATGACCCATGGACAGGGTGGGGTATATTCTATCCACCTCAAAATCAATAAATGTCGTCTGGTAGACGTCCCTAATCAGAATCAGTCGAAACCCGATCGATCCGACACGATTTAATTGAGTGATCGCGCCGACAAAAACAATTTTTCAAATAGTCCACCATTGCGCGTTCTTATGACCCATGAACATGGTAGAGTGTGTTCTATCCACCTCAAAATTAATATGTGTCGTCTGGGAGACGTCCCTAATCAGAATCAGTCAAAACCCGATCGATCCGACACGATTTAGTTGAGTTATCGTGGTAACAAGAATAAATGCCGACGACAACGACACACATAGCAAAAATTTGTTAAAAACCATTTTTTATTGTTTTTAGGCCGAAAAACGAAAAATAAACCCAAAAAAAAAAATTTGTTTTTTCACTTTTCTTTACACGATTACATTACTTTTCCGCATATAGTGGAGTGCGGAAAAGTAATAGCGGTGTTAAAGATGTTAGATGTAAATGTGTAAATAGTGGGAACAACCAACAGGGAACAACAGGTTAAGAAGAAGAAATTTTTAGAAATATATTACATTTCGAATATTTCCTTTTAATACAACGTTAATTAAATTTTGCATAATATAATTTTAGAAAAACATGTTATAGTTTTACGCTTACTATGATCTATTATTATTATTATTAAAAAATTATATTTTTATTACTTAATACTTACATTTTAATTACTTATATAATAATACATTATTATATTTTTGTATATAGAAGTATTATTTCTCAAGTGTAAAAATATATAAATAATATGTGTACACCCTTTTAGCAAAGAATTTTTATTTGATTATTTTTTTGATACAATAGGTATACGGTTACAACTCCATTATTCCATATATTTGTGGCATACTGTATAAATACCAAAGGCTATGCCGTAGTTATAGAAGCAGTAAAATATTGTGGCTTAAACGGTTGCCTATATAGTAGTGACACAACTCATATATTAATATTTTATATGTACATATATTATAATTACAAAAGAAAAATTGAAATGTCTAAATATATGAGAATGTTGTGCATAGTATAATTAAAATTATTAAACTAATTTCCAGTAATCGCAAATGAAAATATTTTTTGTTTAATTTATAAATATATGTACGTATATTTGTTAAACTTTCAGATTGTATATAACGGATTTAAATTTCTAAATTATGATATTATACATAATGATATTAGTATTATCTATACAAAATGATTCAGATCCTATTCGAATTATTTTTTAAAACGTTTATCAACAAATATTTTTGAAAAAGGAAGAATATTAAAGATTTATTGGTTGAACACAATAACAAGTTCTAAATTTTGACATGCAAACTCGAACTAAACATACACCAATTTATATGGATATTATGAAAAGAAAATGGGGACGAATAGGACACACGTTAATAATAAGAGATAGATATCTCCAAGAATCACTAAGATGGAAAGAGAAAAGGCAAAGAACAGTGGCGGTTCGTGGTGATTTGTCATGGGTGGGCAACAATTAACTATTAGTAGATTATATAGTGCAAAATAATAAAGTAAAATATAGTAAAAAAAACTTTGACTCATCACTCTATGTTAGTCACTGTACAAGTATATGTTAAGATTTAAAATTCTTTCAGCTTTCAAGTTGAAATTTCTCTCACGTTCGCCATGGTATAAATACTAAATAAATACAATACTAAACAAACACAAATGTAAAGTACCAACTTCCACAGACAGACCGCCGCACTAATTTATTGTAATTATTGTTAAAGAACCATTAATATTTTGAAAATCCTAACCGTACAGACCTCGCTGAGATAAACAACATTCTACAACGTCTCTAAAAACTGACTCGGAAATACGGAGATCGGACTGATCGGAGATTCTCGATTCCTTCCCCGCTTTGCCGAAAGCATTTTCAGCAGTTTGGTCTAGCCCACCCATGTCACAGCTTACTCCGAGACTCAAGCAATCTGTGCCCGTGTTTCAAATTATTTTATGTAGTTTAAACGTGTATAATTTTGTTTTTATGTCTTCAAATCATTCGTAATTCTATTAATTAATTAATTCTATTCATGTGTTTACTGTTTATTTAATTTAATATTCCAAATTCCCATGTTTCTATATTATTGTGAAATAATTTAAACGGTCAAGGGATTTTGTAAGTATACCTATGTCAATAATATCAATATTAATTTTAAAACTAATCTTGGTAGACACTTATTTACTTATATTTATTTATTAAAGCAACAAATATCATTTTTTATTTGTGCGATGCGCTTGCGCTGTCTGGACAAATAAAATGTACAAAGCCAGAAAGGCAAAACACGTGGCTGGGCACCCGGCCCGGCACCCACCACTTTATGCATAACCACGATAACTATTAGTTCCACGGATAGAAGAGTAAATTGCTGCACTTACTTGCACTGCAATTTTCCACCACGGTTGCGTTGTTAGTATTAGTATATATAATCAGAACTTTTCATTGTATTATTGTTGTTATCTAATATATAATGTATTTAATTAATTAAATATTACATAATTATATCTTCACTAATTTCTATAAACGATAAATAACGAACTTTGGAACTGTATGTGCCTCTTCTTCTAGGAAACAGCTGGGTGGGCACTGCCCACCCTGCCACCCCTGACCAGCCGCCACTGGCAAAGAATCATAGGAAGATCAGATAACAGCATACAAACTAAGAGTAGCAGGAAAGGTCTGAAAAGAACTACTAAAGCTGGCTAAGGACAAGTGGGTCATTTAGTTGAAAACAAATTAAGCAGAATAATAATTGTATAACAATTATTATTCTGGGAAACAAAAAGGGTTTGATATCTGTATTTACATATATATATATATATATATATATATATATATATATACATATATATTTACATATATATATATATATATATATATATATATATATATATATATATAAACGCGATATAAGAAATATTGATACAGATAGAAATATAGATATACATAACACAAACAAGATGTATTTAGTGTAGAAAGTGATAAGTATTTGTAATTTTTTTCAAAAGAATTATAAAGCATAATATCATTGTACGTAAATTATCTGCTAAACATAACTTTTGAATACTTGAATACTTAATTATAATTTCTAATATGAGCATTGTGCAGTGTCCGTCTCACTTGCAGTCGTTTTCTGAGGTAGGTTATTCCAGTATTTAATTTGTGGTCAAAACCTAAATAATGTTGTTTTACCAAATTGTCCATATTAAGATAACCTGACTATATTTTGTTAGAAAGTGATCATACTGCTTTAAACAAAACATAAAACGCGTATAAAACATGTATTTTAAATTTTCTAGATTCGTAATTTTTGTAATTTGATTTAAACATGGAAAATATTGGTGTATTTTCCATATTATAGGATAATAAAAAAGTTGCTTCCTAATATTAAAGTTTAAGATTTGTGTGTTCGAATATAATAGTTTCAAGTAAATAAAAGACTTTTGAATCTTGTTATCTAACGTAATACATAAATTATTGGCACATTAAATTTATAATTTCACCTTCAATCTGCATGTTTAATAAGGTTCTAACAATGTCTTTCTTTTTATTAGAACATATTGAACAAAACAATGAGAAACTCCAGAAGAAATGAATTTTCGGTCAGATATATCATGATATATTTTAATTTTTTGAACTTATCGCATCGAGTTTTATCTTCAGAAAAAGCTGTAATTTTTTTTTGTAAATGTTTTCTAATGATTCACTTCTTAAGTGCAATAGGTAAACTACTGAAGTAAGGAGATTATTTATTATACTCCACTTCATCTACAAATGCCTTATATTATAAGAACTAAACAAATTAGGCCAAAACAGCTATTTTCCTGGCTATATGCCGAGCGCTGAATTATATGACGAAATTTGCCATATTTTTGTCTAAGTGATTCTTGTAGTGATTCAGATTGTTCGAAAACCACAAGGAAGATGCAAAGTGTCACCTATCTCAGCACCGCTAACTGCAGACCGGTTTCCACCTTATCTTGAGTCTCGTCAGTGCAGTGTAAGCGAGTACACTTTTGACAGATGAGGCTCACATCTTGTAGACGCTGTTACGTTCTACTGCAGGTTGAAACCATATAGCCAGAAGAATAGCTGTTTTGACCTAATTTGTTTAGTCCCTATTATATAAGGGATCTGAAGATGGGGTGGAGTATAATAATCTCCTTACTTCAGTAGTTTGAAAATTACCCTCTACGAAGTAAAACTTTGCATTATATGCAATAGGCAAATTCTGTTAGTAAACTAAAAAATCGAAATATGCCAAAAATCACCAATTATACTAAACGTAGGAAGTGTATATTTTTACTTTACGCCATTTTTATGTTATTTTTATAAAATAAATTATTAACACAAAAGCTCAAACATTAAATGTTTAATTTTGTATAGTACATATTTACTCTAAGTGATTCTTGTAGTGATTCAGATTATTCGAAAACCACAAGGAAGATGCAAAGTGTCACCTATTTCAGCACCGCTAACTGCAGACCGGTTTCCACCTTATCTTGAGTCTCGTCAGTGCAGTGTAAGCGAGTACACCTTTGACAGATGAGGCTCACATCTTGTAGACGCTGTTACGTTCTACTGCAGGTTGAAACCATATAGCCAGAAGAATAGCTGTTTTGACCTAATTTGTTTAGTCCCTATTATATAAGGGATCTGAAGATGGGGTGGAGTATAATAATCTCCTTACTTCAGTAGTTTAAAAATTACCCTCTACGAAGTAAAACTTTGCATTATATGCAATAGGCAAATTCTGTTAGTAAACTAAAAAATCGAAATATGCCAAAAATCACCAATTATACTAAACGTAGGAAGTATATATTTTTACTTTACGCCATTTTTATGTTATTTTTATAAAATAAATTATTAACACAAAAGCTCAAACATTAAATGTTTAATTTTGTATAGTACATATTTACTCTAGATTTATCTAACTTTATTGAACCAACCGAATTTGTTATGAAATCGAAATATTTCTTAACATATCTTGCATGTTACTTCACATTCACAAGATAATGTAATAACCGTTAATTATAGATATGTGATAAGGTATGATGCATTTTCAATAATTCTCATTATAGTAGTATAAATAATACTTCATTAGAATGACATGGAAAACGTGGGAAACCAGAGATACAGAATGCTCCATAGTGGGCATATTTGCATTGTCAGAGTATATTACTGTTAGTTATTAACCGATCGATTTCAACAATTCCAGAGCTATTTTAATGTAAAAACTTCATTCCATTTCATTCAAACAGAATTCCAGTGATTCTTGAAATTTATTTTTAATTTCTGTATCATGACAAAATTACGAATTTTTAATGAATAAATAGACACTAATTAACTACTCGTTAACTACTTCGACGGCACAATGCATTCTTTACACATCGATAACAAATGAAAAATTCTTTATTTATAATTTTCTATTCAGTTCAGGAACCTTCAGTTCAGTCAGTAATCCCAGCAGCATGTTGAGAATATGACCAGACGAATTAAAGGGATTGATACACATCCTAAATACTATTTGAAAACGTATTAACGTATTTAATATGTTTTTACATTTCACTGTCCAGTGGTTATAAAAATAAACTATTTCACGTCTACTATGTAAGAGCTGAGACATGAATTTCATCTTGCTGTCAATATTCCGTTTGCGAGCAAAATTAAATTGGATCGGAGAGATGCACCTAAGGTAAAATCGATTTGGTGTATGCATCTCAATTATATGCGGATTCCAAAGGTAAATATGTACCAACTTAATTAAAATAACGACGGAAAGGAATTATGTGATATTAAGAGAAAATTGAATTGCACACATAAATTATCTGAGTATACTGTCAACGCTGCTTTTATAATATGCAAGTAGTTTATAAAATAAGCTCTAGTTGTATAATAATATATGGAAGCAATCTAATCCATGCCCACTTTACAAATAGGGAGGTAACCGTGAGAAATACATTTTTAGATCAATTTCAATTACTCGTAATTTTTGTAAAATATTTGAGATTTTATTTTACACTACATCTACTATTACTTTTATTCTACACTACTCAAAAATATTAATGGAATAAATTTTTTTTAAAAATGGAATAAAATATTTTTGAAAGGCTGTAACTTTATGAAAAATGGTCGTATCGAGATGAATTTTTTTTTTCAAAACAAAACAAAACAAAACAAAAGTTTTGAAAAGAAAAGAACAAGATTAGTGCTTGAAACATAATTTAATAATTAGGAAGATTGGAAAACATTTATTTACTTTGCTTACAATTTCTCTTACAATACTCATCAAATTTCAAAAAAGCAGATTTTTTTTCAAAATATTTCAAAACTAGAAACTTCAAGCTTCAAAATGTTTTTTTTCAGCCTTTCAAAAATCACTGAAAATTTTTCAGAATTTTTTTTGTCCCTTTAATTTTTTTGAGTACTGTATTACATGCTATCCAGGAATTAATGGGCAAATTATGTCATATCAGCATGGTTTCATGAAAGTACATACAACTACTAACTTTGTATGCATTAAAACTACAGAAATAAGGAGTTTATACTCCAACCCATCCTGCAAATGCCTTAATATAATAAGGACTAAACAAATTAGGTCAAAACAGCTATTCTCCTGGCTATATGCCAAACGCCGAGCACTGAATTACATGACAAAATTTGTCGTATTTTTGTCTAACAGAATCAGCAATAAAAATACAGTGATTGTTCTAAACCACCAAGAAAGATGCAAAGTGTCACCTATCTCAGGATATTGATAACTGCAGACCGGTTCCGATCTTTCTATCTTGGGTTTCGTCAGTGCAGTGTAAACGAGTATACCTTCAGTAGTAGAGCAAAACCAGTTCTGGGCCACCCTCGGATTTGTCCGCGGACATTTGATGCGGATGGCATGTGGTCATTGTTGATCCGAAGAACTCTTGGCGCAGGTATAAAACAGGTCTGTACATGTATAAAACAGGTGTGTATCGGTTTAAAACAGGTATGGTGGTATTAGGAAAAAACATGACGTCATTAAACCGGTTACCATACCTGTTACCATACCAAAAAAAAGTCAAAGTCATACTGTAAAGATTCATGAATTGAATAATTACAACATAAAACAAAATAAATTAAAAAATTAATTATGCGGTAAATTTGCCACTTGTTTTATTGTAACAAATCGTTACTCATATATACTACTCATCAAGAATGGGAAAAAGTGTGAGATTCTCTAGGTATGCGTAGAAGAAAGAGTGAAGGAGCACTCGGTGGGAAAATGATGTACTTTACGAGCCGCCAGATCGAACTCTGTGTACATTCACATTCAATATATATTTATCGATATTCGCTCTGCCAAAGTCTCAATGCGACTGGAGTAAAGACCAGGCTATTTACTGCGCACCTCGTGGGCGGTCCAATATCGCAATTTTGAGATTTGTTCCTATTATTGATGAGCTTGTATTAAACATGCTTAATATCAAATAAATCATAAAGTATGTCATGGGTGTGAAATTGCAAATATAAAGAAGTAGGTACCGATTGTACATATAACTAACCAGTGATTAAATTGTAAATATTTTTTCGTAAATCTAAGTTAACACTGACTTAGTTTTCCACAAAACACCAAAACACTATACACTACACTCGACCTGCGTTTCGCCAACAAACGCGCGTCGAGTGTAGTGCATAGCGTTGATGATGATTAACATAGTGTTGGAGATGATTAAAACTGGGTTTTAATCATCTCCAGATGATGCTAACTTTAATGGCGAAACGCGCGTCGAGCGTAGGGCATAGTACTTAGTGTATTTTATGGAAAATTAAGTTAGTGTTCTTTTCCAAAGGTTCCGACTTACCCCAGTATTAAAACTAATTTGACAAATTATGTTTGTCAAATTAGTCGAACAGATCAAGTGTTATTATCACCTAGTATGTTCTATAATGTATGTTAAACACTTGTTTTATAACAATGTTGTAGAGTACAAAAAATATACACCATATATACACTGACATACAATTGTGATTTTCTCGATTGCTAATTAACTATAACTGATTATACACATACATTACATACATACAGGATTAGTTCGATATTATGCATATAATACATGAAACTAAGAAGGATATTTGACTTTATTTTTGGCAATTATCTATGAATAATAAATTATCTATAAGGTTGAGTTCATGTGCCTTGACTTGGAACAACGTAGTATATACTGCGGCGGCTAATAAAATTTGAGGAATCTTGATAGAGACATAAAAATACGTGTATGATATTTTAACAATTAATTGTACAGAAGTCCTCAATGGCAAAACTAAAAACGGCACTTTTTTATTTTGTTTTCAAAATTTGTTTAACGTCACAGGATATTAAAATGTGAGGAATAGATATCTTTGCCAAATTAAAATTCAAGTAGACACACTTTTCTTTGATGTTCTTTTTTTTATAAATTTCGTTTTAAATTTTTCCTACGACATGATTCCTTCTATATGGGTGTCCTAAAATGAAGTACGGACCATATCTCGTTATCAAGATATTACCAACTCAAATTTCACGAGCCGCCACTTGTATATTGCTATTTTATTGCCTTCTCCTTATCACTCCATAATTTTAAAAATATCACTACATATTTATAGTAATCAGTCTCCATTAGACGATGTTCGTGACTGGCGTGCTTCTAGCTGTTATCGTTGTTATTTTAACGTTTTTGATAAATTGGTGGTTAACTTTACTTAAATATTCAAATTTGCGAAATGTTCCTGGACCTAAACCGTTGCCATTTATTGGAAATGCTAATGCGGTTGGAAAAACAACAGTGGGTAAGGCTTTGGAGTTAATTGACATTAAAACAATAACGCCAAACAAATAATAATATTATTTGTTCATTATGCTGCGCGCTATCAAAGCTAGTGAAGGTCTTTTGGGAAATGAAAATATCTGGAAAGGGGTTGAAACCTCAGATGCAGCAACATAAACTGGAGACCAATTAACCATGAATTCCGAAAGATTAAACGTTTCTCGACGAGCGTATCACTAACTAAGTTGGCATAATCTCCTGATGATGCCAACTTGGTTGGCGAAACATGCGATGAAAAATGTGTAATCATTCGGTGTTCGTGGAAAACTGGTCTCTTTCTGGTCTATTCTTTTCTGGAAATATGTTGGAGATGAAATGTTATCAAAATATTAGGTATGCTTCGGATGGTGAGATGTACAGCTTGTCAAGAATAGCAAAAAGTGTGAGATTCTCTGTGTATGCGTAGAAGAAAGAGTGAGGCAGCATAGGAGGGAAAAGGATGCACTTTACGCGCGGCCAGATCGAACTCTGTTTACATTCACATATATTCGAGAGTGAATATATATTCATACATTCACTGTGCAAAGGTTTCAATGCGACTAAGTATAATCCAGACTATTTACTGCGTACCTCATGGGCGGTCCGATATCGCAGCTTTGAAACTTGTTCTTATTCTTGATAAGCTGTAAATAGAACTGCGGGTAGTGAGTAGCTTTTTTATCTTTATAGCTTGGTTGTAAGTTCGGCTTACGGCATTGTTCCTTTCTTTGGTTTAAATACATTGACATTTTTAAATATGTGTTGTATGCGTTTCAAATTCCAATGCAAAAATTAACTCACGAATAATACTTATAATAAGATACCCTCTTTTGTTTATTAATTTATCAGTCAGTAGATCAGAATAATTGTGTTGTGTTTAATGATGTCAATTTCTTTATCAAGAGCAAAAACTCATAGTCGAATATTCAGAGCTCTGTTCGAGTAAAATTGAATTAAAGGTAATTTTTGTAGATTAAATTAATGTACATTACATTCACATATTATTATGTACGTCTATATAAATATATCAAAAGCGTATTTTGGATCTAGGAAGATAAAACTAATTAAACATTTTACTGCCAAATGTCATAACTACTATAAATTGTTGACGTCATAAAACAATTCAAGGCAATAATCTATCGACATATTTAATCTAATGGAAAATCAAACAGACTATATGTATCGTTCTTAGATAGACGGTTAATAAATTTAAATTTTGAAAACACCTTCCACATGAATCGTAAATAAAAGGAATTAGTTTATATTAGAGGCAAGTAATCTTAATATGTCTTACAATCTTAATAATCTTAGCTTTAGTCTACAATATATAGCATTTGGATAGTTGTGTTCCTACAACCATCTAAATGCTATTCTATCGAACATTAAACAAACGCACAAAGAAAATACTACATAGCATAAGTATTAAAATCCATTGAAGTTCAAAGAAGTTCATGCTGCAAAATTCTGGTATTCTGTAGAATTACTGGATGATATATTCTCTTAAAATAATTTGGATGCGCCTTATATTTACTCTACGAAAACATGTCGCTCACGTTCTGCTACTTACGAAAACCCATCAACCCACTTTATATAGAAATAACCGTTAAATAACTTAATAGATAACGATTTATACATCGCCATATTTAATCGACCATAACCTATTTCAGATTTGCTCCATTCTTTTATGAAACTACAAAACAAGTATGGATCCTTCTACAAACTGTGGCTTGGCCCTAGATTACATTTAATGATATCGAAACCAGAATACTTAGAAGAACTGTTAAATTCCAATATCCATTTAGCTAAATCCGACGGATATGACCTATTTAAGCCCTGGTTAGGTGATGGACTATTAGTTAGTACAGGTGAGTTTCCCTAGACGTTTCATTAATGGTAAACTAAACTACAAACAATAGTAATTATTCTGGCGTACTTGTATTTACAGAGGTAGGCCTAGATTAGACTACTGCTCGCAGATAGTAAGGGATGTAGGTTGTAGCACAATTAGCGAAATGCGTAGGTTAGCACAAGATAGGAGAAGCTGGAGGTTAGCGTCCAACCAGTCTTAGGACTGATGACCTCATGATGATGAATTATATGTAATAATAAATTATTATTTATACTTTCCTAAATGAATAAGAGATAAACATTAATAATAAGCGGCCCAAAAATATCGCTAAATTTGCAAAATTTGCAAATTTGCACTTTAAAAATCGTATTTTATTAATTTTTTGAACGTTGAAAACATGCGCTCCACAACTTAATACAAAATAGATCATATGAGCCATATCATATGAGCTTTACATGACGTTATAGAGGATGCATAACAGCATACAAAAGTTCAACTTTATTATTTGTGTTAGAAATGCATGAATATACATGATATACATGAATATTATTTAAGACTTTATATACATGAATATACATGAATATTATTTAAGACTTTATATGAAGTGGCTAAATAACATGGGCTATACATGATAGTCCCATGTGAAGATACTACAGCGAAACATATCCCTAAGTGCTACCCTACACTCTCAACAAAACGAAGAGCTATATTGGCGAATTATTGGCTGAAAACTGCTGACATACGTTAACTACCACTGAGTAGCTATCTTCAGTACATTCACGCAGTGGGATCACTGAGTAAATGAGGTCAGTGTTAAGGCCGGATTACACCTGCCGAATGCTGGTTCGACACAGTGCGTTCGGCCGAGCACTTGGTATATGTAATCCGACCTTTAACGATAAAATGACGGCTCTGATGGAGGTAGCACAAATGAGCCCACACTGACAATGAGTACATGTGAACTCCTCCTCCTACATGTGTACTATTTATCCCTGATCCGTTTATAGAATCCGAATTCACATTTTATATAGCTTCGCTGTAGATAACATTGTCCTGTTTGCCTAACATTGGCCCCTAATTTTTTTTGGGATTTGACCTTCATCGTCTTCGGTAATACTTGGAAGAGAAGCAGGACGCCTTTTCAAATGATCTTTGGTAATACGGAACACAGTTTCTAACATATCTAAGTAAATTACCTTCACCATTATGCATCAATAGGTGCAGTTTTCATGCATTTATGGTTGCAACATTTAACGAAGGAGAAAAATAAAACAGATCTACTTTTCTCCTCAACTAGATAATATATTTACTGATCGATTATCTTCACCCGTTGATGAATGAGAATGTGAAAACACGCGTGATTGAGACATTATCATTTTTAGTTTTTCAATTGAAGACCAATGTTCTAATTTTTCCAGGTGCTCTAGTGTGTCTTGATTTACTACTATACTGACTATGTTATTGTATTTCCAACAGACAAAGAATAAGTTACATTTCCCTTTGTAAATTTGCTGAAAAATACCTCGTTTCATTTTTTGCATTGCTGTTCTTCAATAGAGGAGACATTTTCTAGCACAATTTTTTCGTATGGCGTTAATTGCACAAATATTCAGATCTGTGAGCGTTTTGAGTATCTGGATCATAATTGATGGAACAATTATAAAAAAAAAAAAATACAATGTGGCCTATCTCATCAATTTTAACACGACTTTAGATTCTAATGGCAAATCAGTACATTCTTCACCATAATTTTTTTAGCACTACAGTATGTGTCATAGTGGTAGCGACAACCATTATAACTGCACAGCATTAAATCTTTGAATCCAAGTCTTACAGCTTTCCCTTTTATAAACCGTTTCCTGGAGTGATGTCTAATACGATATTTCACCATCATTTTATCTACATCCATATTTAAAAAAAAATCCCTATTGACGAAAATTTGTATTTAGTAGGTCATTAGTAGCTTCATAGCGAGTTTCGTATTATCTGCAGTGTCGCTTAATCTGCTGAAATCCATTCCTACACATACTTGAAGCTACGCACGGTACAGAACCATCCTCGTTAATTAATCGATCAGTACTTAAGTTCACAAGATAATTTTTGGTGGCCGGAAAGAAAAATCATGATTATTCGTCTATGATCTATAAAGATTGATGAGTTAACAACTAATTTCATAAGCTTGCTATCTAACAAACATTCAAAGGTCTGAATTGAGCTATCATTTTTCGCATCGTTTTTCTTAGTTATAGGTTGTAGTTTGTAATTTCATTATCCATTTTAATATCTGTACTAGTAACCAAATCGCAATAATATTGCGCCGCTCCCTTGCTCATATCGAAGGCACCTCCGGAGCATGCCTCTAGAGGCTTCGGATGAAAAAAAAGTTACCACGTTGTTCGCAAGGGTCGATTTACTGTATTGATTTTGTCGAAATGCCGAAATTCGAACGAAAACCATTTCGTACATCGACCTAAAAATTTCGTGAAACATATACACGAAAACAGCCGTTTAGTAAATATTTGTATAATTTTTTTTTTCTATTTAGATTCGTAACTTTTGGTACCACTTTTAGAAGTCTATTTTGGTACTACTTTAGTCTAATGTATTTTTTCAGGTATATTTGTGTATCAAGTACCGTTCGGTCAGGATAATTACTGAACATGGCCGATGAGTTACCACTTCAATTTATCTTAACCGTTTTCTACTTTTTTTTGGACTGATTTTCTACTTTTCTTGGACGTTTCATGATATTTTTGGTCCTGTTGGGCATACAAAAAGGAACACAACTTCAATATGTTATGCATATACGTCACTAACTATTGAATATATTGTTCCAATAGTGCAATTTAGAAATGGTATGAATGTGTATAAAAGCAGAATCTAATTTTCATTGTGAAATTATGTTAAACGAGAGTCTAATCGCTTTTCAATCCACAGTTAACTCACAGGTGTTACATTTGATGAAAATTTCAATTTTGAAAAACATGTCACATTAAAGTGTCAACAACTATACGTAAAATTTTGGTAGTTATATAAATTTAAATAGATCAATTAATAAATAAAGCGAGTAACGACGAAATCAAGAACGCAGAGACTGAGTGGGAGGGTATCAAGAATAGTTTAGATTCCGCGGCTACGGACGTTTTAGGACACGAGAGAAGGGAAGCTAGGAAGCCCTGGATAACGGACGAAATCTTAAACTTAATACAAAAGAAACGAGGCTACAAAAACAGACGAGACGAGGAAGGACTGAAAACTTATAAGTCAATAAAGTGGGAAATCATTAGAAAGTGTAGAAAAGCGAAAGAACAATGGATAGAGGATAAATGCAAAGAAGTAGAAGATAAACTCCAAGTAGGTAAGACCGATGAGGCTTACAAAATAATTAAGAGGAACTTCAGGGATATAGGAACAATAAGTAGATACGTTAGAAGTCAATCGGGGGACATACTGATCGGAAGAGAGGAGAAAGCGGATAGATGGAAGCAGTACTTAGGAAATTTATACGAGGGTCAGGAATTAGGAGAGATATTAGAGGAAGAATCTAGTATCGATAGGGAAGACGTAGGAAAACCTATATTGAGAGAGGAATTTGAAATAGAACTAAGGGGGCTGAAGAACAATAAAGCGCCGGGTGTAGATAAAATACAGGAAAATTTTGAAATGTGTAGGACAGAAAGTAGTAAATAGGATTTTTGAACTGGTAAAATACATATATGAAACGGGCGAGATGGCGGAGGATTATAAGAGGAACATTATCGTTACTATACCGAAAAAGAGAGGAGCCGACAAATGCGAGAACTTTAGAACGATTAGCCTAACTTCCCACGCGTCAAAAATCTTAACCAGAATAGTGCAGAAGAGGATGGAAAATAGAGCGGAGGAAATACTAGGAGAAGACCAATTCGGGTTTAGGCGAAATAGGGGAACTCGCGAAGCTATTCTAGCGCTAAGAGTAATGTTAGAGAAAACAATAGAAAAAGGAAAGAACGCTTATATAGGATTTGTAGATTTAGAAAAAGCTTTTGATAAAATGCTGAGATTCGCGGATGATATAGCAATATTAGCATCTAGTAAAGAGGAATTGGAAACAGCGTTGAACGAAATGGAAGCAGTGTTTGCAGATGAATACAGAATGAAGGTGAATAAAAACAAAACTAAAGTGTTAGTGTGCAGAGGGCGCGAGAGCAGAGCAAAAACGAAAGTACAAATTAATAATGAAAGATTGGAGCAAGTTAAAGACTTCACTTATTTAGGAAGTAAAATAAATTGGGATGGAAGAAGCGATAAAGATATAAAACAAAGAATAGCGCAGGGTCGAATAGCATTTAACAAAAAGAAAGCACTTTTATGCTCGGGGGTAATAAACTTAGAAACAAGGAAGAGATTTTTGAAAACGTATTGTCACGAACGCCTCGAGCGATCCCGAACGCCGAGAATATTCGATACTATCGAGAGCATGCGGAGTTGACTTGACCAATGCATTCTATACTAGAAGGTTCGCCGAAGTTCTTCATTTAGAAACGTCTGGAGAGACGTTCCACTGCCTATATAAGAGTTGTGTCGTCCGGCCAGGAGTTAGTTGAATTTGGACCGCGATAGTGAGCGATATACAGTGCGAAAGTGATATACAGTGCGAAAATTAGTTTATAAAGTTAAAGTAGAAAGAATGTTAGTTTGACTTGTGAATAGTTGAGTTGTAAATAAGTGTTCGAGAAATAAAGAACTTTCTAGTAAATTCGTTACAGTATGTATGGGGCACGGCACTATACTGTTGCGAAACCTGGACGGTAGGGGAAGCAAGTAGGAAGAAATTAGAAGCTTTTGAGATGTGGTGTTACCGAAGAATGATGAAAATACCGTGGACTGATAGGGTTAGAAACGAATAAGTATTAGAGAAAGTCGGCGAGAAAATAAGTATGTCGAAAAACATAAAGAAGAGAAGAGATAGAATGGTAGGCCACCTGCTGAGACATGGGGGAATAGTCCGCGATATTTTGGAGGTAGAAATAGGAGTGAAGAAAGGCAGAGGTAGGCCTAGATTTGACTACTGCTCACAAATAGTAAAGGATGTAGGTTGTAGCACAATTAGCGAAATGCGTAAGTTAGCACAAGATAGGAGAAGCTGGAGGTTCGCGTCCAACCAGTCTTAGGACCTCATGATGATGATATAAATTTAAATATATATTGTCAAGTGAAATAAAATGGAATAGTTGTTCTCGAAAATTGAAGTAACTTCGATTATCGTAGTAGTGTGTATTATCCTCATTTACCAAAACAATTCCAAAATAAAATACAAATGATTTGGAATTTGTTTACGATTTTCGTATAATATTGGAAAAAATGTCATTACACTCAACAATAACGAACATAATTTTTTAAGCTTGACAATCGTTTTCTGATCCTGTTTGCATCACTACTTATTTATATGATCATTAAAACCATGACTGAAGATACACAATATTAATCTCAGAAATACATATCCAATGTGTACAATTCGACAAATACAAACTTAGAAAAATTGAGTCTTGCTTTTTATTCCTGGGACTTAAAGTTTTAAATACTTTTAATTCCTACATACATTTAATAATTAAGTTTTAAATTCATAAACTCAATTCCGTTATGCTAAATAAACAAAAACAAAGTGTTATTGTGAATTCTTAATAGGTATTAAGTACGTTGTTTACATATGTTCGATTACACAAAAGTCTTAAATTTGCAGTTAAATGTGTGGGATGGACACAAAAATATTAATGTTTTTCCCGTTGGAAAATATATTTATATGTTTTATAATAAATGTTATTATCAGTGGTGGCTGGTGACATATATACAACTCGTGCTGTAAACATCGGCAGCCCACTGGCGCCCTTATTTCGCAATCCTTTAAACACGTTTTCCATAATTCGTACCAGGCGCAGGCCGGGCTGAAAATATCTCCGCTCCATTGACCGTTCACAAGCTCTGAAGTCTGAATCATGCATTTAACTTGAACTGAGCGTGCAAGGTGCTATTTTTGGAAGTAATTTAAAATTTAGCTTTACTTGACTTTATCTTTTTTTATTTTTTTACGTAATTTAGTTAATGTTGCATATGAAAATATAATGTAATGCTGTATTACAAGCAAGATTTGGTCAGTGCTACAGCACGACAGCTGTTATTCCAGCCGCCACTGGTTATTGTTATTATTATTATATAATTATTGTATATATATGTAACCTTCATATTTTAGTCAGTCCACTGGACATACTGTTTAGTCTACGCCTGTATTATAATACAACACCCTGTATGGATATCCTATACATTAATTATTACACTATAATACATAAGTTGTAAATATAAGTATGTGTCCTAATTTCATCAAGAAACAGTAAACAAACTAAGTTGTTTATTTCAATTAGCTCTGTAAACACATTATTAGAAGTTACTTTATTACCTTTGTATTTTGTAGGGACAAAATGGAAAACTCGCAGAAAGATGATAACTCCGACATTTCACTTTAAAATTTTAGAGGAATTTATGACTGTCTTTAATAAGCAGTTTGATATATTACTTGACATTTTGACGAAGGAAGTTGAGATGAATCCCGGAAAATCTATAGAAGTTACCAAGTTTATGAACTTAGCTTCTTTAGATATAATTTGCGGTAAGTTTAGATAAATACTCCGCTTTCAGTATTCGGATTCTAAAGGAAAGCGCTGAACGGACTTCTCACTACTTAACGATAAAATCCGATTACATTTATTTCATACTGAAATACATTTGAAATCGTAATTAGAATTATTGTTGGTGGTTGCCGATTTTGATTCATTGATCCGATAAATTTCTGGACTAATGAATGCTTTATAAAAATAAAGTAAAAACTTTATATCAATACCATCATGGCCAAAATTTTTTAAATAAGAGAACATGAAATAGTTCATAATGACCAAACGAGGACACCTCGCCCTGGGAGGAAACTCAACTTGTGTATACAAACTTAACAACGATCATTATAAGGTTTCAAAAAATAAAACCCGCCACAGGTAGGATTCGACATCTGTCCCTAATAAAGATGTATACCCCATAGAGTTCATTCGGTATTTGTCCTGGATTGGCGTACCGTGTACAGCACTGATGAGAACTAATAAGTTCGAAACAGCTGTATGTCGTTCGGTTCCGATCTGGGACAGATGTCGAATCCTACCTGTGGCGGGATTTATTTTTTGAAACCTTATCTGATCGTGCAGAAACACGAGAAAGGGGTCGAGGATCGCTTCTAGGTATAATTCAATGCCTGGCGGGGCTTTAGCCCGAGGAGTAGTTGTTTTATAGAGCGATTATGTAATAGCTTTGCTATTCGGGAACTACTTTGTTAACCGCTTGGCGGTTTGGTGGTTCCTTTCTCGATTTCTGACTTATATGTTACTAATATAAATTTTTGTCGGCATTGTCTTGTATAACTGTAGAACAAAATCAGTCAAAATAAATCAACCTGCATTGACGATGATATAAAAAGATGAACTTAGTTATTCTTTTGTTAGAGATCTAACAAAAAAAAAAAATAGATTATCAGTACTCCACATTTGCGTATATTGAGAATTGACGTACCGAAAGATGATAGCATCCTTAGGCCCCTTTCACACACTCATTGATTTCAACCATTGACAATTGACACACTTTCAAATGATTTTGGACGTACGTTAAAAAGATATACGTTTACATTCCATTAGTGGAATGAAGAGGAGTATATGAGACCTTTCACACAGAACGGCAACGGCACGGCACCGTGATCGTGCCGTTCAGCAACCGTCTTTTTCCATTGGAATAGACGGCGACCGTGCCGTTCGAGAAGTCAGTGGGCTACGCAACCAAATGCAGCAGTTCACACGGAACGGATTTTAGTCGTGCTTTAGCTTAATAAATAAAAAAAAAATCTGTCGTTCCTTAGCTTTTCAAAAATCAAGCAAAATACGTCAACCCTCAATACTTCCTCTCTCCTCTAATTGATTGGATGCACCCAATGAAGTCGATTCTTACGTTTCCGCATTTTTCATTCAACGATGTAGCCAAGTACCATAATGCCAGAATTTTACAAAAAATATTATTGTTCATGGGACTGGTTTTCTTTTAGCGCGTACTCAACAGCGCGTAAAATTTTCAGTTGACCTAGAACAGGTGTACTGAGCTCAAACAACGGCAATAAGTCGTGTGTGAAAACAATTTTGATAGGATAAATTATCATACGTCCAAAACCGTTGTGTGTGAGAAAAGCCTAAGGCAGAAAAAAATGTTACGTTTGGTAGATCGTCATTCACTATTATTCCCAATTATTAATAAACCACTGTCAGTACATCTGGGATGATGGAGCTGAAGAATGTTTGTTCTCCCGCTTATAATTCGAACAAAATTAGTTTTTCATGAAAATTGAGTGGTTCTATACTCTTTACTATACATGTAAATTTGTGTAAATTCACAAGTTGTTACCACAGTATTAACGATTGATATTTCAGTGGTAATTTATCTCATGGTACTCATTTTATTTACTTATTTACAAGCAGAGCTACCGACAGAGAATTTAATTGTAGTGGCAGATTTTTCTTTTTTGCAAATCATTGAGTCAGATGTAGAAAAGTAATGGTCGGAATGTAAATCTGATTTGATACCCAGTGATTTTTATTATGGGCTATATACAAAATCAGCTTTACAAGTTTAATATCCAAGTAGTGTTGGATGTAATGAGAACTAAAAAATGTTATTTTTTTTTGATATTATGTATATAGGGAGTCTCAGTTGGAACAACAGGATTTAAATTACGCGACATTTGTGTTGTGTCAAAAATTGGGCATCAATATTTAATAACTGTCATCTACAAACGATACGACGTAAACATGCCGAGATTAACAGTTCAACAACGAATAGTTTGTGTACAACTGTTTTATGAAAGTGAGCGATCATTTACAGTTGCATTAAGAAAAAATTGTACAAAATTAGGACAAAATGAAGCTCCTACAGAGTTCATAACAGTTCGTAACTTAATCATGAAATTTCAAGAGAAAGGTTCTGTTATTGGTAAGGCAGTACCAATACGTCCACACCGTAGTCAGCAAACAAAAATATTGCTGCAGCAAGAGAAAGTATACGGGAGTATCCAAACACATTAATTCGGCGTCGTGCACAACTATTGAATCTGTCAAGAGCCACCACGCATCGGATTTTAAAGAAAGATCTGTATTTGTCAACATACAACATTCAGACTATACAGCAATTAAAAGTTACAGACCATTTGCAACGTCATACATTTGTTAATTGGATGTTACAAAAGAAAGAAGGTAATGCTGATTTTTGCAACAAAAGTTTGTGAGATGAAGTACATTTTCTTCTGGACGGATACATCAGCAAACAACATTCTCGAGTTTGGGGTGGTAAATATCCACATGCAGTTCATAAAAATGAAATGCATCCACAGAGATGCACGGTTTGGTACACATTTTGGAAGAGGTGGAGTAATTTGACCATATTTCTTTGAAAATGAAGCTTGTAATGCTAACACAGTAAATGGGGAACTCTATCGTGGCATGTTATACAATTTTTCCACCAAATTGTTGGATTTGAACAACATATGATTTTAGCAAGACGGTACAACGTCATACAGCGGTATGACGTTGCATACCGCAGTTATGTAGCAAGAATAACTTTGTTGCATACCAAATTTCTTGATCATGTCTCGCGGAATGCTGACATCAAATGGTCCGCAGGATCATGTGATTTAACATCACTGGACTTTTTATTTGGGGTTATGTCAAGGCAAATGTGTATGTCACTCGGTCAGAAATAATCAATGACATCAAAGCAAACATTCAACATGGTATTCGGGAAATAGAGCCAGTTTTATGTGCCCGGGGAATGCCAGATGAATCGGGGTGGTCGTGTGAAAGATATTCTTTTCCATTTTATGTTGAAGAATAAAAAATTTCGGTTTATCAAATTTTATGGTTTCGATTTAACAAATCATATCCTATAGTTCTAAATGAGACACCCTGTAGTTCATATGCGGAATTCGCATAAAAGATGTGTTGACAAAGTCACATTCTACTGTTACCCCAAGAAGATTACAATAAGTAGGGGATCATTAGAATGTGAGTTCTAAATACATATTCTATAGAATTTTCATTGTATAGAAATTTAAAATAATGTAGAAATTTTACTCTATAAACATATATCGCTGACCTTTAACTTTATAAGCGAATTTAAAATAATAATTTTGTATCGCTAGTTACTTTCTGAATTTCCAAGATCATTAGTTCATCATCATATCATGAATAGTAATAAAATGCACTTAAAAAACTATTTCTCCGCTTAACTGTCATGATAACGTAACGTAAATACATAATATTCATATTCTGAACACCAAATTATTTTCATCGCTTAACTAATTAAGTAACATTTTTCAGAAACTGCTTTTGGTACTCCAATTCGGGCCCAGTTCAAGGGTAATGAAAAGTACGTGGAAGCTGTCACCGGATACCTCGAAATATTCACTTTAAGATTCTTCTCCGGATGGCTGAGAAACCCGCTCATATTTAGATTTACTGAACAATATAAAAAGTACAAAGAGTACTTAAAAACATTACACGACTTTTCTAACAAAATTATAAAGGAACGCAAACAGGAGTTTAGAAATAAGAAAGAAAACGCTCAAGCCGGGGACGATGGCATTAAGAGGAAAGCGGCGCTCTTAGACATGTTGCTGGAGGCGACTTCTAATGGAGAACAGCTGTCTGACGAGGATATAAGGGCAGAGGTTGACACTTTCATGTTCGAAGTTAGTATAAAATTGACGATTAAGTTGCTTGTGCTTACACTTGCATTTTCATATTATAGATAGTCGGTGACTGTAATGATTACACAGGCCTACAAATTTTGACATTTTGAAAGTTGATTTGGGTTTGATAAGTGATTATAACTGAGTTATTTACGTTGATTTCATATCTACCTTCCGTTTTTGTCCCTCACGTAAGTTGAGTATGTTGATCAACTGAATAATTAGAATAAATTAAAAACTAAAGGAAAAATTACATTTTAATACACATTATATTTAATAAACATTAAAAAACATAGTAAAAAGCAACAACAAAAATATTTTTGAGTCTCTAATTTCTTTTCTTCTTTGAAAATCTCTTCTTTCTTAACAAAAAACTTCGTTTTGTAGTTTTTCTTATGTAATCATTCGTTGGATGTTCTCTTTTCAGCATCAAGCAGTAATCTGCCATCATCGCCACATCCCATCGACCCTGGTACCTCCTTTCCATCTCCTTTATGTCTTGATGGAACCTGCTCTTCACTAACAGCACCAAGATTTTCTGGAAAGCAATCCAGATGAGCATGCAGAAAATGAATTTTTATGCTCATATTACAACCAAGTTGTTTAAACTTATCCAGCATCTTGTTGTAATTTCCTCACACTGCGGATGTTTATAATTTCCTAAAAAAATTTCTGTTGCATTTTTAAAGCATATTCAAGATTCGTTTTCAATTTCTGTTATTTTTTCTTCAAACTGTTGGTCCTGCATTAATTTTCTTATTTGTAGTCCAACGAAAATGCCTTCCTTTAATTTTGCTTCAGAAGGAGCTGGAAATTTGCCACATAAGTACTTAAAACAATTTTCGTCTTTATCTATTGCTTTTACATATTGCTTCATTAATCCTATTTAATATGAAGTGGCAGCAAAAGAATGTTTTGCGGGTCAACCAAATTTACATAAATAACATTTTTTGGACATAGTTAAGTTTATAAAATATATTGGGTGTATTCTTACAACTGCTTTGCATTTTTAAAACAAAATAAGAACACACGACGCAATGAGTTTCCGGGCACAAAATTTCACATATTCAACGCCATTAAATACGATGTTGTTGTATAAAACTTGTACTGTTGTGAGATAAAAACCTTTATCAGACATCAAAGAAAATGGCGTCAATGCGCTAATGACGCTGTATGACGCTAACTACATTAGCAGCTAGGCCATCTATGGGCAACTTCCAGTATCATATTTACATACCTGTATATTTTTACACAAGTAAAATTTTCAGGCGACAGATCATTCGGAAATATAATGTCTAAAGCTTTTACTTCTTCTTGGTGCATGGTCATATTTTATGATCATACCTCTACTGTTGGAATACGTATTTAAACGTTTATTTGCAGAATTTTCTACCCTAAACAATTCCATCTAACAGCGTAAATAGCTTAGATGAGTTAATTTGTAAATAGTTACACATTGGAATTACTTTGTACTAATAATTTATCGAAACCATATGAAGGCATTTTAAGTCTTCATCATCCTCTTCTTTCCATTCTCCTTTCAATCCCATTATGTTTAATTAAATATTACAATGTTAATTTTCAGGGCCACGATACCTCGAGTACAGCCATCTGTTATGCTCTTTATGCACTTTCTCATAATCAAAACATCCAGAAAAAGGTATACGAAGAACTCACTGAAACTTTTGGGTCGAAAACAAATTGTCAAGTAACTTTGGCAGAGATAAATCAGCTTAAATATCTAGATATAGTGGTGAAAGAGGCGATAAGATATTATTCGCCAGTCCCACTCATCGAGCGCATGCTAGAAGACGACTGGACTATTGGTAATGTATTTTTTAAGGAAGATCATATAGCCTGCTATGAGTATAATTCAACAATTTGTTGGTACCGTCGTCATGCTGATCCTAGTCTTGTCCAATTCACCTTTGATTTATAATGCATAAGGTTGAAAAGGCCATAAATCAACATTATGAATAAAAAACAGTATATCTATAAAAATTTGAGTTATTATACACTGTATAATACACACATCAAAAGGGTGAGATTGTCAAAGATAACGATGTTTTAGTATAACATCTCGATGTCATCTGTCAACTGGTAACTGTGGTCTTATACACTTTTCATATAGTCGTTAATAAATGTATTGACCTATAACCTTTTACACGTAAATAAGGTAAAATAGTTCAGAATGCATAAAATGTGATCATATTGCACATTTTTATGGTAATAACTTATTTTAGTGTTGATAAATATTGCTATTGTATGTATGGCGTTAGTGCATTTGTTGACATATGTATTTTATAGATGGAATAACAATACCAAAGGGAACAAATATTTCTATATTTCTATATGGAATGAACTATAATTCAGAAACGTTTCCGCATCCAGAAAAATTCGATCCAGAGAGATTTCTGCCGGAAAAACAAATTATGAGACATCCGTACTCATTCATCCCCTTTAGTGCAGGACCTAGAAATTGTATAGGTGAGATTATGCTGCAAGTCTGTATAGTTATGTATCATAAATGTAAATATATGTATACTTTTATATTTACCTTCAGTAAAGAATATTTACTATAAACTGTCTGAATTATCGAATGAAATGCAGTGTTTGAAATGTGTTTATTTTTTTTACTAAGACAGATCATCAAGCATCTATCTAGTTGACAATTAAATGAGATATTATTTATTGTACAGTAATTAAGTTGTAACTAATTATTTACTAATTCATTTTTTATTATAATCTTTAGAATGTGTATGTAGGAAACTCTTTATTTTAACTATGAAAATTTAAAAACATAATTTCATGACATATATATCTACCCACTACAGTAACTGAAGTAAGTAATTAAATTACATCTAATTATAATTTATAAATAAACTTTATAACGGTTGGTTTTAACAATATATAGTTATTAGGACTCGTATATACTCGTATGTTGTGATATATATTCTTTTATTTCTTGTATCTTTCACTTTAATTCATTTTTAGTATATCCAATGTTGTACATTAAAACAGCACGTCATGCCATCAATATGTCGCTGCTTAATTTACCATTGGACCTAAACCTACAGCTTAAATTACGGTATATATGGGCTCTAGATAGCAAACACACCGGAAGCTTATATTTGGTTTGCTGCTACAACGAAACCCGGAAAACAAAACAAATTTATTGACTGTGGATTTTATATATTGTTTCGATTTTGTTTTCCGACGGCAATATTGAGAAAAGTTTGCTTAAACGTAATTAAGTTATCAATTGCAATATCCTAATAGGGGTATCTATATGGTTTACTTAAACCTCTTTAAGTTTTGTCCGGAAACTTGTATATTTTTTTAGCATCTTTAGTAATGTTATAGCCACAATATATATCCCTTTCAAACTGAAATTATTTAATTATGTCCTTCGGTTTGTGGATGCCTGTTATTTGATATCGTTTGCTCGTATTTATTTGTGTTATTTGTAATATAAGGGGATAATTCGTATTTTTAGTCCCTAATACATATACTTAAAATTTTTAGTTAGAAGTAAAAAAGTCTTCAAAATGATTTATATTTGGTAAAATTTGTCATGTTATACCGGGTTATTTTGTTTTAAATGCAAAATAACTGTATTTTTGTCAAAATTGACTTTACACTGTAGGGAGAAATTCTTTTTGTATTAATTAATTTATGAACTATATAATAATTTAGAAAATTTTTCACCATATGAATTTCCTAAATTTTTATTTTCGAACTTTAAATGGGATACCCTATATATTTTTTTTGTATTCAGTGATTAAGATGATTTAATTTTAAACCATTTTGAAAATTTAGTCATCACTAAACATCACATCACTAAAATAAAAATAAATTAGATATGGAAGAAGAATATTTTTATTTATTGTGTTTCATCCTACAATATCTCAAAACATAGTCATATGATAATTTTACCATGTTTATTTCTGACACTAACAACAGTAAAAATCGATAACGCGTTCGCTGTTAATTAATCTTGTGCTAATAATTAGTTATTTTTGTTATTAGTGGAAAATTGTTAAAATCAGTGGAAACATGGAAATAACTCAAGAAATACAGTAAAGAAGAATATATAGCTATATATAGCATGTTGGAATGGTAGTTCTATTCGGCAAGTGTGTTAAAACTGCTAGAAAAACCTATAGGCAGTTTAATTTAAAGTATCTGAAAACAAAAACAAATAATAAAAAACACCGGATTTCCATGAATACCGAAAGATTACACGTGTCTCGAGTAGCGTTTAGCCAACCAAGTTGACATTATCGGGAAATCAATAAAACTCAGTTTTAATTACCTCCCGATGGTGCCAACTTGATTGATAAAACGCACTTTGAGAAACTTAGAATCTTTTGGTGTTCTCTGGACCATGATAATGATATAGTTTCGTATTCTAAGCGTAAGGCAGACATATTTTCGAGTATATTGAACATTAGTGATATATTCTCAGGATAAAGTGTCTCAGAAGATGTGTTATTTAAGGAAGCTCAGCATGCTTTACAAAGGGTGGACAAGCTCGCCCTTATAAGAATGGTGTCATTTTTTAAATTAATTCATAACTGTTTTATTGTGCAAAATACAATTATTTAATGATTGCTTCAAATCCATCTATGTTTTAAGATATTGTAGGATGAAACAAAATAAATAATTAAGGTAGTTTTGATTTCAGAAATATGATTTTATATGTAAGATTCTTTAGAACCGACTGACC
Source organism: Rosalia funebris (assembly GCA_037954035.1). Lineage (NCBI taxonomy): Eukaryota > Metazoa > Arthropoda > Insecta > Coleoptera > Cerambycidae > Rosalia > Rosalia funebris. The sequence goes on from JAZFAV010000009.1 coordinate 10,456,522, forward strand.
TACTTGATAAACACTTGATAAAAAAATGCAGGGTGTCTCATTTAAATTCAGAAAATTAAAGTAATTTTATGTGCACAAAAAGTAGTGCAAATATTTTCGGTCATTATTAGATTTCAAATAACCTCCACATCATATATTCAATATATTAACAGATACATGTTAGATACAGATACAAGATACAGTGATATTTTCCTTTAAAAGATTCAACTGGTATGTGAGAACTGATATAGCAGTCCACATTGTCTTATTATTAGATACGAATAAACGTCGGTATTTAATACCACAGCAATTAATACTGTTATTAATGATTAGGTACATAGATACATTTAAAATTCAAGAACTTATATAGGGTGTCTCAGTTGAAACCATAGGATTTGAATAAATCGTCAATATTCCACTGTCGTCTACAAACCATACGACGTTAATATTATGCGATTAACAGTTAAACAGCGAATTGTTTGTGTACAATGGATTTATGAAAGTGGTGGTCATTTACAGTTGCATTAAGAAAAATTCACACAAAATTAGGACAAAATCGAGCGCCTGAGTTAACAATTTGAAACTTAATCAAAAGATTTTAAGAGACGGGTTCCGTTATTGATAATGAAACACCAATACGTTTTCGTCGTGGTTTTTCGTGGGAGTGTATGTGTACGGGAGTATCCAAACACAATTCGACGTCGTGCACAACAATTGAATCTGTCAAGAGCCACCACGGATCGGATTTTAAAGAAAGATATGCATATGTCAGTTGACACAATTAAAAGTTACAGACCATTTACAACGTTGTACACTTGCTAATTGGGTGTTATAAAAGAAAGGTGATGCTGATTTTTGCAACAACATTTTATTCAGCAATTAATCACAATTCCATCTTGACGAATACGTCAGTAAACGAAATTGTCAAATTTGGGCTGCTGAAAATTCACATGATGTTGACGAAAAAGAAATGCATTCACACAGATGCACGGTTTGGTGCGTATTTTGGAGTGGTGGAGTAATTGAACCCTATTCCTGAAAACTAAGTTGGTAATGCTATCACAGTAAATGGGGAACGCTTGTTGACGTTGATAGGTGTATTAACGTCGCATAATTTGTAGATGACAGTCGTTAAATATTGACGCCCTATTTTTGACAGAACACAAATGGCGCGTAATTCAAACCCTACAGTTCCAACTGAGACGCCCTATATAATGGTAACTAAAAAAATAGTTATATTCTTTAGAAGCCATAAAAGTGCTTATAATGCCTAAAAGCGTTTTAAAAATATCTTCTATTGTAGTGGTCATTCGTATATTCGTATCGTTTTTATCGTAATTATCCCGATTTCGCTAGATTATGTCAACAACTACACTTAACATTCTAAATGGAATTTGGCATGCGTATATCACACGTATTGTGTAAATATCGCAAATTAGAAAGTCGCGTTATATTTCTCTGTATATAAATATTTGTTTATAATGCGTTTCTCGATATCTTTATCATGTATTTTCTTTATTTTATATATATTTATTTGCATGTCTGTTGATGACTGATGTAACTCAGTAATTTAGCTATAGTATAATTTTCAATTACTGTTATTATACTGAGAATGTACTCTGTGTGTTGATGAAAATATGATGATGTGTACATACTCAGATTTGCTGCCTGATGTGGAGCTATAAAAGTGCAGCACTTTGCTCTATAGCCACTATCTGAATGGGTGATATATGGGTTTACACGAGACGTTAAAATCTGAAATGCATTCCATCGCAAGCGCCGTAAGTGTAGGGTTATGTCTAATTTGAAATATAGGCGGGAGAATAATTGGATACTTTAGAAAAAATGAGACACAAGAATTCTGAAAAAAATAAATAATTGGAATTGGAAAAGGGAAAAAACACCAAATTACTTACTAAAAATATATGTATATATTTAAGAAAAATGAAAATTTTAAATTATGTCCTCCTAATTTCTGAAAAAAGAAACTGCCTTTTTACTATTTTAATAAGTAGTAGACATGCAGTAGAACTGTGAGTATCGAGTTTATAGAGATGTCGTAAGGTTTAAGAATTGAATCCAAATATGTTGACACATTTGGCTTTGCTCATAGACATTTTATTGATATTTAAATTTAAAAAATATAGATAAGCCGTCTCTATGAACCCGATACTCAAAGCAGTAGAATGGCTTTATGACTTCTGAGTGTACCAGTAACTACTACAAAAACTATTAAGCCCTTATATATAGCTGTGATCGAAAGTAGAATTTGTCGATATCTGTGGTATATTTATTCCTTTTAAAATTGCTGAAATTTCTTAGTTTTCATCCTTACTTGGATTTTTAATTGCATCTTTTGTCTTTTTTTTCTGAGTATAAAAGAATCGTTCTTGCGGCTTAATATTTTGACGAGCAGATATATATTTTTTGTCCTTAAAAATTTCTAGTTTTTGTTTTGAAGTTAAAGGCAATTGAAGTAAATTTTTTGCTGTGTGTATGTAGACACTATCAAAATCATAATTATGAACTAATATTTGTATATTTGATATTTCTCAAAATTTTCTCCTTTAGATCACATCTACTTACATTTTTGCTATTAGTTGCATTGAAAAAGCTTAAACATTCATCAATTGCACTAACTGCCTCTTTCTCTTTTATAACACCTGCTTCCTCCATCATGGAATTATTAGTGAGTAATGAAGATGAAATATTTACATTTACAGAGTTTTGCAATACCAGAAAATGAATATGTTTACAAATAACAGCGTTGATAAAATAATTTGGACATGTACAACTAAACTGGTGAACACATATATCACAAAATTGACAAATTAAATTAAATTTTTCGAAACAACTTGTTTTTTGTACAACATATTCATTGTTTCCGTTACTTACGATCCATATTCCAGGGCTCTCCGCATTAATATCAAAGCTTGAACACACTGCTAATCTATGAAATTTAAAATTTTCATGGCTCCTGCAAGTACGTTTGCCTTTGGTATGTTTTATTAACCGATCTACAGTTTTATCTTTTAAATATTTAAGTGTCGCATGCAACCCCTTATCCAGTCTTCTGACACATTTTCCATTTAAGTAAAAATATTTGATAACTTCATGCATACTTTCTAACTGCATGTTAGTGTTGATTGCGCATTCTTGACGGAAATAATAAGCCCACTTTTGATAATTATTAGAGTAACTTTTTAAAAAATATTCACCAAATATTTTAGTATCAACATCATCAAGCATATTATTAATGGCAACTTGTAATTGTTCACAAAAAGCATTGGCATTGGTAAAATATGTGTTTCTTTGTAAACATTTTAAAATTTTGTAAACCCAAACTCTTTTCTCCTTATTAAAAAGTTTACCCAAATTTGTACGCCAAGCACTATCTATATGCCATGAACAATATAGTTGATTAGATAAACTCATAACTTGAACCCAGGCATTATAGAAAGTGCCTGTTATATCTGACATAAATGTATTGGATTTAATTGTACCAACTTTTTGTTTTATCATGCTAAAGAATATGGTATTGATAAAAGTGTCTTTTTTTCAGAATTCTTGTGTTTCATTTTTTCTAAAGTATCCAATTATTCTTCCGCCGATATTTCAAATTAGACATAACCCTACACTTGCGACGCTTGCGCTTGTGATGGAATGCATTTCAGATTTTAACGTCTCGTTCTATGACATTATCTTAAAGAGGTGACTGTAATATCTATACTGTGGTGGGGGTAGTGGATTGAGCCCAGTATTGGGAGTGCCACAGTATGCTTGGGTTCTTCCCAATGCGCAACAGGGAGAGTTTGGTACCTTTGCCTGAGCATGGGCGTCTATGTTCTCGTCTATACGTATAATCTCCTCCACATCCTGAAGATTTAGGAGAAGGAGGCTAACTTATGTGTATGCTGTGTATTCTGTGTAGACTTTTTTTATGGAACTATCTTTGGAAACATATTTTTTTATTATTTCATAAATACATTTTTTTATTTTTATGATCAAATACAGGAACAGATTTGTTTCATACTGCCATCTGATCTTCTGTGTCTTCTTGTACGTACAATATTTAATTTGTTAGTATAAACTATCATTTGATCTTGGGAAATAATGATCTATTATTATTATTATTATTAGATTTCCTAACGATTTGTGGTGAATTGATCATATAACAGGTCTAAAAACCAAGTCGTATTATGTTTTGTTGCAAGAATTTTCTTACTATTGTTGTTGTTTTGAGTAAGACTGTTTTTTTGATGTATTTTTGTGTAACTGTGTGTGGATACCCAGTGTTTTGATTCGCTCAGGAAACCTTTTATTTGTAACACGTGTGACGGACATAATTATTCGTACAATGATTACTCTTTCTTGTATAGTTCCTTTATTTCGATAGCCAAGGCTGTATATCTTGTAATTTTTTCTTGTTTATTCCTTGTGATGTTTGGGTCCTTTGGTGTTGCTCTATCTGTTAAGTATGTCTTATTTTCCCATTTGTTGTTTACTGTAACATTACACTTGTTACTTGTAACTGTTCTGTATGTGTGTACTATTGATTTCATCGTTATTTGCCAAATAAAAAATTCTCTTACTTGCCGATAAACGGAACAGTCTACCTGAGCTTAGCCATAAAAACAAGCCACGGTATGTTTTGAGATTCTTTATTTGGCAAATAGCGATGAAATAACCTATAACGTTCTGCCCCAATACAGTCTATAGTTTTCATTCTCAAATATGTTTTCGGTTGTATATTCATATTATGATGCTGGAATTTGTATTACTTGGTGGTTAAATGCAATTTCTTGGTGAATGATTTTTGCTGCTGTATTTTGTCTGTATGTATAGTCTGTTTCTGCAAGAAGTTTGCAGTCTCCTGTGATGTGTGTGTGTTCTGTTTCCGGAATTTTCTACACGTGTCTTTTATGGTTTTTACAAAAACACATTTTGTATAGTTTCTAGTTCCTATTACCTTATTTTGTATTGCCAAAATGAATCCTTCTGTTTCAGGAAAGATATGCTCCATTGTGAGCCATTTATATCAAATATCCTTGTTTATGTTTGGATTATGCCTAGTATTGCACTGTGTAATATTTTTCTTGACAATTTCCCTTTTCTTTTTTTTTTTTGTTCTTCTGTTAGTCTGTGTGTGTTATGCTGTATATTTTCTTGTTTTAAGTTACGCGGTGTGTATCCCTTGTCAGCTTTAACAGTTGCCTAGTAGAGTGGCGTGTTATTGTTATGAAAGTACTTTCTTAAATTGTCTATTATTATTTTAGTATTTTCTTTTCAGGTCAAAAGTTTGCACTCAACGAAATGAAGACTTGTATGGTTAAGTTCTTATTGCGATTTGAGTTGGAACCCGATCCAAATTTTAAAGAACAAACTGGGATGTGTTCAGTTCTAAAATCTAAGAATGGTCTGAAAATGAAACTAAAACTCAGAAATTGATATCAGAATAGGTAATGTACAAACATAAAGTACGTCTAGATAAATATGAATGAACAATGTGAAAAATACGATTAACTGGACGCATGTTTGGCCTCATCTTGCTCATGTAACAATATTTATTTTCAATTTTTATTATGACGTATTATTTATTATACCGAATGATCTTAATCAAAGGTGGTCGTGAAGTATAACGCCCTTCTTACTTTAACATTCTTTTGAAATAATTCTGCCAAAGTTTGTCAAGTTACATGTACCATCAATAAAGTGCAGAATGTTATTAATTTTAGAGTTGTTCATGACCTTCGTCATTAACAACTCTACCGTTGCTGGCCATTTGTCAACTATTTGTACGAACGATTGGTCTACCGCCACATTCCTAGAAAATGTTCTTGGACATGCTCGCTCTATTCCCAAATTCTATTAAGTACCACACCAATTCGAAAATAGGCCCAACCACGTAAAGTTTGTAATTTACGGTAAAATCCATAATTCAAAGGGTGACATAATTGATAAACTTTGACAATAAAAAATAATTGATATAAAGCCACGGTATTAGCTCCAAGAATTAAAAATCCACTACAAATTTGTTTGGTATTCGTTCCAGTATTTGCTCCGGTATTTGTTACAGATATTCAAGACGTTTTTTATAAAAGTGTATAATGGTGTTCCTTCATATACTGTTTTTTTTTTCATCCTATATTACATATTTCATTCTATTTAGATAACATAAAACTAACCCCAATCTTGGTGTGGTTCATAAACCTTTTATTAAACTTTTAAACCGAATCAATAATGCACAGAACTTTCCCATGAAAATAAATTTAAAGTACGGGGGTATTGGAATCAACAAAGGTAACAATTACGTTATATTAATGCTCAGAAGGATTAGATACTATCCTATATTTATTATTGAAGAATAAACCATGGAAACAGAAATATGGTCATTGGGAATTTACACGTATGATAATTAGCTTAGATTACAAATTGTAGCTGTGTGGAGTTTGATTGTACATTACTTTTACTGTTTCTTGCTAGGATACTTTATCCAGTTTTGTCTTTTTTATAAGATTGCATGGTCTTGATAAGAGCTCCTTCATGTATATATCAGCTTTTGTTAATCTTCATCTAGTAGCTGGACCAACTTCAGTCATCATAAGGGTTCGTATTGACCTAGTACGTGTACCGGAGTTTCCTTTTCTTCATGGCAAAATTTACACATTATCTCATCAGACATATTAAGCCGATACGTATTAAGCCGATAGTATCCATTTAGAAGATCGACTGTTATTCTAATAAGCTTCTGATTGACTTAAAACCTTTCGGAATTGGTGTAGTAAGTCTTCCAGCGTTTGTTCCTTTTGGGAGCCTACTCTAGTCATCTCCGTTGTGTGAAACCAGAACCATTTCTGAAATTTATTGTCTATCCAGTCAGAGACATGTAATGCATAACTAAGTCACGTCAGACAAGGGTTCGGATTCTATTAGGGCCATGAATACGCCTTCCCAGGTTAGCTCATCGGTCTTTTCATTATCCGTATGCTCTGGTACCAATACCAGGATCATTTTATTCCAACTTCCTATTTCTGCAAGGGAACTAACTACCCTACTAGTTTTAAGTTTACCTGCGTCGGTTAATGCTTTTACCGCAATTTGATTATCAGACAAAATGCTCTTTCCTTGACTATAGGTTTTGATAAATGAAATAGATACTAGGTAAAATAATTGTTTGGAGAAAAAACCTCTTCTAAGGGTTAAGAGCCATCAAACTCAGCCAGCTTCCCTAAAAATATAGCCTTGGCTAACCATTGAAACATAACGTCATTTATTGAATTTTAGTATTTACTGCAAAAAAATTCCTAAGATAGCAGCCATCAAAATCTTCACTAGAAAATATCCTTATAATCACTATTGATGAAATTCGTCCCCAGACAGCAAAAAATGTTCCGCATTCGATACATTTTATATTATATTGCTGGAGATATATACATATATATCAAAACTAATCCTGATATATAACTTCAAACTTTTATCTACTATGGTTGTTGATAGCCTTGTTTCTAAGGATTTCACTTTCTCAATTGACTTTTTGACGGTTACGAAACTGATTAGGAACTCCTCTATTCCAGATTACCATAGAAAATGCTTAATTTCTCATAACTCACAACTTCGTCTGCATGGTCTCCCTTCCTAAAGCTTTAGTAAGCAATTCTAATAATACCACAAGAGATGTGTCCTAACTAATTTATTCCCAGTAGAGAACGTCAGACACGAGAACTGAATTTCACGATTTCATCCTCTTTGGGAATCATCTATATAGTAAACTGGATGCCTGATGTACTGAAGGAATTGGAGACGGGTCTGCCATTTCGAATGTCGGCGTACGCACACGATAGCACTATAGCCACCTGCCTGCCAACTAACAAAATAACTGTTTGCGTACACCTATTTTCATCACAGAAAGTCTGTTGAGTGCAAGTATGCGCGGAAACCTTGTGAGGGAGAATGGCCTCGTCTAATTTATAATTTTAATTGAGAATAATAAATTTTAATAGAAATAATGTGGTGTTAAAATTTCGAAGTGTCATTAAAAAAAGTCATCATCAAATTTCCATGTGAAATTATCTTAAAGTTAGTTGCTTCATACATATTATTTTTTCACAAACTTTCTTCTACTTGATACCATAGCCATAATGTCAAAACTATTTTCTTCTAATAATATTTCCTTGTAACTTTTTTGTTTATTAGAGAACTACCTATGGTCGACTTATTTCCTATGTGATGGTAACTTCTACGTACAATCTTTCACCATCAGCTATGAGTTCTCTTTTTTTAGCAGTGATTGAGAATTTCCTTATGAAATTTCTTTAATGAGAAGTCATTAGGCCACCTTCCATTTTGATGCAAGATATATTCGCGAAATAAGAAGAAAATAGTCATAGATTAGAATATAATTATAGTGATAAAAATATATTACTACTAATTTTGTATAGCAACATCAGTGAAAGAACAGTATATCGCGTTGTACATTTTAACACTCAAATGTTACTATCGAGTGTTCAGTGTGTGTAAAACATACTAATAAAAATATACATGTATGTTTTGTGTGAACGTGAAGTTAACTTGAAATTCTTTTTTGTTCTAGGTCGAGCACATACAGGTTCATGTACAAATACACGTACAGGGTTATCCACAAGCTTCTACTACCCCCTTAACTGTGTTATTTTTTGAAATAGAAAAAAATGGTAAATACGAAAGTCATAGGAAATATTACTGCGATCTCAGACATGTATTTAGAAAAACAATAGAATCTCGCGTTTCGGAGATCTAGACTAAACTTATGTTTTTTTAAATAGAACACCCTATTTATTCTGCGATTTTTTAAATCTACGTGCTTTTCAACAATATATACATGTTATATCTTTGCTCTAGTAGTTTGCACAGTATCTGATTTGTTAATCCAATTAAATGAGCCGAATATTGTTTGGAAATAAGACGGTGCTCCAGTACATAAATCAAATGTTGTCAATCGATATTTGGATAATATCTTTATAGAGTGGATAAGTTCAAATGGAACTATTTTATGGCCGGCCAGAAGTCCTGACCTGACCCCCCTAGATTTCTTTCTGTGGGACACTTTGAAAGATCGGGTATATACCGAAAAGTCAAATAACGTAGAAGAACTTAGAGAAAAAATATGTCAGGAGATCAGAGACATGAACGAGACTTGTATCTTGGCTTACAAACGAAATTTGTTAACATCAAAAATAAAATAATTTAAACTATCAAACTATTTACAACAATTCTCGTAATAATTGTTTCAAATTTTCCATGGCGATCTTGATTTTGTTTAATATTCGATACTTCAAAAGGCGATGCTGTGCAAACTACTAGAGCAAAGATATAATACGTATATATTGTTGTAAGCGGAAAAACATGTAGATTTCAAAAATCGAAAGATAAAGAGGGTGTGCCATTTAAAACAACATAAGTTTGGTTTAGATCTTTGAAACGCGAGATTCTATTGTTTTTCTAAATACATGTCTGAGATCGCAGTAAAATTTCCTACATTTTACAATTTTTTTTCTATTTCAAAAAATAAAACAGTTAAGGGGGGTAGAATGTTATGTGGATAACCCTGTACATACTTTAATGTAAAATATGTATGCATATTTTATACACAATAGTATATAAATGTATGTAATTATTGATATTTATTATTTAACAGAATGATTGACCTGTTTAGTAAAAATGAGATAGATTAAAACCTCCTAATATAGTGTTATTTATTAGCGCATGCATTTTACACCCCATACAATTTTAAGAATCCTTATTTCTCTTCATATGAAAGTTATATTATACATCTTTGTTGTAATTTTGTATGGATATTAAAGGTTTATTTTTAAATTAAGACAACAAAGTTGATTATAGACTGACAAGAAATTGGAGCAAGTAAACTGCATATAACAATGTCTCATACACACATTCTCAGAAGCATCTAAGGTGCTTCAATCGAGATAGGAAATACCAGTGTGTCCTTATTAAAATATGGCAAATTTCGCTATATAATTCAGTGATCTTCGATGGCATGTAGCCAGGAGAATAGCTGCGTTGGCTTAATTTGTTTAGTCCTTATTATAGAAGGCATTTGCAGATGGTGTGGAGATATCTCCCCACTTCAGAAGTTTGTAAAAATTACCATCTGTCAAGTAAAACTTTGCATTGTATTGATGATATCAAGTTTCATTTCGATTTGGATTGTTTTCGAAACTGTCGAGAGATGGCGCTTGTTACGCTCTACTGTGGTAGAACTGACCGGCGTTTACAAGATGCGAGCCTCATTTGTCAAAGGTATACTCACTTACACTCCACTAACGAGACCTAAGATAAGGTCGAAACCGGTCTGCTTTTAGTGGTATCCTGAGATAGAGGATGCTTTGCATCTTCCTTGTGCTTTTCGAGCAATCTAAATCACTGCATTTTAGTGCTAACTCTATTAACCAAAATGCGGCATATTTCGCCATATAATTCAGCGCTCGTCGATGGCATGTAGCCAGGAGAATAGCTGTTTTGGCTTAATTTGTTTAGTCCTTATTGCATAAAGCCTTTGCAGATGGTGTGAAGATATCTCCCTCCCCCCTTCAGTAGTTCATAATTGTTATTTTACGAAAATCGTCAAGTAATTATAAATTAGTTAATAAAAACACTGTTTTAGATATCAGAAGTCATATAAATAAACCTTGCTGTGTCTAGTGTACGTCGTACATTATACACGATAACCGATTTTTTTTTATTAAACATAACAAAAATAATTCTCAAACTGACATTTCTTATTGTATTGCAATGTAAAAGAAAAATAAGCAGCTCTAAATTCACACAACAGATTTTTTTTTAAAACGAAAACCAGTCAATTAATCTAATTCTACAGTCAGTGTATTGCCAAAAGTAATATTTCATTCTCTTGTTTTATTACAGTTTTTAGAACTAATTTGTTGAAAGATATATGAGATGAAATCAATGAAATCACGCAACGTACATACTACTTTATATAAATAGATACTTATTTCAGAAAGTGGTTTCACTTTTGACAATGTCTATTCTAATTTTTATTTTTAGATTTTACATAAGTTAAACTATTTTAACGGGTAGAACAATTTATAAATTAATTTTTGCCAAACAAATAGCGACAGAAATAAGTTTCCTAGCAATTTCAGTTTTAGTAGAAAGGTATAAACAAATAGTACGTGAATACAAGTAGTTTGTACTAATATCTATTATATATACAGAGCCGTTTATATAAACGATTCGTTAAATCCTATTCGGAGTGTCTCAAGCTTTGGTGTACGTAACTATAATCGAAGGTGCTTAGTAATTTATTAAAAAATTAACAAAAAATGTTAGGCTATAAAATTTGTAAATGTATTTAAGAACAAATATCTGCTTGTAGTATAAAATTATATTTTATGATAGGGGGTGGTGACGCCATTACCGAAATTTCCGCCACCGTTCTGTTTCTGCTTCAAATGTATGCTCTTCGGACTCCTTTATAGAAATTGTAGTTAATTATCTAGAATAAGTCGAACTATAATGACTTACTTGACCAATTATGCGCAAGCCTCACTAAACTTAATGGAGCTCTACCCATGAATATGTCGAACACAGTTAACAGACAATCACTTACACGATATTAATAAAACAAACAAAGTTTCATTTTCCAGTATTGCATAGAAGAGTCACACCACTTTGTGTTATCATTACATATGGCGTTGAGGCGGTTAAAGGAAAAGAAGAAACTGTCATAGTGAAACAACTTGAGTTGCGAATGCCGACTGTATTATCTGAACCGTAGTATTATCTCACCATGTGCATTTACCTAATAGTAATCCCTATTAGATGATATAGCGTCGATTATCAACCCTTGTTGAGTGCTGAGCGTCTGTTTATCAAGCCGACACAGTGACGGAAAGAGCACAATTACATTTATTTGTTACAAATGTGGCACGTTATATGTAAATAACTAAATCGAAACTAATCAAGTTCCATTGTAACCTGTATTTTAATTACTGCTTAATGAAACTTTCAACAAAACATTTACGAGTCCTACCAACTATATTTTGGGACAAAATAAGATGCACGTGTATTTCAGATATTTGACAATTTATTTTTTCTACTTATTTTACTTTTCCGCACTCAACTATACTAGCGGAAAAGTAATGTAATCGTGCAAAGAAAAGTAAAACAAAATATTTTTTCGTTTATTTTTCGTTTTTCGGTCTAATAACAAAAAGAAAGGTTTTTAAAAAATGTTGTCTGTGTGTGTGTCGTCGTTGTCGTCGGCATTAAAATTTCTTGTTAGCACGATAACTCAACTAAATCGTATCGGATCGATCTAGTTTTGACTGATTCTGATCGGGGACGTCTCCCAGATGACACCTATTGATTTTGAGGTGGATATGACACACCCCACCCTGTCCATGGGTCTATTTGAGATTTTTTTTTGTTAACACGATAACTCAACTAAACCATGTCGGATCGATCGGGTTTTGACTGATTCTGATCGGGGACGTCTCCCAGATGACACCTATTGATTTTGAGGTGGATAGAACACACTCTACCATGTTCATGGGTCATGAGAAAGCAGAATGGTGGACTATTTGAGAATTTTTTTTTTAGCACGATCACTCAATTAAATCGTGTCGGATCGATAGGGTTTCGACTGATTCTGATTAGGGACGTCTACCAGACGACACCTATTGATTTTGAGGTGGATAAGATACACTCCACCTTGTTCATGGGTCATGAGAAAGCGCGATTGTGGACTATTTGAAAAAAGAAAAACTGTCTCATAAAACATATATTCTGCATTTAAGTGTTGGTTTATTTTTTCTCGACCACTCAATTTCGAAATAGAAATGTTCTACGTGCGGAAAAGTCCGTTTTAAAGTTTTAAAACTATTTATTTTTTTTCTTTAATTTAATACTGTTTCATTAGTGCATTAACAATAAATGAGGTCAATCAGTAACACAAAAATCAAAATACTTATTCATAAAAACCTTATAACATGCAAGAGTGATCAAAATGTGTTTAAACTAGCGATAACTAAATATTGGGACAACATAAAAGAATTGTCAAAAATGAAACAAGATAAGGCAAGTAGACTGCGAAAACAATGTTGCAAGGATTACAAGTAAAGAGAAGTCAGTTTATTTTTCAGTTAATTTCTTATCGTGTTGAGTGAATTACTGCATGTGTCAAACAATATGGTACGTGGTATCTCTACAAGTTCAAAAATTCGTGAGTTGGTGCTTAAAACTTATCGAATAAAACAATAAGCATACGAAGTGGCGGATGAACTTAATATTCTTAAAACAACAGTGTGGAATATAATTAAGTATTACGGAGAAACCGGAAGTATTTCAGATAGAAAAGGTAAAAGTTCGGGTCGTCTAATAATAGTTTCTGATAGGAATAAGAGAATATTAGTAAAAATATACAAAAAAGGCCGAAGAAGTGTAGTAAGGCAAATGACGGCTGAATGTAATCACGAAACTGGACAAAATTTGCCAAGGGAATGTTGCCGCAAGTGGATAGATAAATATGGACTAAAGTTTTATAAGGTTGAATTACAGGTAACAATTGAAAAGTGTATTTTAAAAACTTTTATTTTTATAGGCAAAGTAAAAGCCACTGTTAACGGCTAAACAAAAGCAAGCCAAGCTCATATGGGCAAAATCTAAACTGTCTTGGTCCGTAGAAGATTGATCTAGAGTAATTTTTAGCGACGAATCGAGATTCGACATTTGTGTTGGTGATAATCGAAAACTCGTGATTCGCACTAAACATGAAATTCTTCACAAAGATTGGTTAAAATTTACGGTAAAATTTACTAAGGGGGTGATGATTTGGGGTTGTACGGTAGCTTCAGGATTAGGATGCTTCGAATTTATTGATGGTACCGTGAATGCTGCGAATTATCAACAAATACTTCAAAACAGTCTATTACCAAGTATTATGAAGTTAAATGTTGGCGAAAATTACATTTTTCAGCAGGATGGGGCGACCTCTCATACAGCTAAAACCACAGAAAAGTGGTTTGAAGACCACAACCTAAATGTTCTTCCTTGGCCTTCCAACAGTCCTGATCTTAATGCCATTTAAACAATATGGTATAACATCAAATAAATATTAAGGAACAATTCATAACGGACATTACCAGAACTTAAAGCCAAACTAGAACAGATTAGGAATGGATTTACCCCTGAACAGTGCAGATCCTTAATGGATTCAATGTCCAACCGAATTCAAGCGGTAATAAAATTTAAGGGAGATGTTACTCCATATTAGAAATGAAAATTCTTACTATGTCCCAATATTTAGTTGCTACTAGTTTTCACACATTTCACACTTTTACACGATATAAGGTTCGCTATAAGTAACTATTTTGTTCTTTGTGTTGCTGATTGATCTCATTTATTCTTAATTTACTAATTAAACAGTATTTAATATTAAAAAAATAAATAGAAAAAATAAACTGTCAGATATCTGAGATATGCGAGTATTTTGTTTTGTTCCAATCTCGAATAAGATGTTTACGAGGACATCAGGATAAAACGTTGCTGCATAAGTTAAAATTGTGAATAATTTTAAAAATCCTTAATAAATAAAATACACAAAATTAGAATAACCAATAATGTTTAACTATATGTGATGGTTTACTCCTTCGCTCCAGCCCTGTCCCATTTATAAACCAACAAAATTACTTATTTTCATGTACCAGTATAAGCTGGTATGTGTTGACTATTCTACAAAGCTATAATAGATGCCTCAGCTCAGATGAATCACATCATTTTCAAAATGGAGCGTATCAAGTAACGAGCAATAATTAAATACCTGCGTTTAAAACACATGATCACGACTGAAATTTAAATCCACCAAGATTTGGTGGAAATATTAGGACACTCTGTAATATCACACGATATAATTAAAAGATGGTATGGCAAATTTAAATGTGGTAGACAGTCGACCATGCAGGTGGGAATTCTACACAACTCTCAGTGCCCAAGAAAATGTTCAAGTTCATCTGGTGCTTCAAGATCGATGGGTAAATTAGGCAAATAGTTCAAGATACTGGCTCATCATATCATGTGTTATATATATCCATGTTTTGGGATACTCAATGCGTAATTATAGTAGATTTCATGCAGAAAGGAGCGACGATTATAAGTTTCTATTATGCCAATGTAATTCACAAACTGCCTGACTTGAGTGACGAAAATCGTTCTACATTAGAACAACGCGTCCAGTCACACGTTCGCTATTGTACAACTTTGCAATAGCTGAAAGAAGTTTCAAATTGGTAGAACACCCAGTCATATTCGCCAGATCTAACTCTTAGCGATTACCTACTGCTTCCAAAACTCAAAGAATACTTTCCTGGAAAACGATTTTTAACAGATAATGACGTGACGTGCGGTAAATCAGTGATCTACAGAGGGTGAATAATTTTTTTCCAAGAAGCCTTTGAAATGCTACAACATTGAGGAAAAAATGTGTTCCACAATGGGAACTATGTTGAGAAATAAAGGTAAAATATTTGTAATATTGCAAGTGGACCAACCCTCATACATAACTAGTATATTTAATAGCGTGGAATACTCATGTCTTTAATATATGATTTATGATCTTATGAAAGACGTTTAAACACAAATTTTGATGCACAATTGATCACGAACTATTTTTATAAAATGGAAAAAGTACCAATAAAACCTTCATCTATGATTATCGTAGAGTCGAACAGTTTGTTACAGCCATTAGCTGAATATTTTAAAACAGAACGTAAGTAAATCCATATTTGACCATGAAATTTAATAAGCGACAAATGCCAAACACATGTAACCACGATATTCGACAACAAATTCTCCATTACCTAAAGTTACAGACAGACAGTTTAAAGATACGTTAGATGTATCTTTTAAACTTCCGTCTTTCTTCTGTCAAATCAATATAAGCAGGGAGACTTGCCTCTCGTCGCTTCAACTAAAGGCCTGGTTACACAGTGCGAGCTAGCATGCGAGCTGGCCTAGTCAGTTATTGCAATACAGCTATTCGCACCATATGACCGCCTCATACGAGTTACTGTCATGTGCGAGTAGGTCAGTAGCTTGCATCTGAGTTACTTCAACATTTTTTGTTTTTACTCGCCCATCGCCTTACCCCACCACCCACAAGGCGGCAGCCCGTATACGACTCGGACGTCAACTCCCACGATTTTGCGCAATGTCAGTAGCTCGTATGCATGGTAGATTTGCATACAACGAAATTCATACTTGACTGCAGTCTCTTGGGCTATACCTGCTTACCTGTGTCATAGCAGCTACTCTCATCGTATGAGTCGAGGCCAGTCGAGCTACTGTTATGTGAGTATACAGTGGCAGTAGCTGCCAACTGTCACGTCAGCAGATCGTGCTGTGTAACGAGGATTTAAGCATTGAAGTTGGAGTTGGTAACACATTGAAGTTTAGAGGTATGTCAATGCATACCTCTAAATCTTTAATTACTTTCCTTGCACCAGATTATGAGTTTAAATTGACATTAACAATAAAACAAGTAAAAATTAATTCCTTACTGGCTCCTTTATTGTTGGTGATATAATGCCACACTACCTATCATGATGAGCTTCTACAATTTCAAAATTAAACAAAAACGGACAAACAAGGGAACATCTTGATTCTTTAGTTAATCATTTACAAAAACATAGAAGGCAGTAAGATATAAAACCAGAAGAATAAGCGTCCAGTGCTTATCTGCTTCACTTTTGGCAGATTCTGGTGCTAATTTATCCACAGTGAAATGGCACGGAGTTTCAAAAAGTAATACCACACCTGAACGCTATATAGAACATTCCATTAAGCAAAAAAATCTAATCAACAATTCTTGAAGATGTTAACATGTATGGTCAAGTACAGCAAAGAAATGATTCAACTAGTTTAAGATAAACATATACCATTAATTTAACGAACTGCAATAACTGTGCTTTTAATATTTGTAATAAATAGTTTGAATAAAATGTATACACTTAATATGCGTTTGATTTTCATTGGAGTACTAGTACTACAACGAATTTCATGATATTCCTAGTATTGTAATAAAAATCCTTATGGCATTAAAATATGTAGAGTGAAAAATGAAGAAAAACTGCACAGAATATATAAATTTCATTAAAATTTATTCTAGAGAAAGCACCAAATTAGAAATCTAAAATGGGAAAAATATTTGGAAATAATCTAAGTACCAGATTGTTATGCTGGATATGATCTATCTCCACATGTTTTCTTTATTCTTAGGTACTTAGAACGTCTTCGAAAAATTTCTTGTTCTTCTCGTCTATGAAATCGAGCATGTCCATGATGTCCATTTTCTTGTTGGCACTAAGAGGTATTTTCTTGGGCAATGTAAAGAGAACAGCAAACCTCAACTGCCGAACTCAAGAACCTATGGTTCAATTACCCGACCACTCCAAAATGTGCACCAAACCGTGCATCTCTGTGGATGCATTTCTTTTTCGTGAAAATCATGCGGATTTTCAGTACCCCAAATTCGACAATTTTGTTTGCTGACGTATTCATCAAGATGAAAATATTCTTCGTCATCGAATAAAATTTTGTTGCAAAAATTAGCATCACTTTCTTTTCTAACACCCAATTAACTGATGCACGGCGTTGTAAATAGTCTGCTTAATTGTTGTGTGAACTGAACTGATTCAATTATTGTACACGACGTCGAATTGATGTGTTTTGATGCTCCCGTATTCTTGCTCTCATTGCAGCAATATTTTCATCTGACCGACTACGACGAGGACGTATTGGTATTGCCTTATCAATAACAGAACCCGTCTCTTCAATTTACCTGATTAAGTTTAATTTTGTGCGAATTTCTCTTGATGCAACTGTAAATAATCGCTCACTTTCATAACAGTCAGCTAACAGTTGTACACAAACTTTCCGCTGTTGAACTGTTAATCACGGCATGTTGACATCGCGACGTCAACATAGGACGCGTCGTATAGTTTCTAGATGACAGTAGTTAAATATTGACGGAGGGTCAATATTTAACGACTCGTTCACACAACACAAATTGTGCGCAATTCAAATCCTATAGTTCCAACTGAGACACCTTATATAATATTATAATATGCTTTCAGACAAATAATATTTCAGATCTGGTTTTCCTGGTACTTCAATCAACTTTATGATTCAGTAATAATGTTAATACATCCAATACCAGTAAGGTATCAATTTTGAACTACGAAATAGATTATATTTCTCATTGAATTGTTAAAAGCATAATTGTGCACAATTATGTATAAACGTAAGAAATGTTAAAGATAATGTTAATGATAAATTCTTTGATAGACTGGGATAACAACTAGGCTGGTGGTCAATTTTTCTTATAAAAAACCGCTTGCCTGTATGAGGGTATAATTTGCAGATATATGTTTTGCGAATATCGTGATGTATTCGTACAGAAGCGGATAAACTGGAAACTTCCGGAAATAAAATGGAATTTATTAACTTTCCGACTAGTCTATCAGACAAATTCAGAAAAAAGGCAATCGTTTATCTCTTCACCCTTTTTAAAGACTTTACTACTAAACCATTTATAACTTCGGTAATTGTTTCAGCAGGCTTTCCCATTATTACGGCAGTATTTTATCGGACGACTTTATTTTGCACGTACGGAAAACAGAATTAACTGCAGCACAAAATCCTCCTCCGCACTTTTCATCCGGAATGAGGTTAATTAAACCCACTTAGATCCCAGTTCGAAAATTGCGTGCTGGTAAAATGAATTATCCCTTATAGTGTAATATTCTTACGGGCCCCAACTAAACATAATTTAAGATGTTCGGTTTTCATAAATAAACCAGAATACCGTGAACAGTTTTATGCATGTTTAGACATAACAAGAAAATGGAGAAAATAAGTCACTTGATTATCACATTATTTTATTCTAGTTTAATAAATTCAGTGTGATTAAATATTTCTGTTATTTTATAAAGTGAGGAGTTGAAAGTTTGGAATAAAATTTAATAAAACACTTCGATCGATATATAAATGAAATTCTCGGATACATTACTTTTTATTTTCAATTTAGGATGCATCAAGAAATATTGATACTGTAGCAATGCGTAAACTGGCGCATTAGCAAGGATAATGAGTGGGGGTTACCACTTTGGCGAAAGCAAGGATAAAGGTGCATGCATGCCTTGACCGGGAATCGAACCCGGATCTCCCAATTGCCGGTTGGTTGTTCTGACCGCTGAGCTATCGAGAAACTGGTGCATTAGCAAGGATAATGAGTGTCCCTCGATAGCTCAGCGGTCAGAGCAACCAACCGGCAATTGGGAGATCCGGGTTCGATTCCCGGTCAAGGCATGCAACTTTACCCTTGCCATCGCCAAAATAGTATATCCTGCAAGAATATATCTTGAACAGGCTTCTGATAAATGCTTTTAAAAACAACATTATATATATATATATATATATATATATATACATATATATATATATATATATATATATATATATATATATATATGTATATATATATATATATATATATATATATATATATATATGTATATATATATATATATATATATATATATATATATATATATATATATATATATATATATATATATATATATATATATATATATATATATATATATATATATATATTTGTAGTTATCGGGATAGCTTTTGAATTGGGATATCTTGTATCTAACTAAAACAGTGACACTATGTAATTTTGCAACACTTAGAGTGACAGTGTTTTGTTGTTCTTATTTATATTGAGGAAGTTTATCCCACTATTAAATGTTTCCTATGTTTTATAGTAAAATTCGTTTTTTATTAACAGTAATAGAAAAAGGCTTTTGAGTGCCCCGTATCTTGTATTTCACAAATTTAATCACAATAATTAGCTTACAAATGTTAGGTAATAGCGTTAGTTGAAAGTAATTTAATCACTGTCACATTCTGTATCATAACCATATGACGCTTATTAGATAGGACAAAGAGGACCTACAGAATGGCTCCAGACCGGCTCGTTTTCTTGATTTCAATCAATCATGTGATTAATTTGTTGGAGCTACATGAAAAGTAAAGTATACATAATAAAATCGCTTAGCATTGACAACTCCTTCTAAAAATGAACATTCCAATTCTGGACGCAGTCCATCCGCTATCCTAGACAACAGTACTAGTGATATTATTGCATATACCTGTATAGGAGAATCCCTTGCGTTCTGGTCGGCTTCGGAAAACGACAAGAGAAGGTACATTCATTTGTCGGAAAAGTAAACAGGACCCATTTGCAACTGAGGCTCAAATTAGAGCAGATTTAGGACTCAACGTGTGTTCAAGAACTGTCAGCAGACACCTAGTACAAGCAGGCTTACATGCCCAAAGACCTGTCAAAAAACCATTATTGTATAAGAGAAATATGAAGGCCCGACATAAATTTGCACGTGACCATTTACACTGGACTGCTGAAAAATGGAAAATGTCTTATTCAGCGATGAAGCAAAATTTAATTTCATAGGAAGTGATGGTGTGTGTTATGTACGACGTCCTCCTGGCTAGACATTTAATCCACGATTTTGGATTAAAACGGTGATACACATTATCAAGGCATTACCTTGGATATTTCAGCATGACAACGATCCAAAACATACATCAAAGTTTATACAAACTTGTTTGGCGATAGCACGGATAAAAGTGCATTTTGCCTCGACCGGGAATCGAACCCGGCTCTCCCAGTTTCCGACTAGTTGCTCTGACCGCTGAGCTATCGAGGCACACTCATTATCCTTGCTAATGCGCCAATTTTTAATGCGTCACTACAGTACTCCCTCCCTAGAGACATTATTTGTCTCGATACAATTTAACGGAATGTGACCGCGTTCGCCATTCTTACGAACCGTTGTTCGGTAACCCCCGGACTGTAGGGCGATGGATAGGACGGGAATCGAATCCGCGAATTTGAGATGTAAGGGAGGTTGCATATACTGGAGAGACGAATCACGTCGGGGTCACCACTTTGGCGATAGCAAGGATAAAAGTGCATTTTGCCTCGACCGGGAATCGAACCCGGCTCTCCCAGTTTCCGGCTAGTTGCTCTGACCGCTGAGCTATCGAGGCACACTCATTATCATTGCTAATACGTCAATTTTTAATGCGTCACTACACTTGGTTTAAGAACAATAACGTACAAGTTTTACCATGGCCGCCTCAGTCTCCGGACTTAAATCCAGTGGAAAATTGGTGAGCTATTGTAGGCAGGCAAGTTCGTCTTTTCAAATCGCGAAGAATTCCTCGTAAATATTTCTAATGCATGGCAACAGATCTCTGTCAAAATAATAGACAATTTGATATCATCTATGCCTCACAGATATGCTGCTATAATACATAATACATTTGTTTTTCGTTACTATTACACCAATAATTGATCAGTTGGTTACATACAATGTAAATATTATTTATCTACAAGAAAATTAATAAAATGTTTTCTATTTTTTATTATTTTTCGAATAAACATTTATTTCACTAGGTTGCTTAATTTTTGTCCATCACTGCATGTACACAGAGTTCGAGCTGCCCGCGCAAAGTGCATCCTTTTCCTTCCGAATACGACCTCACTGTTTCTTCTACGCATCTTAGAGAATTTCACATTTTTTTCTATTCGTTATGAGCAAGACATAATACACCTTACTGCCACCAGGTATTACATACATCAAAACGTATACCTTTCTAGTAGCTGTGTACCTATGTATGTAATTTTACTTATAATTGAAGAAATAACTTACAAAAGGTTCTTGATGATACAGGCAAGCAGAAATGTTGTCGGGTTATCTAACTAAAGAAATTGTTTAGGCGGAAGCATTTGACATGAATAGGCTTTAGAAATTACGTATCCACAATGTATCGATTCCGTAATATTTAACTGTTATACGGTCGCCGTACAACGAAATAAGATAATGGGCATAGGAAAGGAAAGAAGGAAAACCAATTAAGTGATAGGCGGTAGGATGTGCCTTTTTTATCGTGCATCGGGGGTAGCTTTGGGAAAAACCGTCTGACCTACTTTCCATTAGGCAGCTTATTAGTTCGAAAACAAAATATATAGGATGGAGCAAATCATTTCCTTAAACCTTAACAGCATTCTCAACGGCTGGGTTGATTGAATCTGTCCAGATGGACAGAATTGGATGAATTATCTTCGAATATGTTCCTAATAATAAAATCTATACCGAAGAAAATTAAACAAAACCAGAAACGTATATAAATATGTGGAAACATATTTATATACGTTAAATAAAAAATAATTGTTACGTGAATAGTTGATCATTTATTTTATACTATTCATTTCATCGCTATTTGCCGATTAAAAACTATCTTATCTTGCCGATAAATGAAACAGTCTACCTGAGCCTAGCCATAAAAACAAGCCACGGTATGTTTTGAGATTTTTTTGTTTGGCAAATAGCGATGAAATAAACTATACATGTGTATACATATACAGCCTATCCAATTTAAAATAAACGCATTAAAAAATTGTTGCGACATGCACCCCTAGACTAAAACGCTCCCGTCACCATGCTTCACTGTTGGCCTAACACGACTCATTTCAAATAGAGTATTTGGTTTTCTCAAGTGCAGTTTTTAGTTTCTCATGTCGCCTTAAGTTTAATATTAATTTTTGGCTCTGACGGTCGCGTATGTATGGAGAAAACCAAATGCTGCATTTTAAATGAGTCATGTCAGGCCAACAGTGAAATACGGTGGCGGGAGCGTCTTAGTCTAGGGCTGCATCTCATGAAATGGTGTTGGGAATCTAAGTTTCATCGAAGGTATTGTGAATACAGACAAGTATGTTGACATTTTGCGCCATAACTTGAACAGCAGTGCTGAAAATATGTGTATCAGAGACACATTTATCTTCCAGCAGGATAACGATCAGAAGCACACCGCTAATAAAATAAAGGAATGGTTATTTTATAATGTTCGTAAACAAATCAGAACTCTACGCCTGTCCCTGGATATAAATTCCATAGATAATTTGTAGTACTTGCTGGACTTGAAGATCCGAAAAAATAAAATTTCTTCGAAATAGCAGCTACAAACTGCTGAAATAACCCAGAACCTTGTATGCTCGATGCCACGAAGACTTAAGGCCGTAATTGATGTAAATGGTATGGTAAGAAAATATTAAAGTGCAAATATTTTATTATTATTATATTATATAGGTTTGGGCCTCATCAGCCACTGATCGCATGGGTAGTCCCTTGGCGATCCCCTCTTATCCGGGTCATTATCCAAAAATGCTATCCCATAAAAGGAGCAATTTAGGCACGTCCCCCGCCTTAAGCCTCGCCTCCTCTAGGATAACAGGGGTCCCTAATATAAGATACCTCTTCTCCTCCAGTGCGGGGCAGGTGTAAAGAAGATGAATCGAGGTTTCCTCGTCTTCTTTACAGTATCTGCAGGCCGGGCTATCAGTCAGCCTCAGCTTGTGCTTATATGCATTCAGGCTACTATGGTGGCCCGTTATGATTCCCACCAGAGTTCTGGCTTTGTGCCTGTTCAATTTAATGAATTCTTGGGCCCATTTCTCAATCTCTGAGTATTCGATGAAGAGTTTGGTTATTCGACAACCCGTTACTCCTCTCCATCTTTTATTGTGCTGGTCTCTTGCCCAGCCATTGATGCGGTCTCTGATCAGATTCCGACTTATTCCCACTGCAGGTTCTGGTCCATAGAGGTTTTCCCTGGTCCCTAGTCTGGCAAGGTCATCTGCAATTAGATTTCCCTTAATGCCATTATGCCCAGGTATCCATAAGAGTTCCACCGGTCCCTTCCCTGCCAAGTGGTTCAATGCTTCATAGCAATTATAGACCAGCTTCGACTTTGTCGTTGCTGAATTCAGGGCTGCCAACGCCGCCCTGCTATCCGAGCAGATACATACCCTCTCCTGGGTCCGATTTTGGTCCGCCCCCAGAACACCGTATGTAATTCCAACTAGCTCGGCCTGGAGTGCGGTAGTGTATTTGCCCAAGGGGAAGGTTTTACCTATCCCGTCGCGTCGTCTATACACCCCCGCACCCGCTTTGTTCCCACTCTTGGCTCCATCCGTGTACCAGATGTCTCCATTGAGCGGCAATCCAGCTCGACCCTCCATCCAGTCGGTCTTACTGGTGAAGGTGATCTTATATTTCTTGTCAAACAGGAAGTGGACACCTGTACTGTCAGAGGGCATCCATAGGAGTCCCTCCTCAGCTAGCTCTCTTGAGAGTCTATTCAGGTCCCTTACCTTCCTATTCATGTTTCCCACCCTGTGCATTGCCTTTGCGGCTTCCGCTTTCAGGATGACATCAAGAGGTGGTATCCCCGTCAGTATCCCCATCGCCTCGATCGGTGTTGATCTTGGGGCTCCAGTTATACTTCTAAGAATCAATCCTCTTAACTTGTTAAGTCGGCTGGCTTCCGACTTTAAACAGGCTCTCTCCCACCAGACTAGTGCTGCATACGTCAGTCTGGGTTTGAGAATTGCCTCATACATCCATTTCATGGTTTCCGGTTTCAAGCCCCAGTTACTACCAATGGCTCTTCTCAGTTGCCAAAGTGTTGCTGTGATCTTGGAACATATGTGACTTAGATGTTTTCCCCATGACAGTTTACCGTCCAGGATTACTCCTAAGTATTTCACTTCGCTATTATAGCTTAGTTCTTGGCCACCAAGTTTCAGCGGACATGTTTTGTTGCACTTATATTTCTTGGTGAACACCATCACCTCAGTTTTAGAGGGATTTACCGAGAGTCCCCTCTCCCTGCACCAATTCCCTACCATAATGCACCAGTGCAAATATAATTTTTTAATTAAATTTTGAAGTTCATATTTTTATTTATTATTCTTATTTTATCGTTAATTCGCTCAATTTATTGTCACCAAAAGTTAATAGTTGGATGCTAGTTTTAAGTAAATTTAGTATAAAACAATTCACTTTTATATTTTTGAGATTTAAGAAAAAAATAGGGTGTGCCAATACTTTTTAGACCCACTGTATAGGTTTAGAATAAAAGTAATATCTAAAACGAATGAATTATTCTCAAGAATAACTAAGTATGGTGTTAATAAGTTAACACGAAGTTTCTTTTTTTATTTTTAAATTTTCTTCACACATAAAATCGCTCAAAAATGCTCAATCGCTCAAGTCTATATAATAAATTCCTGAAAGGTTGTACTCCTCGTAGTCACATGGATATTTATGTTTTATGTTTTAACAATGATCAATATTGAAGCGTATTTATCGAAATAATTGGCTATGAAAGGTTATAGAACCTATTACTTTCTGCAAATCTCTATGAATCATTTAATTTTTGTTGGTATACGGTAATCTGAATGAATGTATGGCATAAATATATTCACAGTTCAAATTAATCTCTTGCCATACTCAAAACTTACTCGAATCTTATAAATCGTTGTCAATCTTGTAAATCGTTTCCAATATTATAAATCCGTCTTATTCCTATTAATCTTTCTGAGACCTGAAATCACCGTTAATCTTTTCCACGCCGTAATATTTCTTTAGTTATTTAAAAAAGTTGCAGTGAATTATTTAAGTTAAGTTGAGGTAATTGAAACTGAAGCTTGAGATAATTAATATTTGCTATTTCGTTGAGTCTAGAGTTTGATTTCTACATTTGAAATCAAAAGTACATGGGCGCAGCTATGAAAATTTTGAAATTTACGGCAAAATGTTTCAGTAGCGTCGCTAAAACATTTAACCAAACAAAACCCACCAATTTATTTAAGAAGGAAAAAAATTGTGAATATACTACGAGGAGGTACACAAAATAAACCGAACTGATGTTGTGGTGGGTGGTTTTGTAGTTCCGCGTTTTGCCGCTAGAAGCGTATAGAGCTGCCATTCCCCAGTCAGCAAGCCAAGCGCTGTCGATAAAGAAAGTTCCGTTCAGTTTGTGTGAATTTTTGTTCGTGCTTTTTTTATTTCTTCGACGTTAAAGGAGTTGTCCATTCAGAGTTTGTTCCACATGACCAGGCAGTGAACCAGACTTTCTACCTGGAATTTTTGAAAATATTACGCAACAGTTTGTGGTAGAAGAGGCGTGATTTGTGGCAATCGGACGGACTGATTTTTCCACCACGATGACGCCCCTGCTCACACAAAATTTACAACTTCG
This sequence comes from Rosalia funebris, assembly GCA_037954035.1. Taxonomy (NCBI): domain Eukaryota; kingdom Metazoa; phylum Arthropoda; class Insecta; order Coleoptera; family Cerambycidae; genus Rosalia; species Rosalia funebris. Next base: position 10,482,715 of record JAZFAV010000009.1, read on the forward strand.
TCAATGGTCCGTAGTCGATCTTCCAGGACGATTTTGCGAATTTTTTCAACATTTTCATCGGTTCAAGCCGTAAAAGGACGACCAGAGCGAGATTTGTCATCAATTGCCATTTCACTACTTTTGAAGCGGGAAAACCACTCAAACACTTATAGAATCATTCTCGTAGGCCATTATTGATATTAAAAGAGTTACTGTGCCAGTTTTTTCGAGCAGGAAGTAAAACCGCATGCTGTTCACGAGAATCCGTCATTGCAAAAACAACGAGCACACAAAACAACTCTCGCTAAAAAAATCACAAATCACATAAGCCGAATGGAACCTTCTTTAGCGACAATGCTTGGCGTACTGGTAGCTATATACGCTCCTAGCGGCAGAACGTGGTACTACAAGAACTCTGCCTACCACAGCATCAGTTCGGTTTTTTTTAATACCCCCTCGTATATAATTTAACATATCTACACTATGGGGTCCTGTGGATGTGTATAAAATAACCGACACCAATATACAATTAGAAATCTACATGCAGTTTTGTGCATTACACTAAAATTCACTAAATTTTGAGATTGTAAAATTGACACAAGAAGGCAGTTTCACACAATTATTAAACCTCGTTTTACAAAAAACACTAAAACGTTTATTATATTCGCCACATATTTCACTGATTATTGATTATATTGGTAATATCAGGAGATGAATAAAACCGAGTACAATTTTATTTATTTATATCTATTTTAATTTTTCGTTTTAACCGCCTCATGATGATACCAACTTGGTGAGCGTGCGTTGAGAACCGTATAGTGTATCGGTGTTTCATGGTGAACTTATGTCCTTTCTTTTATCTTTTTACTTTATTAAATTGAAAGGTAGTTGTAGATATTTTATTATACAAAGTATACATAAAGTATACAATCAATATGAAGTCTCTATTCTATGAGAAATTACATTAGTTATGTTTCCTTTGATCTTACATTACATTAGTTATGTCCCATCTCTGTTGTTCACATGAAACGATAGGATCATAAACACCTCATTTTGCAGGTGAGGATACATATGTAAGATCGTGAAACACTGTAAAATATAGCTGTCTTTGTCTTCTGTTACTGATGTCTATTAACTATTACTATTAACATTCCGCCTGTCTGTATGTCACTTGGTATGATAAAATATTATTTAGTATAAAATAATATATAGAGTTCCAAATATAATTGAACTAGCGATAAATTCTTACCTCCAATGGGTATATAAATAACATTTCCAGCACCGACGTCGATATTAATTCCATCGCCTCTCTGAAAACAAAAGAAAAGTTTTAATGTAAAGTTACCTTTTTACTAATACTGGATTATGAGATGGAGTTTGTTTGTTAAGCAAAGGCGTGTGACCTTATTGATATGGAACTTTATCTAAACTTAACGTTCTATTTTTATTACTTCATAGTATTTAGGACTGTTAGATACAATTGCCTATTTTTAAGCAACAATGGTTGTCCATATGACTAAGTCAACTTCTAAAATTATTTTAAATAATCCGCTAACACGTTACAACCTACTTACAACTGCTCTTTTGTCTGCCCAACATACTTTTTATAACAATCTTGGCAACTTATTTAATGAATCATTTCTTTCCGGGACCTTTCATTTTCAATTTTATCTTTGGGATTTCCCAAAAGCTGTTGCAACATGTCTCATATTCTTGTTCCTGTAACGAAGGTTCCCGTCCTTTCCCAGGACGATTATTAGTAATAATTTTCTTAAAAATGTTGCAGTAACCTTGTGTTCAGCGTCGTTATTGCTCCCAAAAAATTATTTATATTCTAATTAATTAATTCACTAGGATGGAAATATTTTTGTTTGCGTGATTAAGATTGTGTATCTTCGTCCGAACGTATATATGTATCCGAATCTTACATGTATATGCAGAACTTTGATATATAGCACATTGATTTTGCAGTAAATAGAACCGACATATATGTATGTATTATGTTAAGTTGGAATGAGTCATAGCTCACAGGTTTACAGGAACGGTTTCCCCGGCGGCGCCTGTATTTTATATTTAGCTTACTGAACACCGAAAACAACCTTTTCTGTCACTGATTATTAATATTAAAAATATGGGAACTGATATGTAATATATTCTCTGCAAAAATATGTTTACTAACTTTAAATTCCAAATAATAGGACATCAACATATTTCATATATATATATATATATATATATATATATATATATATATATATATATATATATATATGATAACTATTTATACTATGAAACTATACTATACTAAAATATTTAGAAAATTTAAAATGTTGAAATTTAACATCGACTAAAGTTTTCCAAATTGAATACTTAAAATCTATCGTTGATTAATAATTAAGGCAATAAAAAATAAATTCCTATTTATAAACACATAGGGAAGGGTTTTTTTGTTATCACAAAAGCGTAGTCAAACTCTAGAAGTCTTATATTCTTGGTAGTCGAGAATACGTTTTAAATTATTGTAACGATTAGAAACTCCTGAATGTTGAAATCTACATCAACGAAAACTTTCCAAATCGAATGCTTAATTTCTACCGTATTTAATTAAGGTGATAAAAAATAAATCACTTTTTATAAAAATATAGAAAATGGTTTATTTGTTATCATAAAAGCGTAGTCTAATCCCGGATATTCTTAGATGTTGAAAATATGTTTTAAAATATTGTAGCGATTAGACAGGGTCATGAAAGACATAACTAAAATAACAATACAATAGTGTGTAATACCCTTACAACATAATTCTTGCCCTATTAGATAAATATGTAGGGTTTTCTCCATTTAATTCTATGCTAATTTTGAGTATTTTATATAAATATGCATTTTCTTATTCTAAATATACAAGAAATGTGTAATATTTTAATTTTATTATTTGAAATTATTGTTGTGATATCTTAATTTAAAAAAAACATACATTATCATCTAAATTTAAGAAGAAAACTATACAAAGTTTCTAAAACCATTTATAATAAGGGATGGTACTGTTTCTATATACAGATCTAAGGCATTTATGAATAATTCTTGACTTATTAGTTCAACTAGTTGAGGTGATAGAGAAATGCTTTCTCAGTCACTTTGAAAAACATGTCAGGGGCATCATAATAGAATTACGAACGCAAAATGATACTTTTTAAGGAAGACAAACTTTTCGCAATCAAATTTGAAGTTGTTGAATGATGTTAATTTGCAAGAAACGCTAGTTTCCCCACTAGTTTATTGCAAAATAATTAACATACCCAAATTTAAATTATTTGTACAATAACTTAAGATTAATTATTCTATAGAAGGTCTTACAAACGAAAAATCACAAAATCTTCGGTTTGGGGCACATACGCCCTTCTATTATGATGCCCTCGATAATATTACAGGAAAGTAATTTTAGGCTCAATAAAAGTTGGAGTATAAACTCCTCATTTCTGTAGTTTGAATGTTACCCTCTGATAGTAAAACTTTACATTATATTGATGATCTCAAGTTTTTACTTCGATTTAGATTGTTCGAAACTACCAAGAGATGGCGTTTGGTACGTTCTACTGCGGTGAAACGTAGCAACGTCTACTAGATGTGAGCTTTATCTGTCGAAGGTACACTCGTTTACACTGCACTGACGAGACCTAAGATAGAAAGGTCGAAACCGGTCTGCAGTTAACTATAGTCTGAGATAGGTGACACTTTGCATCTTTCTTGGTGGCTTTAGAACAATCACTGTATTTTTAGTGCTAACTCTGTTAGACAAAAATAAGACAAATTTTGCCATGTAATTCTGTGCTCGGCGCTTGGCATATAGCCAGGAGAATAGCTGTTTTGACTTAATTTGTTTAGTCCTTATTATATAAGGCATTTGCAGATGGGTTGGAGTATAAACTCCTTATTTCTGTAGTTTGAATGTTACCCTCTGATAGTAAAACTTTGCATTATATTGATGATCTTTTTGGAAACCCAAATGTGAAATATTTACCAATGACTGCCTTATAAAATGTTTTTCTCTTCAATTACATAAGGGTATATATAAAAACAATAGAATGTAAAACCAAGCATATATTAAATTTAGAAGAAAACGTTAACTCATTGCCTTCTTATTTAAAATAAAACATATAAACATATAAATATGCAGATAAAACATAACAAAATTAATCTGTATATATTTGTAAAATCGCAGCACATCGAGTTACTGAAAATTGAAATTTATGAAAACAGTCATCTATCAGTATTTTTCAGATTTACTTTCTGCCTATCTCTTAATATTTTAAAAATCTTATTCACGTTTTTTTTACATTTTTCTAAAATCTGTTTATATAAAATTTGGGTAATGTCTGTTAACACAAAAATGAATGGAAGTTTTTATTGAAATTTTATATTGTCGTCAATATATCTTTCTTAAAATAATATATTAGTTTGTGTTATTTCCTTCTACTATCGAAAGTTTTAATAACTTCTGTAACTATACTTGTACAAGTATATCCCATACTATGACTTTCACCCATCGCTAATGATAGAATCTATCACTAATATGGAATCTCCTTTTGGATGCAGCAATAAAAGCGGGAGCTCAGTTTTCCACGAACATTGAAATGAACACGTTACTTGAGGTGCGTTTCGCCAAACAAGTTGACATCATCAGGAAATGATCGAAACAGTTTTAATAGATAATAAAACTGGTTTACAGTGATGGGCGAGAAAACAGCAATACTTCTATCCGGCAAATATTCCAAATCCGGAATTCATTCACTACGCTCGTTAGAATATTGGCACATATTGCAAAAAATAGGTTTAATCACGCTGACCAAAAATTTCCAGTATATTAAACCCTTATCTACTTTTAATCAACTGTTGCCAATACCAAATTTGGTTCTTGGAATTTGGTTTGCCTTACATGCTCTGATTTCCATGCAATTTGATGTTGAATATAGAATATGTGCGAGCTAGCTTCTAGCGCCACTAGCGGAGAATGTAGTCCCCAACGAAGGGTACTTTTATGTTGTTTATCATTGCTGTAAATGCAAAATCGGTCGTGCGAAATCTAAAAATGTAACTAATAGTGCAGTTGTTAGGAAAATGTAAGTGCAATAAATAAATAAAACAAAGATTAAGGAATACAAACAAGTCACCACCACAGATTATGATAGTCATAGATTTATATAAGGAAAATAGTAAAATATGGAGAGAATATTGAGATCAAGATTCGGAGCCCTTAGTCACACAATAGATTTTAATCCTTAAGGAATTGAGGATAATAATCCTCAAGGGTTTTAATCAAAAAGGAATCGGCCTTGCAAACTCTCATTTCGTGAGAGAAGAACAACAATCACCTGAGTTGGACCTGGGTATGATTAGAGGTTATGTCATCCAACAAACGTCTGTGACTTCACTACCCTATCAAGTTGACCTTCTTGTAAGTACGAAATATGTTTTCTCATCATTTTATGCGGCTATCAATTAGCATGTAACTGATTCTATATTTCATTTTATGGAAATAACTAATGATCGAAACGTTATACAAGCGGATTGTACTTGTGTGTCTAAAAAAGACCACAAATGTAAACGTATTTATGCGATGAGACGTTATCTTAACAGTGATTTCCGCCCGTAAAATGAGAAGTGTTCTTAAGAATGGGTTGTTTTTGTCTTCTTAAATATCGTTCAAACCTGACGAAAAAATTAATTCGTATCTTTCTGTGCATTAGTCGTAATTTCTATTTTAAAAAATGGTGTATTTCTTACCTGTCGATTTTGTTTGACACTACTCTCTTGCAAGCAGTACCGAAAATTGTTGGAATAAAACTTGGACTTAAGGGATTGTCCGATTTTTATTACCAACAAAATGGGCACTGCATATTCTACGATATTTGTTTGGTTGCCAAATATTTCCATCAACGCTGAATAAATAAAAATTATTAATATACTTTGTGTAAATGAGGTGACTAGGTAACTGCAAGATTTGTAGGGTACCTTTTCCTATTGACCGCAGTTATCCACTTTTCTCGCTGAGGTTTCTCATGTGGCACAGAAGGAAAAACGTAAAAATGACACTTTGGAGAACTACCGTAATTGTTTTTGCAACCAACCACACAGCACACTACATTAGAGCTCTGTTTTGACATTGTTTATCGGTTTTTAATAATGTTTCTATACAACCGCGTGTATAACCCAGTATAATCAGTGTAAATTTACCTACAAATGTTTTGTAGGTAATTTTGAATTTTGCCACTACTTGCGCTGCATTTCAGCTGCCCCCACTTTCTGACCTTCTTGCACATACTCAATAGAGCGTGTTATCTTAAGTTAACATATTAACTTTATGATGCACCATCTATCATATAACTTCTGACATGTTTTGTGTGTTTAACAGTATTGTGATCTTAGAAATGCTTCATTTATTTATTAGCATACTTTATATACTAACAGCCTTAAATGTGGAATAGTTCCATAAAAAAAGTCTATTGGTATCCCACTTTTATTCAACACGTAGATCCGTCTCTAAGCAGGTGTCTGCTTGTTTGTGAGCAAGTAGTTTGCACTTACACGTTTAAAAGTGGTTGTATGTAAATAGATAGCATAAACCTCAGTACGCAGGACTGTCAGGAAGATGAATGGCAAGCAGAAAGCAGTGTGATCATATTTCGTGGCAGTTATACAAAACTTTTTTGACAATAAAAAAATTCCTAATTATGAACTTCTGATTACTACAATTCTGTTGGCTTTTCGAAATCTTAGTTGCAATATGAGTGTCAAACTCCATTTTGTGTATAGTCACCTCGACCAATTCCCAGAGAACCTTCGGGCTTTAAGTGTCGAACAGGGGGCGTTTGCATCGATATCTCTTGACGATGGAACAACGCTACCAAGAGCATTACGACAAGAATATGATGCCAGTAGTCCAGCAGACTGCTGCTCGACCATCAAGTGAGATTGTCCTGAGAAGATCTACTCGTATAGGCGCGAGAGCTACAGGCGTAAATATTTTGTAAAATAGGAGTATCTAAATTTTATCCATATCAGTTGTTACGAATCATCTATTATCTATCGCATTTACGAGTGTGTTGAAATGTTAAAATATATATATATATATATATATATATATATATATATATATATATATATATATATATATATATATATATATATATATATATATATATATATATATATATATATATATATATGTTAATTTAAAGTAAAAATCGTTTGTATCTACCCATATTTGAATATATGTATTCCATGTTGCCAAAATATTAGCATGTTTTGCAGTTAGCATACGAAGCATAAAATTTCACGAAAATGAGAATGAAAACAGAGAAAAGCTAATTACAAATTTGAACTCAATGCCTTGCAATTAGGTAAGAATAAGTGCTGTAATGATTGCAATAATATTTTGGTTCTCCGCTGTTATCTAAATTTTAGGTACTGTAACGTAAGTGCTTCAGCCATTTATCTGGATTTCTTTTCAATTTAACAATGAGATTCTTTTCAATTTAACAATATGCATTAAGGGTCTAATGCATATTGAGGTTGAGTATATAAATGAATTGGAGAACATTCATTTATTTTGTAATGACGGATAAAATACTCCAATGTATCGCTATTGAGTGATATATTACTTAATGTTATTCCCTCATGTTATTTTTTACGTTCTTACGAATAACTTATAATTTATTTTATTTAGCTATTCTAGTAGCTAGCATGTTTAGCGCGTTTTATTTCGAGGTCTACGAACTTGATGTATATTTATTTAACGTTCACATACGTGTTTATTTTGCAAACTTATATTTGGCACCATAAATCCAAACTATTTTTATATAATTCCGTTATGTTTTTGTGATTTCCCAAAACTGGAGCAAACCATATTTAACACCTAATACGAATTTAAAAAATGTTTGTTTATTTGTAGTTCTAATTAACAAGGAAAACAAATAAAACATATCAGCCGTGCTTTTCAATTTTCTTCATGATAAGCAACTTAGATATTTAAATATTTTCGTAATCAGTGCCTAATCTTCTAGGGTAGCTGCCAATTCGTTGGCACATCTTCTTGCTGCTCGTTAATAATAGGAAAAAGTGTGAGATTTCTGTGTGTATGCGTAGAAGAAAGAGTGAGGGCAGCATTCGGCTATCTGCTCCCCTCTATTTACTGCTCCCGTTGTAGGCGGTCCGATAGAGACTTGTTTCTATTCTTGACGAGCAGTACCTATTTTATTTTGGAACAAAGGTAAAGGACGAACGGGACGATGTCTTTTACAGTGAAGGTTTGGAGAGGTAATTTGGAACGAATTTGGTAAGTAAGGATGCTGGTTTAGCTAACTTTTGATATGATATTACTTGATATTAGTAACTACAATTGCTTTCACTGTGAAAGTAAATGTACTGTGTAGTAATTACTCCTCTGCGTTGTTATTTATATTAGGGTGCGACTTATTCCAGGAAACATACCTTCATTTCCATCTATTTCTACAGATGTGACGCCCCTGAAGCAGACACCTAACGAAGAAAGAAAATGAGAATATAAGAAGAATGACCGAAGAAGCCCTAATTGACGGAAGGGAAGCCTATTGGAGACCAGCTTTTCGCAAATACCAACAGACTGCATGCCACTCAACGTGTTGATTCTGATAATTATTGAGTCACTGTAACTTTATAAGGGTGACATTTATGTTTATGTGAAACATTAAGTACTGTAGTATGACTCAAATTCATATCCAACCCAATATGACGGGAACTGAAATATGGATTTTCATCAACTTTTACTAAAATGTTAAGTTGTGTATTTGCATTGATTGCTTTCCGACCAGCTCTGGGTAAATCGCGTATTTACTCTATTTACCTACAATTTTTCTAACAGTAGATTTTGCTGTAAGCGGATGATCTTGATGAGCCTTATAAAGAGAGTACAGACTTAAACTATAGTTCTTCTCCTGTCTCCATAATCATACAGCATAAGAAATTCAATGCGATATTTTCCCGAAAGACACTTGTTGCCCTACTAGATTTTTTGATTTCAGATAACAGAAATCTACAAGCATCAATTTTGCCGAAAACTCAATTTAGCCCTCATAAAAGTCCATTTTTAATAAGTTTTAATCATATAAGCATCAACACCAATTTAATTCATCAAAAAACCATGTTTAAAAGTATGAGAAAACCATGTAAAAAATCCCAAGAAGGCCTGAAGTATATTAAAAACAGCAGAAAGTTGTATCAAGAAGTAGTGCTTTTGCTCTTCTGATTTCCTATTTTACTCGCATTTTCACAATGAAGGCTGCGAAGTAGATATTAAGTATAGGTTACAACTTAATTGCTATTTCTTCAAATTAGTATAGGGTAACCTTGGCAATCGTGCCCCACCATTCGAATTGAAATAAAAAATGGTATTATTTAGAACATGTTTATTAAAGTAATTAGTCTTAATTTCTGACTCAATTTGCATAACAAAAACTAGAAAAATCTTCTAAAATGTAAATAAGATAGCTGAGACTAACAATTTCTTAAAATCTAGGGTGGGGCAAATTTCACGGATACATGTTTTATGTGCCCCAGTAAAGCCTCTCATTGTTTCGTCTTTTTTCCTTTTCCCTTTCCACTTTATTTATTTTTGCCACCGCAATTGTTGTATTTCTCTGAAAAGGTTGTGCAATCTCATGTAACCAGCCAGAATACTGCAAACACTGAATCTAGTAACTTTTCTTCTTCGTATGGTAGTAAGACTCGTGACATTCTACTCAAGTGTTGTTGTTTTCATCGGAACATTCTTCACTAGATTCACTGAGCTGCAACTCTTTTTCACTTTCCGATGAAGAAGAAGACGGATTTGAAAAATTCCTGTTACGTTTTGATGGTACAGTAATAAAGTTTTTCTCTTGCGAAATCTTTCTCTTTGTTCTTTTTTTCTTTAGAAGAAAAAGAAGAATAGGTTAGATTTAGATTTAAATTTTAAAAATGTAAAAAAATATGAAGCAAATACTTTAATTTGACGTAAAAACAGATACAAAACAAATGCACACTGTCGTACATACCTTTTAATCACTTTTTCTCACTTAAAACAAATAAAACTCGGTACTGTGTTGTTACATCGCAGCCATACCTACTTGTGTCACTGCCCGTTCGGATCAAATTAGCGCCAAATTCAAAATGCATCTGTTAGTGTCGCGAGTGGGGCACTTTATCGACTGGGGCACGTTTGCCTGATTTACCCTAATACCTATTTGCAAAAGAATCGATATTTTGTAACACTAGTAAGTAAGTAAACATCTCTGTTGTTCTAGATTATAACAGAAATTTCCGATGTTTACGATTCACCTGTTTTAAGGACATAAATATATTTGTTTTCAGTTAACAGTGAATCTAATTTCAGACTCAACTGTATATAAAAATGAATTCGTAATAGGTATCGATGCAAGTTTCAGATGATACAGCAATACTCTAGAAGAAAACATTTGAAAACAGTCAATAATATGGCTATATCTAAATTATTTCACAAATACGCTCAGTAGCTTTAGTTTAACTCATTTTTTTATTGCAAAAATATATGTTTACTATAAATTTTAATCGACTTTTACACGTTTGAGTCTTTCGTTTGCCCTGCCACTGCATCAGTACCCATACCGCTGCGTCAGTGGTATTACACTTGGGTAACTACACGGTATTTCTGGTTGAGATGCCTTTATGTGATTTGAGATATTTGAATCGATATAGGTACAAGTAATTCAGTGCAATTTAGGTTGTATTTACCTTTATTTATGGCGATCTACATATTATATGAATGTAGTAGTGTGTCGTCTGAATTATCATGACTTATACGTCGCTGCTTTTATATCACCACTGATTAGGCATCCAAGTGGGCAGTTCTAGTATACGAGTATATAATTCTAATTAGGGTAGAAGCAAATGATACATTAAATGAGTTGTATGTGAATCAAATATGTGTTTAAGGCACATAAAATACGTCAATAAAGACAATGCTATGGGTCATCGTGTACTCACAATCCACACAATCTGGAGCAGTTAAATTTATTTTCGTGCAGACTGTTACGTTTTATTACATACGTATGTAAGTACATATGTATGGTGCACGTTAAAACCACAAACGAGCTGTATATTGTCCCGCAAACATTCATGTAATTTACTAATGGGTTAAGTAAAATATAAATAAATTGAACGACATCCATAACCATTAAATATTTATTGTTTCGCATAAAAGGAACCTCCAAGCAGGCCGTATATTTTAATTTTATCGTTTTTGTCGTTTTATTGTTTTGTTTTTTGGTTATAGTATTTAAAATATGTTTAGCATGTGATAGATGGTGAGCCAAAAATTTACATTTGTCAAATAAATGTGTTAAAACTTTCTGTAAATATTCTTATACTCGTAGCACGTTTCATTTATTAAATAGGTAACCATAAAATAGGGGATTTATTAGAAAATTTTCGGCCAAATAATGCAGGTGTCGGTTTCATATTTATAGCTAGTATCTTATTTATTCAGAAATACTTATCAAGTATAGGATGTCATTAGACTCCATTGAGCTTCGCCTGTAATTTTAACAGACTACTAATGAATATTAATTTGATCATACATTTATACAAAAAAAAAAAAACACAGTAAAATACCAGGAAGATTAAAAAGTAACGGTCTTATATTTGATATACCGCGAACTATAGTAGATGGGTTCAGTGAATACATTAGCAATTTATATTCACAGTCTACCTACGCGAATTTAATTAATATTACAACTAATAAAGTGAAATATACTGGCATCTTGAAAAATTTTCAGGAGACGAGATACTGGTTACTTTAAGTAAATTAGGATATAAGGTAACATTCTAGTGCTATGTAAGTTATTTAGTTAGGAATTGTAGATATATTCTCTTTGTACAACTACTAATTTTGTTATAACTAACTAAGTTAGTTTTAAAAACATTCACATTTCCATATATCAGTATGGAAAATAGCTCATATCTGTTCAGTAAAGCAATGGGTGATAACTCTCCTCTATGTAATTGTAGATAAATTTCTGTATTGTGAACTTCGCCAAAGTTCTTGAGATGTTTCTACGCAACTGTAGGGTAAAGTAGCCTAATATGAGTCCTCTCCTAATATGAGCTTATTTCCGATAAAAACCTCTTAAATATAGCAGAGAGCAGTTGTCTGCGATGTCAATTGTGTAATTCTTCTACTGTGTACACGATGGCACTGCAGTCGTTTAACGAACGAATGAAACCAAAAGTTTGAGAATTTTGTAGTGAAAAGTTTTTCACGTAGTGTTGTTAAACTACAAATATTTCGAATATGGTAAGTTGATAATTACTTTCATTGACATGGGTACATAGTATAAATACAGCAGATCATGACCTACTATGTTTATTTCAAAATTAATTGACCACTAACCTCGAAATATTTTTTGTGCTTGTCAATTCAGTGTGGCCTATTATGAGATCCCTAAGAGGTCGTAATATGAGAGAGGTCTCATATTAAGCATCCTAATTCTGTGCATAATGTAAAAAAATTTTTCTGGTTTAGGCGGATTCACCTAACAATAAGAGGCGAAAACAGTGGAACAAACAGCAGATGGTTTTAGCAGTTAAGGCGGTTAGACAACATACTATGGGGTACAAGAGAGCGGCAAAACGGTTTGGTGTTCAAAAAGGAACTCTCGAACGTTATGTGAAAAACATCAACTTTTCGCCTGAACAGCTGGTTATAGAGTCTCTTGGCAGAAAACCTGCATTAGGCAAAGAACTAGATGACGAGCTGGTTCAGTACTGTCTTGCTATGGATAAAAGATATTTTGGTTTGCGAAGGTCGGACGTAAAACGAATGGTGTTTGAGTTAACCATTTCTAATAATCTTCGCCATCCATTATCAGAAGGAGCCGCTGGAAAAAACCTGGCTTCGAGGTTTTTTGAAACGGCACCCAGAACTGTCCGTTAGATCTCCTCAAGCTATTTTCAATGCACGCATACGAGGTTTTAATCAAGAGAGCGTTGCAGCGTTTTTTGAAATATATGAACAAGAATTCCGAAAAATAGGCACAAAACCACATAGATTATTCAACGTTGATGAAACGGGAATTACCGTGGTACAACATAAAAGAAGTAAAGTAATATCTGCTGAAGGTAAGAAGCAAGTAGCCGCACTTACATCAGCAGAAAGAGGTGGTCTTATTACTGTTGTTACTTGCATGAATGCTGTTGGAACGTACGTACCTCCTTTAATAGTGTGGCCCAGAAAGAGCATGAAGGCTGAATTAATGGATGGTGCCCCAGCTGGATCTATCTACGCCTGTCATCCTTCCGGGTGGATTCAGACAGACGTGAAGTATCAGTCCGTCAAGGGATTTCAAAGGATCAGGTCAACGGCATTAAAGAGTCTTGCTCACGGAACCCAGAAAAAGAAGCCCCAAGAGGTTCCATATCGACTAAACAGTTTTATTCAAAGGCTTCTATGGCTTGTCAAGAGATTTCAAAAGACCAGGTCAACAGCAGCAAATATTCTTGCTCACAGAATACAGAAAGAGAAGTCCCAAGAGGTTCCATATCGACTAAACGGTTTTATTCAAAGGCTCCTACTGAACTGAGCCTTGTAAGTCCTCAGCAAATCAAACCATTTCCAAAGATATCTATTAAAAAGGTTGGTAAACGTTCTGGTAGTTCAGCTGTAATCACCTCTTCGCCTTATAAAACTGAGTTAGAGGAAAGTTTGGATAAGAAAAAGACCAAGTTGGTTAAAGAACAGAACAAAGTAAGAGTTACTAAGAATGTTCTTGTTACGTGTGAGCCCAAGAGGAAAAACAGTTCTAAAAAGTCCAATAAGAGGAAACGTGTGGAGTTGGAAAGTGACAGCTCATGTCACAGCCAAGATATGATTCTCGATGATGACAGTGATGGCGAAGAAAATTATTACGCTGAATGCTTGTTTTGCACCAATTCCTATTCTTCAGATACACAGGGCGAGCAATGGGTTAAGTGCACAAAGTGTTATTGATGGGCCCACGAAGACTGCGGTGCTGAAGATGCGAATTTCGTCTATCCAACGTGTTTAAAGAAACAACATTAGAAAATACAACAGGGTCTCATTTTAGGAACCCATTTTTTTTTTGAATATTTACATTATTTGTTTTTTTGTATTATAAAAACAAATGTTATATTTTTTTATAATAAGATCCAACAGATACCAGAAGTATACTTATCCGACTTTAAGAAAATGATTTGAAATTTAATAAATGTGTTTCTAATTCAAAATTATGATAGTTTTTATAAATGGGTCTCATATTAGGCTACTTTACCCTATGTATCCTTCTACGACAAATTATGTATCTCCTAATAAGCATGGATTTATGAAAAATGTTTCAAAGGTCATCAATTTATCTACACTTTCTCACTGTATTTCAAAAATTATTAGCAATCATTGCCCAGTAGATGTTATGTACATGGATTTTACCAAAGTTTTGGTGATTAAAAAAAAAAAATAAAATAAACAGTTTTAAAACCTTAAAACGGACTTTTCCGCACGTAGAACATCTATATCTTCAAATTGAGTGGCCGAGAAAAAAATAGACCAACACATAAATGCAGAATATGTGTTTTATGCGACAATTTTACTTTTTTCAGTTTTTCTCAAATAGTCCACCATTGTGCTTTCTCATGACCAATGAACATGGTAGAGTGTGTTCTATCCACCTTAAAATCAATAAGTGTCGTCTGGGAGACGTCCCCAATCAGAATCAGTCAGAACCCTATCGATCGATACGATTTAGTTGAGTTATCGTGTTAACAAAAAAAATTTCTGAAATAGTCGATCATCGTGCTTTCTCATGACCCATGGATAGGGTGAGGTGTGTCCTATCCACCTCAAAATCAATAGATGTCGTCTGGGAGACGTCCCCAATCAGAATCAGTCAAAATCCGATCGATCCGACACGATTTAGTTGAGTTATCGTGCTAACAAGAATAAATGCCGATGACAACGACGATATTAACACACAAAATGGTTTAAAAGCCATTTTTTTTTGTTTTTAGGCCGAAAAACGAAAAAAAAACTCTAGAAATTTTTTTTACACGACTACATTACTTCCTTATTACTTGCGTATAGTGGAGTGTGGAAAAGTAAAAATAAATCTTTTCGACATAATGAACTTCTGCGAAATTTTGTTCCAGTTTTGATACCTGTAACAGTAACTTTAAGACACATTTGACTCTGGTACACATTTTCAGGATGGATTGTTTATTCTTTCTCTGTTTTACTTAGCAGCATGAACTTGGATATAAAACATCTGAATAGTTTCTTCACGAAAACGTCAGACACTTCAGGAACGTCACACGGTGAAATGAAAGTTTGCTGATAATTGTCTATCAATTAATAACTAGTAATGAATTTAGACTATTTATGCCTCCGGTAAGTATATGTTGTTGATTATATTTTATGTTAATATATGTTAGCTGCGGGTTATAGTTTAGACACTGCATATATGAGAATATATTTTGAAATTTAGAAACATTTTAGTAAGCTCTCCGTGACATCTGCTTACTATAGCCGTTTTAGCATTATTTAAGATAGTTTGAGTGCTTAATAGTAAGTTTAGTAGTAGTGAGTTTAGTTTAGTAATAGTAAGTAGTAGTAGTAGTAGTTCCTTTTTACACAGAAATAATTGTCATTGTACAATCTATATTTAGAATTAAACTGATTATATAACAGAGAGAGTTCTAATAGCCTTACCATCGTATGCAAGGTGTACCCCAAAAGCAGTTGCAAAAGAATAAAAGCAATCTTATTTGTCTGTGAGATATAATATCAAGATAATACAAAATCTATTGGAAAAATGATATTATTCAAGGAAACCACTGTTGGAGTCTATCTCATACTAATTTACTGATTTTAATAACTTCTACAGGACATTGTACGCTAAATAAATATCTTCGGATTTGCCAATTTACATCAATAAAATCAAGAATCTGATGGAGGTAGCACAATGGACTCGATATGATGGCCTGAGTTCACGCGAGATTCTACCTACTCTGCCTTTTATAGAATACGAAATCCGACAATATTAGGAAATCATGCTTATTATTAATATAAATTTTAATTTACTTCAGTTCTTTGAACTATCTTCAAGAATGTGATGAGACAAAACATTTGATGAACTTATGAGTATTATGGGACATTGCTGTAATATAATAATATGTAAGTCTATTCCAGAAATTTCGTAACAAAAATAACGTAGGTAATTTTTAGTAAGGTCACTTCTTCGGTAACTACCAATATAAAATCAAATCATCTAGTAGTCGATGAATGGATATTAGTATGCCGTTGAGGTATAATACCATCTTATTCCTAGCTGAAGGCAGCTTGTATTAGATTTAAATCTAATACAAGCAACTAAATTAAAAGGGAATTTGGAACTGAACACATTCCCATCTTCAGTGATTGTCAGACAGCTCTTAAAACAACTTTATCGGACCAGATCTGATAAGAACTGGAATGGGAATGTCTAGAAAGCCTTCTAGAGCTAATTAATTACAACAAAATTAAATTAATGTGAGTGCCAGGACACAATGGAATAATAAGAAATGAAAGAGTAGATACTCTGGTTACGTAGGGCTTTGCAGAAAATTTTACAAGACCTGAACTAATACGTCTTACACACATAATACGTCCATATTTTACAGACGCTGTTGCATAAAAAGAGTAGGTTTAATCAATACTTGACTGCTAAACATACCTCAGCTTTTTTTTTCATAACAAAATTTTTAGTTAATTAGCTAACATAATGTTTAAGCGTTTATTACCACTTTTGGAAGTTTGTTATGTTTATTTTTCATAGCTGGAACGACTAAATGAAAATATAAATTTAATAATTGTTGATACACATAAAATGTAATTACCTATGAAACATGTAGACAATAAGAAAATAAGTACTGCATTAGTTACAATTGGTTATATTAAAAAATATACATTTTTTTTAGTTTTAAAATTAACACTGCACAAATTTAAAATCGTATGTAATAAAAATTGTCGTGCAAGATTACATTTGTAGATGTTGTAAATCCACATTATTAATTGCATAAGATAATATTCGTATTTTTTATGAGTAGTATAAAATACGATTGTTATCGCAATATATTTCAAACAGTTCTCGTGTCTGATATCCCGCAGAGACAGCGGGCCCCGACAAAAGATGAAAATATACGCCTTTGGAAGGAAAGGCCATTGTTAAAAACTGAAAGTGATATGTTTGCCAGATATTCGGTCCTTAACGGTGCCGTATTTTTGCGTGGCTGTTTTTGTCACAACCCTCAAACGTTCATTCCGAGCGAATTTAAATTTCCACTAAGGGAAAAAAGTTGCCCCGCTTCTGTTACATTAGCGAGCTAGCCGACTTTTATATCTACCTAATGGTTTTCGTTTTGTGTTTAGCTGTAAGTATAGAATTTAAATTATGTAATTCTAGAACTTATAACGTGCCTAAGTATGACATAATGAAATAATACGCAATAATTATAATTTTGCTATTATATATTTCTTTAAATACTCACATTTCAACGTTATTTATTAGAAAGGCTTTGACTGAAGTATTTTAAAACGTTTTGGCATTTGTCTCTTTTTCGAATTATTTTCTAAAGTTTTAAGACTGACACTGGGTACCATTGTAGGTACCCAGTATTAGGGGTTCCTATTTACCTCTTCAAAGACAGAGGGTTCTCGTTGTCCTGTCCATCTGTCAACAAAAGTAGTCAAGAAATTACCAGACATTAACACCAAAATGAGCAGGAGCCCATATTTTAAATCCAAATTCTTTGATGGGAAATATTATCATCCTCATTATTTAGATAAAGAACTGCTAAAACTGTAACCAAGTCAAAATGTAAAAATTCTTCTTCCAGCAGCGAACATTTTGAAATTTTTCAAAAAAAATTCTCCAGCAGTGAAATTTTCTTGAAAGAACTAAAGCCTGCCTATCATTTCAATTTATACATTTATTTTACCTTAGCTATTTCTTTAACAGTTCTGATTTGGAATATTTATTGTTACTTTTTTGTCTGTGATTAAAAAAAATGTATTTTATTAGACATTAATTTATGTTTTTCAGTCACGAACTGATTTAATTTACATTTTTAATTTTGAAAATAAAACTGTACAGGATGAGACTAAATTTAGTCAAAATATTTATCAGGTTTCTGGTACCAGATACCTTTGTAGTTGCAAAATATTCCCTGGATTATTTAGAGGCTCCCGAAGTAAGATCTTGGTTGGTGAAGGAATACAGAGATGTAGCAGAAACACTAGCTAGGAAACATATGTTGACGTTGGTCTGGGATTAAAAATTAGGAAGCTACAAGTAATATTAAATCATTATTAATATATTATGCTCTTTAAAAATAAGATGAATATAAACAGATTTTATATTGTCGAATGAGGTAGTAGTTTACAATGTTTAGCAGAGTTTGAGAGAAAGATTAATCTTGAATGATTATATGAGCTCCTTGGCTTTATAGGCCAAGGATTATTGGCTCTAGAATTAAAATATATGCAGTAGATTTTGATGGCAAATTATGCGTTCCTGTATATTTATAAATTCTCGTAACCTTTATGAAAACTGTTGATGATTTAGACGTTTTGTGAATATTGAGGGATCATGGTTTTGATCAATTTTAATATCAAAGCTGACAAAGTTATGAAACGTTTGTGCATAAGTTCACTCAAAAATCCAGCAGTTGAAAAAAGACCAGGTCAAATATGTCCAGAAATATATCAAAATTATATCGAATGGATTGTCAAAATCCATCTATCATAAAACATCTAAATCAATAACAGCCTGTATAACCCAGTATAAAAGTATTTACAAATACACTCTCAAGATTTTCATTCTAGAATTAAAGTTCCTTGATGTATCGAGGCCAAATGTATGTAAAGTTATCTCGCAAAGATTTGTTAAAAATTGCATATTATTAGCTCATTCAGTAGTGCAAAAGTAGTTTAGATTTGGCACAGTTTGGAAGAGATCCTTACCTTGAATTTTAATCACGAATTAATTTCAGCTTTCCAATTTTAAGGGTACAAGTGTTAGCTTTACAATGGGCTTGATGGGATTGACATTGGTTAATAATAAAGCAAGTTATGACCAAGGGATCAAAACCATTTTTTTTAATTACATCATAATGAAAGGTAATAATTCAAAGAATAGGAAATGTCTTAGCTGATCTAATTAAAAAAAAAGAACCAGAAATGGGAATGATCATTTTTAAATTTATACAATACATTTCTTTCACATTACATACAATACAATACAATGCAATACATAAACGTAGAATGATGAGGTCATAAACCATAATTGTTCGACAGTTTAATTTTAATTTAATTTCTCGGTACTGTTTTTGTTATTTATATATTCGAACCTGTTTGTTGTTCTCCCCTGTGTAATTCCTAAGCATTTCCTCATGTAATATCAAATAAAATATACGGTGGTATTACTTCGGTAACAAAGCTATAAAGCCTCTTAGGTAAATGCGCGTCTTCCATTTCGCACGAACCACTCAACATTTTATCGTTACCTAGAATCGTGATGGAGCGAGCAAACTACCGAAAAATCGATCTGAAAATTTCACATCGCTGAGATGGAGACAATATATCAATTTGGTTTTTAATATTTTCAATACGCGTCTCCAATATAAAGTAAAATGAATCGTCACCACAAGCGCTGTTACTTCTACTTATCGTACAGGCAGGGAGTATTCCCAGGCGCAAGGAAAATGGCACATCCAATTTGTAAAATACCTTGACGGGCTTGAACCGGTTCCTGCAATCGGCAATAATCAGGATGAATATAATCACTCCCTCATTCCCGAACGTCTTGAAAAATTTGAGTTTAATAGGAAGATGTTTTGAATTAAAAGTAATGTAACTAAGAAGTGATAACTGTATTATCTTTAATATACTTTAATTGTACCATCAGGAAATTATGTAATGTGACAAGTCATTTGTCATTTCATCGTCACTGTTTACATCGTCAACACAACTACATTTTCCTAAAATATAGGCTACAATGAACTATTCTTAGAGTTACTTGAGCTTAATTCTCTGTTAGTTCTTTACATTATCACCATTAACCTCCAACCAATGAGTGAACTTATTTAACTATACCGCTATAAAAAATAGCCCCAATTCATTTAACCAGTTGTTGACATTGTACTGGATATTCTCATGCTCTGCTCAATACCGATGATATTTGAAAATCTAAGAGAGAAAATCTAACCAGATATGCTGTACAATTAGGTTGGTTGAAAATTTCGCATCGGAACATCAGTTGCATCAATGTTTGTTTGACCATCTATAGCAGTGTGTGGATGCGCATTACAAAGAAGCAAATGTACATCATTTGCAAATAGGCTCCGTCAACGATTCTGGATTGCATGTAACCACTTACCGGCATTTATTGGCGGTATATCCTCGAGGTAAGAAATTAACCAACAATATGTCCTTTCTAGTCTCAAGAAAACCGTTTTCAGAACTGCAAAAATTCGTTTGGACTATTTTGTATGGTCGTAGAATGTGGCGAATATGAATGTGTCATCTCCTGTTATTATGCGATTTAAAAATTCATAATCGTCATTGTGGTGTTCCTCGACGAAACCTAACAGCTACTTTAAAAATGATTAAAAGACAATAATGCTGACTACTCCTCGGTATGCATGAGTCATGGTTTTTCTTCGTTTCTGTTGTTATTCGTCGTACTTGGCAGGGCCAGTCTCCATGTATTACTAACTAAGACGGATCTTATCCCTAGAGTGCAGTTGCACTGCTTCTTTTTATCTTCAATGGCTATTTGATGATGCGTGGATGTTGGTTCTATGATATTGATTGTTGTGAAGGTGTGATTTATCTGTAATCCATATTTGTAGTATGCTCTTGATGTTATTTGATCCAATCCTTAATGCGCTTTCCTGTTTGGCCAATGAAACTTGTCTTACATGTACACATTGAGTTGTTTTTTGTTATAATTTGAGAAAAGAATGAATCTTTATTGAATAAAAGTATCTGTTCTAGCTCCTCAATCGTTTGACATCGTATATTTGCTTTCTTATTGGATAGAACTCATCTTAGTCTATTGGTTACTTCGTTGATATAAGGTGAATAACCATACACTGTTGGCTTTCTTCGCTTCTGTTCTTCTATTTCTGATTTTTTATTATATTTTGTATATAGTGAGTATCTAAAGCCAAGTCAAATACAATGATTATGCAGAGAGCTTAGTCAAAAATACTTAGAATTATTGCAGATGAACCCTGGTATGTTTCAAACCATACCCGCCATACAGACTTAAAAATACCGTAGGTAAGTGAAGAAACTGAAAGAAGCAATAAACACCACAACAAATTGGAAATCCACGCAAACCCATTATTATTACCACTCTTGCAACCTACTCATAATAGGAAATTGAAAATAATATGACCCATCGACCTAAGAGAGAATTGAGGTGACTTTTCACTACGTCATGTGTAAATATCTTCAAGAACCTTGCCCAAAGTTATTAAAATTAGCTTACAGATTATATATCTGATTGCTAATAGAGAATTAAAACAAAAAAAAATGACATAATGATTTTTTAATCGATTTGAAATCGATTAAATTTGATATTAACATATCATCAAACTTTTTAGGCAGCGCCTGCCTGTAAAAACTGTGTAATTTTTTCATTTCCGAATTTTATTTTGCATTTTATAAAATAAAATAAATTCTAAGTTAATGGAAAGCAATAAATTTAATTCACGAATACCAAAATGATAAACGTAAAGAATAATAGTACCAGATATCCTTAAATAATTTTACAATAAATGTTCTACCATAAATGGTGCTGAAAATACGAGTACAACATCCTATTACGAGTATAAAACTCTGCTCTTACTCGTTCAAGTGTTTCTGCGGAAATTAACTTACATCTTCAGTAATTCTCTGCTTCAAAACTTTGATGTTAGCAGGTTGCGTAGCATATACTTTAGATTTTAAGTAGACCTATAAAAATACATCTAAGGACGTCAGATCTGGGGACCGAGCAGGACACTCTGTTAATTAGAACTGTATTAACATTTTCTTCTAAAGTACATGCCATAGTATTAGAACCAATTAAAACTACCATAAAGCAGATTTCTAAATGTAGACAAAATAAAATTCAGATATGTAAAAACGTCGAAGTAACTATTTGCGTGATTTTGAGTGACAAAAACCGACATTTAGTTTTTTACTGTCTAAAAAAATGTTAAAATAAAAACAACGTTTGAATAGATATTTGAAGTGGTTTCCAAATAAGGTGTTATTCGCATATTGTGATTGTTAAAATTAGTTTTTAAAATGGCAAAACGCCGCAACGCCATCTTTGATGAATATACGACTATCACCATTTATTACATAAAACATTATTTTAAAATTGTTTAAGTCTATTCAGGTCATCATATGTCATATTAACTATATAATTTCCATTAAATACACCTTGTGTTGGAAATGGTGGTAGGATAAACACTTAATAAAGTTACTAATATAGATCTTTAATTTATTTTTGAAAACCTGACAAAATAAATGAGTCCATTCAAGTTACATAACTGCCACATAACCCAGAAAAAGTCATTAAATATTTTAATATTTTGTTATGGTAGGAAACACATGTAGAAGATATTCAACTAGGTTTGATTTTCACAAAACCTACACATATAATATAAAAGTAGACGTAAATAAAAAATATTTACACTACTCATATGTTTCGGAAGAAAAGGTAGATATTGAATTAAAAACTCTATCGATGATGTCATTAATTTATAAAAATGAAATATTGGCTTTAAAAAACAAAATCAGCAAATAATTTTATAAGACTATACAAATGCTTAACGATATAATTAAGTCAGTCAAAGAACCCAGTAAACGTGTTATTTTGAGAAAACAGAAACGATAATTTTTAATAGAGTTCTAACAAAGATAAGTGACATACTTGAACTCTGAGATTTATATATGTAATATCCTCCAAACACGCCACAGAATGTATTACAATGTGACTTAAATGCAAAGCACCGTGAGAAGGGGATATGTTAGGAAGATATACGACCACTTAATACAGTCTCAGCATGAACATTATAATAAAATTAATGTCAAAAAGACGCCACACAACTGCTCCTCCACAAATCCGTTTCCAATTATGTCGACGTCATTATATATATTTTACCAGACATGTTTGTGATGTGGGAAAGCAATGCTGTCCAAAAATTTTGTGTAATATTCTCCTTTTAGATATAGTGCCGTTAGATATGTATAGGGTCTTTCAATAGGGATGCTTGAAATTTGTTAGGTTATGGAGGCCATGTTGTTAAAGCAACATCTGTCAACTTCATTATGCATTGTTCAGTAGTGTATAGCAAATCACCAAGGTTATAGTGCTCAAAAACGTGTGCAAATCATCAAATTTTATTTTTAAAATGAATGCTCCGTTCGAGAAACGTCCCGCGCATTACGTGATTTTTATCCTCGCCACAACCGTCCTGCCGAGTCGACTATTCGATGTTTGGTAGCCAAATTCAAGTCAACCGGTTTGATGAATAATTAGCCAACACCCGTACGTCACTGAAACGCAAGCAGCGATGTTGAAACGATCGCTGCTGTGCGTGAAAGTGCACGGGAAAACCCGAGGCAGTCAATTTCTCGTCGTTCACAAGAACTTGGCCATTATGTGACTTCACCTTGGCGAATTTTGCATCAGGACTTGGGCCTGCACCCGTATAAAATCCAACTGATCCAGGAACTTAAGCTAATCGACCATAGACGACTCCGTGTGTTCACGGATTGGGCTCTGGACCAGATGCAAGTTCACTTAAATTTCGCTAAAATAATCAGCTTTAGCAACGAGGCACATTTTTGGATGCATAGATATGTGAACAAGCAGAATTGTCGGATTTAGGACGATACCAATCCACATAAGATACACAAGTATCAAATGCATCCCGAGAAAGTCATTGTTTGGAGCAGATTTTGGCCTGGTGGAATCATCGGTCCATACTTTTTCCAAAACGAAACTAGCGTTGTCATAAGAGTAACGGCGAGCACTACAGATCGATGATAAGCAACTTCTTGTGGCCTAAACTGGGTGATATAGAGACCGACGACATGTGGTTCCATCAGGATGGCGCGCAGC
This sequence comes from Rosalia funebris, assembly GCA_037954035.1. Taxonomy (NCBI): domain Eukaryota; kingdom Metazoa; phylum Arthropoda; class Insecta; order Coleoptera; family Cerambycidae; genus Rosalia; species Rosalia funebris. The sequence continues at coordinate 10,506,909 of JAZFAV010000009.1, forward strand.
GCTACGTGCCACATAGCATATGCCACGATGGGTACGACATAAACTGGCCACCGAGATCGTGCGATTTGACGCCTTTTGTCTTCTTCCTTTGGGGTTACCTTAAATCGCAGGTCTATGTGAATAAACCGCAAACAATTGATGCCCTCAAAGTCTACATAACGAACACCATCTAGCAAATTCAGCCAGATTTATGCGACAAAGTCATAGAAAATTGGATCTCCCGAATACGTGCCGCTAAGCAAAGCCGCGGCAGATACTTGAACTACATTATACTCCATACTTAATGACATACAATATTATTTCAAACAAAAAAATGAGTAGATATATCACACACAACTTGCTTTATTTGCGTTTAAAGATCGAACGTTCTTATTGAAAGACCCTTTATATTATTTTTATTTAACAAAGGTGTTTACAAACATACACGGTGGTTGTACTTTTTGAAAAACTTTGAGACATGACAACTTTATTTTTTAAAGAGCCATCTTGATTTGTTTTGACGAGATTTTTGGTTTATCTTGTAACATCATTCTAGATTTTTGTAAATTATAACTCCTATATTTTTAACAAAAATTAATTCCTTACAATTTTCCAACAGTACATTTCCAGTTTCCAATGGTAGTCCATATTAAGGGTTTCCTATTTATCATTTATAAAATAGATTGGTTAATATTATTTTATTTATGTTATGATTTTACACTGTTATTCTAAAAAATTCATTTTGACTAAATATATTATTAGATTCATAGCGTACGCTACTTTTATATTCAAAATTGAACACTGAAATTAGTAATGTACGTGAAACAGCGTAAATTAATGTCTAATAAAGTATTTTTTGCTCAAACTATTCTAAATCGAAATAATTGTTGAAGATATATCAGATCACTACACTGATTAATTATTCTGTTACTGTTACTGTCAGATTGATTTTGTGAGGAATAGTGTTTAAATATTATATTTAATAATTAATAAAGTGTGAATAAAAATAGTTTGTTTAACTAAATTGGAGAGAATTAAAGCGAAGAGGGCCTTTTCGAAGCAGGGAAGTCTTTTAGTTATTATTAAAGAGAATTCAAAAATGAAATTGACTAGTTAACATTTTTGACTAGTTAAAAACCGATAAATAATGTCGTCAACAGAGCTCTAAGGTAGCGTGTTGTGTGGTTGATTGCAAAAACAATTATGGTTATTCTCAGTGTGTCATTTTTACGTTTTTCCTTCTGCGCCATACAAGAAACCTCAGCGAGAAAAGTGGATAACTGCGGTCAATAGGAAAAGGTAATCTACCTATAAATCTTGCAGTTACCGAGTCACCTCATTTACACAAAGTATATTAATAATGTTTATTTATTCAGCGTTGATGGAAATCTTTGGCAACTAAAAAAATATAGTGGAATATTCAGTGCCCATTTGAATGACTACCTACATATGTATTCCTGAATGTTCACTGCATTTTATCATTAAAAAACAGCAATTCCGTAATTATGTTATTTATCGCTGGATTATGTTGACAAATAAATATTTTCTACGAAGAAACGAGAATAGAAGAACAAAATAAATACCCGGGTAGAATTTCGAACCCGAATCGTCGTGCTAAGAAACATACACGCTGTTTATTTCACCACGACATGCGACAGCTTTCCTAAGTTCGAATTTTTGGAACTTGTACGAATGGTGAGCCTAACACTTTTCAGAGAAATTTCTCCCTTATTTCCAAGTTATGCGCTTTAGGGCTTTGGAGATATACTACATTAGTGGGTCTCAGACCCACAAACACAGAGACTCGGCCAAATCGGTGACCCACAGGGTGTGACCTCTCCTTGTCAGAACATCATAAATATATTTTTTATTTTAACAATTTTCTGGAATTGATTTATCAGCACGCAAAACTGTTATAATTTTATGGTACAATATTAGTCTAAATGTGTAACATTATGATTTAAGGTGCAGTAGATAACGAACCTGAGTGCAACGGATTTTGTAGATAAGAGCATACTATAAATAATATAAATACGCATTTCCGGGAAGAGTGTTATTAATACTAGAATAATCCGTTAATTAGTTTTTCCGATTCAGCGGTGTAATTGAGAGTAAAATAAACATTAATCATTACCGAATAGGGATTAAATGATAATTGATGGTTTAGTGAATGATTTGCACTGTCATATGGAGAAAAGTATTTATATTTATTTAAATATAACATCAACATAAAATATACCCCATAAATTCGAAAGAATTCCAAAACTCAAAGCGAAGCTGTCTGCGAGATGAACATATAGTGAAAATGCGAACAGAACCTATTACCGCCGACATTGCCTGCCCTGTGACTTGAACCGAGATCCGTTAATGGTTAGTTGTATTTACCACATAGCGGGCTATAACCAGCTAAGCTACATTTCCTCAGAATCTTTCCTTTTATTTTTCACCACTTTCATTATCACTCTTTTTGCTTTTATACTTATAATTATGTGATTAATTTGTTTAATACTTTATTTTTATAAGTTAAGGCCAAGAGGTTAATATTTAAAAAAATAGGTTTCCATCATCAGGAGATGACTAAATTAGTTATTGTTATCCTTTAATAATTATTACTCTCAATCAACTGTTTTATAATGAAAAACGTATTACGTTCCTGTATCTTGTGAAAAAATAATCTTTTATTTTTTAAACATTTGCTTGATACTATTTTGCCAAATGATATATACAGTGCGTACCTAGATGAGGCACAAAATTCTTATAAACCTTATTATTACTGGCCTTTCAAGAGAAAGTAATTCTTTGTAAAAAGTTTTGCTTTTATAGGGTGTTTTTCTTAAGTAAAGTATTATTATTTCTTATTTCTCTTGAGAACTGTATTTAACAACATTGTTTAAAAACTGGAAGGGTGCTTTTATACGGGGGTATAGCAAGAAAGGAGACACAACAAGAGGCAAGAAAGGAGGCAAAAGTAAGGAGAGAAATTTTGTTTTATATATGATGTTATGTTGCCGTGACTACTCCGTCACTTTGTGGGATGTCGTTGGTATACAGCAGGTAGAGAATAGGTCCAAGGACGCTACCCTGAGGTACTCCAGTACCAATATTGTTGAGGTCAGAAAGATTTTGTATTCATATTTTGTGCATGGAAAAAGACAAAAATACATCATTTCACAAGCCGTTTTGGAGATCCAAAACTTTTAAAAATGTTTTTTTTTAGAAAACTTCGCATACTATCTTTAACTGATCCCTTCTACACCGAGAGAACAATTCATTTATTGTTAATAAATTACATTTTGATAAATAATTACTGATTTGCTTGAATTGTGTAGCTCTCATATTATTTATCCTCAGAATGTAAGGTATTTATACTCAGATACTTAAGGTGTTTCTGACTGCTTTGTGTTGAGTGCAATATATAACATTACTGTAAATTTCAACGGCTCTTATTGATGACTTGTTCAGCTTGCTTGGTTGTAATTTGAAATTATAACATTATAAAATATATTATGACATTTCTATCAACTTCTATAATGCATTCCGTATTGATTCATCGCTTCATTTATTCCATATTATATATACTCGTACTTTATATCGTTGCAGAAGTGGGAATATAACTGTTCTTTTGCATTTTTAACTGTTTGTGGGATGTTCAGATCACATTCAGACATGGAACGGAAATGCGTAACGCCACCTCGGTACAAACCTTTGATTTGATGCTGAAAAACCGGCAAGCCACGGAACGCTTTGATATTGCGCCACGACGTTACGATGTCACGCTGTGAGCCCTTTAAATTGTCACGGGGCGGCGTTGCAATACCCTTCGTTGTTGCATGTTTGGACGCAGCTTTAAGGTGCGTATACATTTGCGAGCCGAACCGTTCGCGAACCGCTCTTCAACCATTTGATTGCAAGATTGGGACGGGGTTTGGAGCGGCAAACGAACCGCTTGTGGCGAACCACTACCTGTCGGTTTTTTTGACGAACACAAAGGCATTCGCAGTTCACATTGTGATGGCGTCGTGTGCAGTTTGTTGTTTTCCTTCAGCTCGCGAACCACGGAGCTGGCTCTATTTATTTCTTGTGCCTCTTTTTTCCTGTGACGATTTTTTCCTCTCTCGGTTGTTTATTTAATAATCTGCCTACCCTTATAATTTTATTTAATAATTTTTATATTATAATAATTATTATAATGGAGTGGACAGAGGAAATTGTAGTCAAACAAATTGACATTTATAAAACGAAATCGTTACTGTGGAATCCTAAACATAAGGACCATTATAAAAAAAATTAAAAGAAGATGCTTAGAAGGAAATAGGTCTTTATTTTCTCTTATTTTTGCACAAACTTTTTACTATCATTAAAGCCGGACAACTCATAACTAAAATAGTATAATTTTCCTAGCACGAAGACATTATTTATTACAAGTAAGCGCGCCGACCAAGACAGCTGGTGGTTTGTGGTTAGTTCCCATGGATCGTATTTAGTTCAGTAGGTGTTTGCTGCAAAACTATTTTTAACGAATGGTTCACAAGCGGTTCACAAATGGTTCGGCTCGCAAGTGTACACGCACCTTAAGATACACTCTGTTGGATACACCCTTTCTTATTTCAGAACAACACTTTATTACGTTCATTTCATACCAGTTATAGATAACAGTGTTAATGTGTGGGTAATATTAAGCAAGTTCAGATGTGTAGAAACAATTTCGTTTTATTTGATGGTGATAAATAGAAAACAAAAAAACTTTTTCTTTTATTTACCCTCCTATTGAAAATATGAGATTTTAACACGAATATAATGCGTGAAAATATGTGGGAGTATCGGTCTGGCATCAAAATTATAAAAAAAAAACGTTTTAATTTTGTTATTACACTTATCTAGCGTAATTTATCATCTGTCTACTTTAAAGCAACTCAAATACGTTAGACACTCATTGCGCACGTAGAAAAACCAAGCAGGAGCAGTTTTTTGTCGATGATAACTTTGCATACTTTTTACTTTAAGTGGGAGGTCTTGCGTCACTACTATGGGTAATTTATCAGTCACTAAAAATAAAACATTTTTTTACAAATATACGAAAATTTATATTAAAAACGAAACATCAGACCCATAAATTCATTATTTTAAGTTGAAGATATCCTGCTAGGCATTATTTTGTTTAATATGACTTTTTGTAATAGGTATTTGATTAAACAAGTGAAACCACCAAATAAACTATCCTCTGTCATACGGATATGAATGTTGCAACTTCAAAAGTTGATGGTTGTAATTATTTTAGTTAAACAACGGATTTTTAAGAACAAGTTATTCTCACAATTTTTTTCAATACCTACCACTCAAGTTTGATGTGATGAAACTCTGTGTGTAAATGGTTATTTAATTTTGTAACACACTGACATTTAATGTCTCTTTCATTATCATTTTGTGTTAGTGTCTGTATTTATTGCAAAAAGATTGAATTCATGGAGTTATAAAGTTTAAAGGTTAGCAACTGGCGGTGTTAGTGGTCACCATGTTCTTCAATCCGCATTTTGTAAAAGAACATGTTTGGTTTATTAGTGGAAAATAAAGTAAAGCAATTGATATAAGAAAAAAATGTGCACAAATGTTTTTTCTTAATTAATGGAAAAGTCATGCTAGCATACTCTTTTAAAACGACATTAATATTTGGTCTTCAACTCTCTGAAGTAAAGATTCTAAAGGAATCTTTAGTATTAGAGAAGAATGTAGATATTTCCAAAATACCTCAAGCTTTTTAGATATGAAATGGCAAAGGAAGGACACTTAAAGTCCGAGATTTGTAACCAAGGAATTTTATGATTTTTAAGGGAAATTACGGATGAAACACATCTGCTTATGGAGGTATAATGGATTACAATATGAACAAGAATAGTAGTAGGAAGATGTCGCCTTCAAGAATAAAAAAAAAACATTACAAGATTACCTATACATTATATGAAATCAATATTCGAGTCCACTACTAAAATTTAAAAACACAATTGTGTTCTAATTGAGCACTATGAGACTTAGACCTATTGATAAATAGTTAGATTTTCTGCAAGTTTATAGAAATATTGTATCTGTTAAGGCTTACGGATTCACTTATGAATAGATTGTATTAATTTTACATAAAATAAAGTGCACAAAACAACTCACATACATTAATGTATTATATGGAAACATTCCAGAGAAAACTAATTTTTTAAATTGCCTAATTATTTCCGACATACTGGACATTTTTGTCTACGATGAGACGGGTTTTGTGGGTCATGGATGAAATTCCCTGATTTATTAACAAAAATAGATTTTATTGTAATATACTGCGACTTTATGTTAGCCACTGAACCTTATTTGATTTGAGTATAGTTTTATTTGATTGAATTTCTTATGGCATGTTGTCTGTTGTATAAAATATACTAATTCAAGTAATTATATTTGTAAAAAATATGTATATAAATATATACATATATACTGTGATCCATAACTTAGTAGTAAATTAATTCTCTAAGAAATTTACGATTTTTAAGTAAATCCTGAAATAGATCATCTTTGAATCTGAAATTACATTATTTGATCAGACCTCCCCCATGAGTCTTCGAATGACATTTACATAAGATATCTATATGGGATTAAGGATTTGCGATACTTCATTTCAGGATGTTCAATTCTTTACTGAGAAATATGAAATTTTTTTAATTAATCTTGTGTATTATTCTTTATACGAAAATTACTAAGTTTAAATATTTTAAAAATATATACAATCAAATATGTTCTGCAGCCAAGAAATTCTAAACTGTGTTTGTCCATTTACCAAATGTAAGTCAAATTGACACACTGGTTAGTCTATTAATCTAGTGTCATGTTTACTTACTTAGCATTTAATGTAAACATTATATAGTGTCTAATGGTATTTAAAAAGAAGTCCTTTATTGTTTCTAATGGGTGTGAGTTTTTGATTTTAGTTATATTTAGTTAGCTTTAGTTACATTTAGTTTAGTTACGTTAGTTATTTAAAACTTGCCGATTGCCTAGAGATCTTCCTAAATCTCATGAGATCTTCCTAAATTTTAGACGATGAAGTAAAATTGTTAGCAAACAATAGTCGATATATTATGTTATAGTAAAACGTGCAATTTGCGTATTCTAAAAAAGACTACTCATAGAAAATTTATTGGTTTTAAAAATTTAATAACGACTATTCTAATTGTTACATGGAATGTTGTAAAATCATACCATATAGATATATACCTACTTTCTTCTGATGAATCAATATCTATATGTTTTAAATGCAATATGCAGCAAATAGGATACTAAATTTAAGAGTAGAGAAAAATTACATTGAACGAACGATGAAAGTTCAAATGTGATAAGATAATAAATAAGATAAAGAATAATGGTCCCAAATTTGAGCTTTGGGATACTAAAGAGGACGCTAAGAAAGTATTGGATTTAATGCCATTATATGAGTGAATAAGATTACTACTGAATCCATATACTTCTAATTCAATTTTAAAATTAATATATTATCATTCACCTCGTCGAAGGCATTCGATACAGTATCCACCACATCCACTTGGGCCTTTAATATCTATATGATTCTGTAAATATGTAACTGTGGAGCGTTTTGTTATGAAGCCGTGTTGATATGAAGATGAAACAAGATTTATGTGGGTGTATAGTTACATTTCGAAAATCTTTGAAAGATTGGATAAAATAATTATTAGGCGATAATTTTGTAAGTCACATGAATTGCCACTTCTTAATATAGAGCAAATCCTTGCTACTTTTCAGACCTCAGTAAAGTATGGGTAGAGAGCATCAGATTATGAATAGTAGCTATATTAAGGTCCTTGAGCTATTTTTAACGAAAAAACTGGGGATATGATCATCCCCACAGGCCGTTTTGTTCTTAAGCTTTGATAACTATTGATGAATATCCATTTCTGTAAATTTTACTCGATCAATACAGGTTGAGGGATTGCCAGATTTTGTGTATATCACCTGCACATTATCAGTAGAAAAGGCAGTGGAAAATATTTAGCAAATCTGTTTACAATTTTGTTTGGAGCATCAGATGGCTCTTCATCGAAGAAAACCATTAATAGAATACGCGTCTTCGAACTTTTCTTACTTTGAACATAAGACCAAAAACTTTTTGGATCACTCTTAAAGTTTTGCTGAATATATGTATATTAATTAGTGTAAGCTAATATATGTAAGTTAATTAGTGTGATCAACTATTTGTGCTTTAATAATATTTCGTATTCCCTTGAATTCAATAAGATCAGTTAAGTTAAGTCTTTCCTTAAATTTGTTGTGATAGCAAGCTTTCAGTTTGCTATTTTTATTACAATAACAAACTGATTAAACTTACACTTTTTGTATATAAGAACAAACTACTCAAACAGGCTATAAGTTTTGCCATAAAATGCTTCAAATGTAGAATTGATATCATCATGAGTTTTTAACTCCCAATTACTATAAGTAAAACATGATATAGCCAAGGAAAATTCGCTTTCTTAGAATTGCATATTTTATTGTTATAACCAGGGGGAGAGTTACAGGGTTCAGATGTACTAACCTCAATAATTACTAATAGAGAGGGGAGATAACTATCTTCTTCAAATATGGGATGAAAATCTCTTTGAACAACATTCTGTCGTTCGAGAATAAAATTGTTACTGAACTGTAAAAATATTTAACATTGCTTTAGGCTTGAAGTCGTGTATATTCGAAGTGATAAAATCAGACATATTAAAATTGCCTAGCTACGAGTATAACACAATTTTAGCATTAATGAAGTGTACTACCGGGGGAAGTATTGTAAAGAGTCTTCCTGACGGTGACCTTCACGATACCTCCAGGTATTTAATCAGATTGGTGAGCGGTAACCATAGATCGAAAGGAGCTTTTAGATATTTAGTGGTGGTTAAGGTGGGTTCGAGCATAATTTAACAGAGAAATGTATAAACATGACTTACCTTCTCCGGTCTCTCTAGTCTCGCTGAGGAGGTATGTTCTTGGTGGTTGGCAGTAAATAAAACGCCGGTATCACAACAACGGGGGGAATATATTAGGCTCACTAATTACAACCGCGAACTCTCACAAACGAACGGTCACTAGTTCTAACAATTCCTGATTAATTTTCCTGTCCTCTATTCAATTATAATGTTAGACACAAGTATTCCTAAAGACAAACAAATTTAACAAGCTTATTAATTTTGAGTTTACACAAGGAAGAAATAAATAAACAATTCTCTAGGTTGGCAAAATTAATCAGAGTCGTAGTCAATCAGTAGTTAATCGCGGTCGAGTAGAAGAAAAAACTGTCTCTTAATTTGGCTGTTCGGAAATTTATAATCTCGGTACTTTTCTATAGTGGGCGAAAATGACCTATTTTTGTTACCAAAAATGTCCCTTACGGACAGAACGTAAGCGCCTTGGGGTTGTTACATATTCCCTCTGGCTAACCAGAGTTGAGCTTACCCCTGCCCGTCGATGACTTTCCCGTTTATAGTCGTGGCTACTGATAGACTGTGACCATCGATTGCTTACAACCAGTATTTCTTATATAATATGCAATTTTATATTGCTTATAATGATATATTTTATTGTAGATAATTAAAAGTTACTTAGTTGTTGTTGAACTTAACTGATGCTGAATATAATTACTTATTTCATGTACTTCCACGTGTACTTAGATTCTTAGTATATTCCTCGTGAAGTTCGCACGTGAGGGGTCGTCCGCAATTGCATATACGAGTATATGTATATATAGCAGCTACCTGTCCTATCAATTCCATCGATTTGACTAGTGGAACCCCACAAAACCACAGTCTGATAAGACAAGTCCGAACTTCGTTGTGTTCCAAAACATTATTTACAATTACTAAACTACCTAATTGAGCCATTCCTTTGTGTCAATTAATTCGTTCCCGGGCTCTTGGCCCTCAGTTCGGCCCTGGCTCCGGCGACCGAAAACCAATATATAGGCTAGTTTGCCCCATATGGTCTCCATCAACCCTTATAAGTGGAATTCTACAAACTCTGACTTCCGGCTTTAAATGCATCGCTATTGCAACATGTATTTGTAAAGGAAAGAACGACTACATTACAGAACCCTGCCGTCTTCTTCCGCCCGTTCTCTCTGTGGGTGGTTTGGGCCAAGTATATCACTTTTGTTAAAATAGACTAGAAAATATGTAGACCCGTTCTTTGATAAATGTGAACATAATTTAGAAAATAATTATAAGAGTTGTAAAATCCATATTGTTACAGAAGGTAAGTTCCAAAAAGCAAGTTTTCCAAAAGCAGTTATAGATCATCATTATTAATTTGACGTGGAATATAAATTAAAAGACATGTAAAATAAAATTGCCTAATACTAATTTACAATCTATTACATCAACGAGTGGCACAAGATTATTAATATCTTCAATATTTAATGAGGTTATACTGTACTTTGAATAAAATGCCATCAAAAATCACCACCACGTGTTGCACCTGTCGATGTCGATTTCTATCTTGACGAAAAACTGACCAAGTATTAGGAAAATTTGTATTACTAGAGACGTCTTCTCTTAACCAAGTTTCAACTAGTGCACTGTAATCATAATTAATGTGACAAACAGATATTTAAGAGATTGAATACCTTATTGGCTGACCCTGTATAAACGTTCCAAGTACCACCTTCCATCTCTCATTACTACAAAGTAAACCAACCTGATGGATGGCTGCGGGGGCTCGGCCCGGCCTGCTTGGCCGTTTCCACTGTTCTAGTCACATGCTGCGCTACGTCCGTTGACGTCAGTCACCAGCGTCACGTATCGGCGAGGACGTCGTGACGCATTTGCTCCCCTTTCTTATACATTTTACATGATGTGTTCGATCGAGATTATAAATTATAATTGTGAGTGAGTCATGTTTATTTGTCTATGCATGATTGTAGGTCAAAAATTATTACCCACACATAAGGGTCTGAAAAGGCAGATGGATCAAACATTAAATTTAATAGTGCAGTTTTACTGTTTAATACGTGATACGGTGCATTATTCCAAATAGAATATTATTACATTATTCAAATGTACCCTGATAGTACATTCAATAATATACCATATAATTTTTCCTTCAACGTGTCTGTATGCATTACAAAGGGTCTTTCAATAAGAATGCTCGATTTTTAAATGTAAATAAAACAAGTTTTATCCAGTGATTTATGAGATATCCACTTATCTTTTTTACTCGAAAGAATATTTTATGGCATTAAGTATGGAATATAACGTCGTTCGGACGTTAACGGACATATCCGCCGTGGGCGTGGCTTTGTTTGGTGGCACGTATTCGGGAGGTCCAATTTTCGATGACTTTGTCGCATAAATCTGGTTGAATTTGCTGAATGGCGTTCGTTATGTTGACTTTGAGGTCACCAATTGTTTGCGGTTTATTCGCATAGACCTGCGATTAAGATAGCCCCAAATGAAGGCTAAAGGCGTTAAATCGCACGATCTCGGTGGTCAATTCACGTCGCCGTTGAGCAAGATAATCATTCCATCAAATCGATCGTGCAGAATGTCCGTCGTGGCATGCGCTGTGTGGCACGTAGCGTCGTCTTCTTGGAACCACATATCGTCTGTATCCATATATGTATATTATCCAGTTTAAGCCACAAGCAGTTGCTTATCATCGATCTGTAGCGCTCGCCGTTGACTGTTATGTCAATGCCAGTCTAGTTTTGGAAGAAGTATGACTGACTTATGATTCCGCCAGACTAATATCCTCACCAAACAGTGACTTTCTCGCGATGCATTTGGTGCTGGTGTATCTTGTGTGGATTGGTATCGTGCCAAATCAGACAATGTTACTTGTTCACATATTCATTCATCCAAAAATGAACCTCGTCACCCCAAAGATAATTTTTTTGACGAAATTTGGGTCAACTTTCAACTTTTGGGTCAACTGCTCCAGAGCTCAATCAGCGAACACACGGCATTGTCTATTGTCGTTTACCTTAAGTTCCTGGGTCAGTTGGAGTTTATACGAGTGCAGACCCAAGTCTGCAAGTTGAAGTCGCAGAAAGGCCAAGTTCTTGTGAACGACGAGAAATTGACTGCCTTGGGTTTTCCCGTATACTATCACGCACATCAACGATGTTTTCAGCTGATGTTGCGTTTCGATGACGTACGGGTGTCGGCTGATTATTTATCAAACAGGTTGACTCGAACTTGGCCACTAAACGTCGAATAGTTGACTCGGGACGGTTGTGGTGAAGATAAAAGTCACACAATGCGGGGAACGTTTCTTGAAGGAAGCACGAATTTTAAAAATAAAATTTGATGATATGTACATGATGATGATATATTGAACGCTGTAACCATCCACAGTGATTTGCCATGTACTACTGAACAATTCACAATAAATTTGATAGATGTTGCTTTAACAACATGGTCGCTATAACCTAACAAATTTCGAGCATATCTATTGAAAGATACCAGGTTAAAATAAAAAAATTTTCTGAAAGTTCACTATTTTGTCATTTTTTCCCATTTATAAGAAATCCAAATATTGTTTCGTAAAAATTCCTTTATATATAGAAAAAAACCATATCTGTGCTATTTTATATCATTGAGTACTACACCATAGTGTTAACGAGCAGATGTAGATGTAGATTATCAGTTGTTGTTAAATTAAAGACTTTCAGCCCCAATTGATGTACGACAGCTTGGGGCTACGCTGCTCAGACACACATGAAGAGGATTCAGACCATCGAAAACGTCGCCCTCCGCCGCGCCGTGGACGCCCCGTGGTACGTGAGGAACATCGACATCCGGCGAGACCTAGACTTCACCACTGTGTCGGAGAAAATCCGAGCCAGGGCTCGGAAGCTCTACGATCAAGTAGGTGCCCATAACAACCCCGTCATCCGAGCAGCTTCGGACTACGACCCAGGAAGACTAGGAAGACACAAGAGACCCAAGATCCAGGTAGTATAACCTCATGGACCCCCTTTACAGGTCAAACTTAACTTTTTATTACAGCTGAGCCCTATTGCTCCACTAACCTAACCATTTTTATGTCAGGGGGCCCTAAGGCCCCTTAACCATTTTCTGTTACAGGAAAGACATACGACTTTCCTCTCACACACCCCTGACTCCAAATCCTGGGATCTTTTTCTAATAGAGGAGAACCCCTCCCGAGTAACAAAACGCACTTTCCTGACGGTGATTCAAGCGACGCGGTTCGTCGGCATTGTCGTGGAAGATCGCCTGATATGACCCAATTCTCGGGCGTCGCGCGTCGTGCTGGTCGCGGCGCCCATAACAAGACATCCCCCGGGGGCTGACCCTGGCGAAGCGATGCGGCAAAACAAGGCGACCAAAGATTAATAAAAAGCCGAGAAGTTCCTGCCAGCGGGACTTAAAGGCGTAAAGGACCAATGAAGGTCGAGGGAAGCGAACCGCTGCCAGTCGCGCGGGTCTTGTTTGCGGGCGGCATTTGCCTCTCGCGTAGCGATCCGCGAAAGCGGAAGCAAAGCTCGGCCTACCTTCGTACGACGGTCCCGGTCTACACGATGGGCGAGTAAAGAGTGGTAATCTCGTTCGACTTGCCTACAAAATCCATCAAAGCCATTACGCCTGCCAATTAATATTGGCTATTGGCTTAAATAAGAAACATATTTGTTATATGTACTTAGTTTACTGGATCGGTAAAAAAGTTCTGTCAAAATTTAAGTATTATTCTCTGTAATAATCGTATGTGTATTTATGATGATCTAATCCAGAAACTTTATTATAAGAAAAGACAGTCGGAACATATTTTAGGCGACCAATTCGAATAGATGGTCGAGTCAAGCATATACTATTATGCCCGCCTCCAAATACTTTTCATAGAACACAATATATTTTACGTGTAAGAGTAAAAATTCATCAAGTTTAAGTGTATACTTTATTCTTTCTTTATCTTCACTAACTTCTTAGAATCTGCAGCATGTTTACGACTTTACCGATTTATTTTTAATGTGAGCTGCAGCTCGATGGAATAAATTACGACACGAGAATTCTAAACGACAGACAACAGAAACGCGTCAACAACTGCTGTTGTGACCTGGGGTCAAGTTACTTATTCATGTTTAACACATCATTATTATAATTACACCATCTATCATAAAAACGATAATTTGCTCATATAGGTATTGCAAAACAACAACAATGTGCATACAAGTCGTCGCATACCAACAATGTACCCCTTAGTTTGTTATTATAGTAGTCATGGACAATAGCAGTATCAATATAAACGTTGATATTTTAACAACGCCCAATAAACTACACAATAATACAAAGATATATTTTCATTACGATTTACTTATTAATCATGCCATTTTGTGAAAATACTATATTTTTTTCTATAAACATGAATCTTATCCCTTTTAAAGCTCTTTTTCTTCTCTTCCTTCACTCTCTTTTCCTTCTTGTTTCTCAAAAAAAAAAAAAAATCATTTTAATCACTGTTTTTACAATATTATATACATTATACGCTAGGCAAAAAAATTAAGGGATGTAAAGGAATCCTAAATTTTTAGGTGATTTTCAAACGGCCTGTAACTTGGAGAAAAATTGTCGTAGAGTAATTTAAAAACAAAGCGAATTGAAGCTCCAAGTTTCTAGTTTTCAGATCTTGAATCTTTTGCCATTAGCAGTTTTTGAGAAATAAGAAAACCATCGGAAAAAAATCCAAATTTTTGATTGACTTTCAAAAGGTTCACGGACTTCAATAAATTGTTTTCAGTAACTTCATTACAAAGCTTTGTTTAACAATTTTATTCTCTTCAGTTTGAGCGATTTAAGAGCCTTGGACGATGATTTTTCAGTGAGTTATCATCGACTAAAACAAAACAGTTAGTTTTAACTTTGATAATTAATTACTCGGGAAATAATGATCAGACAAAAAATTCAACTAGGGTTTTAAAAACTGTAAAATATTCTTTATAAGTTGTAGTTATTGGCTTTTAGTAAAAAAAAAAATTCGGTTCGAGAACGTTGATTGAAAAAATTGCATATTTAAGGAAATTCACTTAACTTGGCATAACTTTGTAAATAATGGATAGACCAGTCATGGGCAAAGAGCGGCCCACGGGCCAAGTGCGGCCCTTCGGGGTAGTCAATCCGGCCCGCGACATGGTTTCGAATAACCCCTACAATTCACCTAGGATAGGACAAAATGTATTTTCTGCGTAGCTAGAATAGAATAATGGTTTCCTTCTCATCGCGTTTTAAGTACGGTATTATCTGAGTTTGCACGCAACCTCGCGTAGGCGTAGTGCAATACGTGTGTTGCTCGGCTAAGTTCGGAACGAATCGGGCGCTACCGTAGTCAGTGTCAAGTCACCTCTGCGGCTATGTGTCTGGCTTGTGTCTCTATAGTTTTGCTTTGTTGGTAGTGTTTCTTGACATTTTTTGTCGTTATAATGCCAAGTAAAAAACGTAAAGTTGAGTCAGAAGTCGTGTTTTTGATGAGTGGACTTGGAAATACTTTTTCACACTTATTACGAATAAACCTGTGTGTTTCATTTGCAATGAAGCTGCAGCCGTATTCAAGGAATTCAACCTCTCACGACACTTCATGACAAAACATAACAACGCCACTTACTATGACCGAAGAAGAACGGATGTAAAAAGCAGAAGCTCTACGTAAAAAACTGTCAGGTCAGCAATTTTTTTTTAAATAACAAAGCTGTTCTCAAAAGCTAGCTACACATGTCAGTTGTATGTTGTGGCATACGATATTGCAAAAAGTAATAAAGCATTTTCTGATGGCGAATTTGTAAAAAGTTGTATGCTCCAAGTATGTGACATTTTGTGTCCTGACAAAACAAAGGATTTTGAGACAGTAAGTTTGTCTCGAAAAACAATTACTTCTAAAATTGAAGTATATTGATAAGCAGTTTGTCTCACAACTAGAGTCAAAGATAAGCGAGTTTAAATTCTGTTCTTTTGCGTTTGATGAAAGTACGGACATAACTGACACAGCTCAGATACTGATATTTATAATAGGTATTGATGACAACTTTTATGTTACGGAAGAATTAGCTTGCATACGTTCATTGAAGGGAACGACAAAAGGGTCAGACATTTTTCAAGAAATTCAAGAAACTATCACGTCTTTGAAAGTACCTTTGACCAATATTTGTAACATTACTACAGATGGAGCACCGAATATGACAGGAACGAAATCTGGTTTTGTAGGCATATTTAAGGAATCATTTCCTGGGAACGAAGTTGTGTTTCTTCATTGTGTCATACATCAAGAAGTTCTGTGTAAATCTGCTCTAGACATGAAACATGTGCTTGATGTTGTTATTAAGCTTGTTAATAACATTCGTTCACGAGCACTCAATCATAGACAACTTCGAGAGGTTCTTGACTCATTGCAGTCTGAATATTCTGATGTACTTTACTACACTAAAGTAAGGTGGCTCAGTGCAGGACGGGTTTTCGAACGAGTTTGGTATCTAGAAGACAAAATAATATCTTTCATGGAAGAAAAAGGAATGGACGAGTGTAGACATTTAAAAGATATTGTATGGCTTTCGGACTTTGCATTTTTTACAGATCGTCTCAGTCACATCAATAAATTAAACCTTAAGCTCAAGGGAAGAAATAAATTAATCCATGATATTTGGATTCATATCAGGGGTTTCAAAATGCAATTGAATTTATTTTCCAAACAACTAGTCAAGAAAGACTTTACTCATTTTCCAAGACTAAAAACTATTGCAATTAGGGAAGACAAACTTAGGAGCTATGAGAAAAGCTTGAAATGTCTTCATGAAGAATTTGAACGAAGATTCCAAGACTTCAAAGTTATTGAACAGGACCTGGATATTTTTAGCATGCCATTTAATGTGGATTGTGAATCAGTCAAACCAGAATTGCAGCTCGAACTGATTGAGTTGCAATGTAACACTGAATTGAAACAACTATTTCTCAACGTTTCTAAAATTGAGTTCTACAAGGCCCTGTCAAAATCAAGTTTCCCAAACCTGAAATCTCACGCTCAGATGATAATTGCGATGTTTGCATCTTCATACATCTGTGAACAGGTGTTTTCTACTATGAAGCTCCGCAAATACAGCGTTAGAAACCGATTGACTGACCACCATTTAGCTTCACTACTGCGAATCAGCTCATCCCAGTTTCTACCAGATTATGAACAATTTTTAGAAGCTCAGTCACAGTTTCATCTGTCACATAAGCCATACTCTTCTAAAGAATAATCAATTTTTGTCTTTTTTTCAAACTTTTTTTCTAATAATTAAAGTATAATCTATATAATATAAGTTGTGTGTGATGTAAAAATCAAAAATAAAGTTTATCACATAAAAATCTGTTTTGTTCAATTTTTTTTTCGGCCCTCCTAGATCATTTTTTATTTTATCTGGCCCTCCCCTTAAAAAGTTTGCCCATGATTGGGATAGACCAAGGATGTTGGATGGTAATGGAAATGGACTATTATTTATTTTCAACCTCAAAGTATCCCAAAAAGACTTTGAAAATTTCAAAGCGCTGTGATTTTTTTCTTATAGTGTTCGGAATGATTAAATTTGTCGCTTTTGGTAAAAATCAATTTAAGGATGAATTTTTCATTTTTTATTAATTTTATGAGGTTGAAAATGATTTTTAGCAATAATCCATATTTCTTTTATCAAAAAATGTTAATTATTATAATAAAAGAATGGAAGAAAAACCTTTTTTACAAGAAAATTCAAAACTAATTTTAATGTTTTGAACGACGATAACTCAGCAAAAAATCATTGTACAAGGCTTTTAGGCCCCTCAAGTTAAAGAGGCTAAATCATCTAAAAAGGCCTTATGATAAAATCACTGAAGAAAAATTATTGAACTCCGTGGACCTCCGAGAAGGCAAGCAAATATTTGGAATATTTTGTTTTCCGATGGTTTTCTTATGATTAATCAAAAACTGCTGATGGTATTAAAAATATTAAACTAAAAATATTATCTCAAGAATTGAAAACTAAAAACTGGGAGCTTTAATTTGATTTTTTTTTAGTTGCTCTGTGACTATTTTTCCCCAAGTTACATCCCTCTGAAAAACACCTAAAAATTTAGGCTCTTTTTACATCCCTTAATTAATGTGCCTACTGTATTATAGTGTAGACGATACCCAAATGTCCCACATTTTTTTGGTAAAAAACAGTCATAATTATATACTGAATGCATTCGAATCTACTGCTTTATCGTTATGCCATAAAAGTCATTACCAAGTACTATCTAAAACATAATTTTGGTTAACATGGACTGTATTTAATAGTATTAGGATTCAAGGACGGTATTTAATAGTATTACAGTGAAACCAAGAAGTACAAAGAGTGGAACTGCAT
This sequence comes from Rosalia funebris, assembly GCA_037954035.1. NCBI lineage: Eukaryota > Metazoa > Arthropoda > Insecta > Coleoptera > Cerambycidae > Rosalia > Rosalia funebris. The sequence continues at coordinate 10,525,282 of JAZFAV010000009.1, forward strand.
CTGGAACAGAGGCGTAGATGTTTTTATTTTTTGGCGGGGTCAGTAACATGTGCTGTTTCAATTATTGATATGACTGATTTTATCGGCTATCTGCACAGTGCATTTGCATCTATTTAATGTAGACTAAAGTGCGGTCAGTTTTTGAATTTAAGCGATTTTCTGAATTTGCGCTGTGTTTTCATCATTTTTAAACTCTTGCTTTTTGGATTTTAATGTGTTGATTGACTAACTGAGTGATCGTATAATTAGTGATTTCTCAACTTTGATAGTGACGACATTAAATGAAACAATAATTTACATTGTTTATAATGAATCCAGTTAACGATATTATTTGTAATTTGTTGAAAACACCAAAACGTCGCTGGAAAGACGAAGATAAAAGCGACGTTTTACTGAAAGGAAGACCTACGACAATTTTATCAATATTCGCCAAAAAAGACATTAAGAAATCTTGTAAATATTATAACGTAAATTTCAAGTCTGCTTGGTTCACAAATAATTATAAATGGCTATGTAGCAGCCCAATGTTACAAAAACTATATTGCTGGCCCTGTTTACTATTTGTAGATATTTTAAATATTACGAGGGAATTACATAAACATACCGATTCTGCCGAGCATATAAAATGTGAAGTACTGTTAAAAAATTTCGAAAAAAACCAGAATACTATAGTCGGCGCTTTAAAAGAGAACGTTAGAGTTTATAAACTACAATTTAATGAAAACGTCCATTTAAATACTTTTATTAATCACGGTTATTGGCTCAGTTTTGTATCTTGGCAAGCAATAATTAGGATTTCGCGTCCATGACGAAAGCACAGACTCTGTAAACCGTGGAAATTTCAAAGAACTCTGAGAATTTCTATTATTAAGGTGTCCTTTGGAAATCAGAAATCATTATGAAAGAATTAAAATTGTTATCGGTGGACATTCCAAAACCACTCAAAATGAAATCATCAGTTGCATTTCTGATTATATGAATGAATATATAAAAAAAAAGACATTAATGAAGAGCAAGACGTATACCCGACTATTGCAGAAACTCGATGGTATTCCAAATTAGTTTATACAATAATTCAGGACTGGAATAAACTGAAAGTAGTGTTTGAGTTTATTATTAATTCTGAAGAATCGAACCAGAAATCCATTCATCTTGCTAGAGGATTTTTAAATGATATGAATGATTTTGATTTTACGTTTTTGGTACTACTATTTCATGATATTTTTAGTGCTACAGATATTTTATATGACATGCTATAGAAAAAATCATTAGATATTAATTTTTGTGTGCATCAAATAAAACAGACACGTGAAATATTGAAGAAAAGGGAACTTTTTTAAGACAATTTTTAATAAAGCAAGTAGAATGACAGAATTAGAAATTACAAAACGACAATACACTGGCCTTCCTAACGAAGCCATTAGTATAAGATATAAGCACTTTTATATGAAATATTGGACCATATTTTAATGCAAATAGACGTCAGGTTTCAGGACTGTAAAAAGTTGCAATTTGTTTGTCTCGCTGATACTGCAAAATTTGAATAATATAGCTCGTGTTTCCCTTCTAATGTTTTTAAAAATTTGGAAAAATTTTATGGAAATATATTTATCAAACATTAACGGCTTAAAAACGAACTTTGCCTGTTATATAGTGATGAAAGTTATAGAAATATACCGCTGCATGCACTGCTCAAAAAAATTAAATGAATATTTACAAAGACATTTTTACAGAAGCTTACAATCTGTTTTGTATAATTTTAATTATTCGATCAACAAGTCCGTCAGTGGAAAGAAGCTTTTCGTGTCTTAAACGTATAAAGGCTTATTCAAGACCATTTCCCAAAAAATACTTTCATCTTTAGCAACTATTTCTATCGAGAAAGAATTGTTGCTAGAACTAAAGAAGAATCCAGACATTTTATGAAGATATATAGATAACTACGCCTCACTAAAAGATCGAAGAATTGATTTGGTGAATAAAAATTAGATAGCTATAAGCTCGGCTATAGGTAAGTCTTAAGAAAAATCAATCTACTTTTTCCTAACACATCTACGCTCTTCACCTATATTCTAACCCGCGAGCCGCCACTGTCGTCCAATTGCTGTCAGCTCTTAACGGCGCGCGCATCTAAAACAGTGTAAATGAGTGAAATAAATAATATTCTTCAAATGAGAGAAACAAAAAAGGCGACAACAAGTTACGTTTTGCAAATAAACGAGAGACTTTTTAAAAACTTTTATTGACCGCACTGGAAGATTAATACAGCAAGACTAACTAGATTATTACTAAAGCCTATAGTTACAATGCTAGCTTATCTACTACAGTGGTTGGGGATAAATGCTGACTTAGGTATTCTCTTATGTAAAGGTGGAACGTAACTCCTCCAACCCTAGATGGAATCATCCCCGATGATTCTGTTATATAATAATTTTTGGACTTTCTGGATTCCTTTTTGTCTTCTTCGCTAAATACTTATTTCTAATAATTTTATAACTAAAGTACACTATTACACAAATAACAATAATATATAAAATTATGGTCCAAAAGCTAATATTGGTTATAATAATTGACGTGTCTAACTTATTTAATTTATTTTGTTGGTTGTTTAATTCTTTTTGGTTTTGTAATAATTTGTGCATGTTTACTGCATTTAAACTCAATGGCCCTGGGTTATAGTTAATTTGGTAACTTTTTGACAATGTTAAATTCAATCTAGGTAAATCGAATTTTCGTACTAGTGATTTGGTATTATGGGTTTTAAGAATGTGATTATCTATTGATAATTCACAATATTTTTCAAGGTTTATAATATATGTCCCTATCAATTGAAATTTCCTAATTAGTTTATTACAGGTTTCAGTTATTATATTTTCAGAAGGGATTACTAATATCCATTTATTTGATGTGATTTTTTGAATTTGAATTTCTTTAATATCAATAGTGATAGGAAAACAGTCGTCATGATTTTTCTTAAATGATATAAGGCTTATTTCGCATGGTAGATTTTGATGCATGTGTACCGTATTAACGTGATTACATAAGTATTCGTTTTCAATAACTAGTATACAGGGTTCATCCATTAATATATACCTTTCATGGTTTATTGCTGTGAATTTTGATTTGGGTAAAATAACTTGAAATTTATTATCTATTTTCATTGGTAGCGAATATAATTGGAAATATTGATACATTTGTGGTTCTACCAGAGGAATTTCTAATAGGAAGACAATTTTAAAATCCGTCGAATATCCTTTTATGTTTACAATATTTTCAAATTTTAAAATATTCTTAATTTCAGGTTCAAATGGTAATTTAGTTTCTGTCAGGTAATTTTCAGTACTTTTTATTTCCTGCAGTAATTGAATTGGGTCGACAATAGCATTATGTAGAGTATTTAATTTAGCGAATGTGATAGCTATTCCTATCTTTTCCAAGACATTATAAATCGTTTGGTACGTCAATGTTATTTGATTCAAAATTGTGTGGATTAAGAAATATTGATAGATATAGTTTTCGGCAAGGGTAATATTTCGTATTATTGTTTCTATTTGTATTATTCTAGAATCAAGTATTAATTGATTATGACTTATATTTTTTGCGATTTCGTTGAAATTATTAATTGATGAGTTTAGCAAGGTGATTTGATCTTTTAATATTGATTTGAATTTATATTGATTTTCTTGTAAATGATTGATTTGTTTGTTAATGTTTTCCGCATCTTCACTATCTAAATTTCCTGTGATCACTTTAATAATGGACCCTAAGGCATTTATTAGTCCTCTCTTACGTCTAGGTTGATTCTTGTATGTTGGGTTAATTTGCGTTATTTGTTCGATTATTTTATTTTCCCAATTAGTTATTAGGTTATATGAATTGTAATATTCTTTTTTATAATAATCTTTAGATTCTAATGAGTTTCGTAAATTGTTATATTTTGATTTAATTTTGGCAAATTCATGTATAATAGGTTCTACGTTAAAAATTTGTGCATAAGTCCAGTAGTCATTGCTAATTTGGGTCTGTCCAAGTTGTAAGGGTAGTAGTCCAGGGTTGTTATCAATTTTAATGATTTCTGTTGTCATAAGTGTTATTCCGGATGCCCATCTGAAATATGAGGTTTCTTTAGTTCTTTTACGTGTACTGTTTCGGTTTTATTATTTTGAGAATTTTTTATTTTTACTTTATTATTTTCTTATTAATTTATTAACATTTCTGTAATCACATAAGGGCCTAAAAATTTATTTTTACTTTTGGCGGACCTTTCTGGTGCTTTTTTATATACTTGTTGATTTACGTGAAATTCATTTTGTTCCGGGCCTTGTTTATTACGTTTGTCTATAATTTTTTGCTTTTTGTCTTTATTTTTTATTTCGATTTCCCGGTATAGGGCTTTTACTTTATCTTGGTGTGCTGAAATATAATCTGAGTAAAATGTTGCGCTTACTAGATCTAATGGGTCTCGGGATTTGGTATGACCGAAGGTCAATTCGTGAGGTGTAAAGTGAGTAGATGAATGAATGCTACTATTATACGCTAAGATCGCATATGGCATCAGGTTTATTACTGACATTGCAGGGTCTATATTCTTTAGAATTCTCAAATGTTATATAAGTGTCGAATGAAATCTTTCTACAGGGGAATTTGATTCGTGATGCCTAGGCGTGGTAAAATGGACTTGAATCTTTTGAGATTTTAAAAGTTCATTTAAAACATGATTCTTAAATTCGGCTCCGTTATCAGCGATAATAGTTTCGGGTACGCCATAAAATGAAAAGTAATTTATTAGTTTTTCTTGTATAGTGATTGCATTTCTTGGACAAGGGTACGCTTGACCTAATTTTGAGAATTTATCAATGATCGTTAGAAAGCTCTGGTTTTCAAACATAAACATGTCGATATGCAAAATTTGGAATGGTTTCGAGGGTGTTTCGGTTAAGACTAGTGGTACATATGGGACGATTCTTGAATATTTGGCTTTTTGACAAATTGCACAATTATTGATATAATTGGTTACATCAATTTTCATTGATTTCCAATAATAGTTATCTTTTAGTTTGTCTAGTGTTTCTGTAATTCCCCGATGATTGGTTTTACTCTCATGTTGATGTTTGATTATCAATATTCGATCTTCCTTACTAATAACATTATTAACTATTTTGGTGCACATTATAATTTTTAAGTTTTCGAAGTTTTGAGTGTATGTATGAACGAATATAGGTATGAGTTCTTTGTCTTTAAAAAATACGAAAATTGTTTTGCTAGGATTCGTGTGATCTCTTAGAAGTTCTATTATGGAGTTTGGGTTATGTTTTGAAATTTTTACATTTTTGATAATATTTCCGTCTATCGTTATTTGTGATATATCTAAAGTGGGGTGTACATTCTTTTCGATTATTAATTGGAATGATTTATTATTGATAATTTCGTCTAGAATTGGTATGCCTATGTTTTCGGTGTTTTCTGTTGTATGTGTTGTTTCTACAAGCCGGTCTGGTCTATTTTCATTAATGTCAAGTCTTTCGTCTTGTATTACGTTTATACGAGGTGGATCATTTGATATATTAGGCGGGTCATTTATACAAGGTTGTTCGTTATTTTGTATCTTATTTGATTGATTATTTGATTCCGAATTCTGTATGGGGTTTTCTGCCATGTTACCCAGGTAGTCTAAAATTTCTTGGTTTATTTCACCGGGTTCATTCACGATTGATTGTGTTTCATTAGCATTTAAGCGAATACGACTTAAAGCGTCAGCATTAGTATTTTGTTTACCATTTTTATATATAATTTCATAGTTGTATTCTTCTAGTTTGAGTCTCCATCTTATTAATTTAGAATTTGGTTCTTTTATGTTAAATAGCCAAACAAGGGGTCGGTGGTCTGTATAGATTAAGAACTTTCTTCCGAATAAATATGGTCTAAACATTTTACATACAAACAATACAAAGTAATTCCTTTTCTATCGTTGAGTAATTTTGTTCATGTGTATTTAAAGTTCGTGATATATAAGAAAGTGGTTTGTCGTTAGGGGGTGTTCCTTGTGAAAGAACAGCTCCAAGGGCGCAATTCGAAGCATCTGTGGTAAGGACAAAGGGTTTCGAAAAATCAGGGTATTGTAGTACGGGTGCATTGATTAAACAATTTTTTAAATGGTTAAAGGACTCAATAAATTCTTTTGAATGAATTACGGTAATTCCCTTTTTTAAACATACGGTTAACGGTTTTGCTATTTTGGCAAAATCTTTAATAAATTTTCTATAGTATCCAGCTAAACCTAAAAATGATTTTATTTCTTTCTGGTTTCTGGGAATTGGAAAGTTTTTGACAGCTGAAATTTTATCCGGGTTTGGTTTAATACCATTCGGGGTTATTACATGACCTAAATAGTTTATATTCTGTTTTAGAAATTCAGACTTGTCTAATTGTACCTTCATGTTACTATCACGTAGTCTTTGGAAAACTTTTTCTAAATTGGATTTATGTTCTTCTAGGCTTGTCGAAAATATAATTATATCATCAAGATACACCGCGCAAATTTCGTTTTGTAGTTCGCGTAAAATATTATTCATTAACCGTTGAAAAGTACTGGGGGCATTTTTGAGCCCAAAAGGCATTCGTTTAAATTCGTAATGTCTTGTGTCTGTCGAGAAGGCTGTCTTTTGTATATCTTCTGTACGCATTTCTATTTGGTGATAACCACTAGCTAAGTCCAAGGTAGAGAAATAGTTACATTTACCTAGTTTGTCTAAAATGTCATTGATGTTAGGTATCGGAAATCGATCGTCGATCGTCTGTTCATTCAACTTTCGATAATCTATCACTAATCTATACTTCGCCTTTCCCGAGGCATCTAGCTTCTTTGGAACAATCCAAATTGGGCTATTGTATGGGGAATTTGAATTTCGAATAATATTTGATTTTAACATTTGATTAATTTGGGAATTTACTTCTTGTTTATGAATTTGGGGATATCTATATGATTTGACAAAGATTGGTCTATCGTTTGTTAAGTTTATTTCATGTTTGACTTGATTTGTGAAGCTCAAAGGAACATTTTCTGAATGAAATATATCTCGATATTTGTAGCAAAGCTTTCTAATTAAATTATACTCTTCTTGGTTACAATGTTTTAGTCTTAAGTTTTTTAAATTTTCTTTATAAATGTTATCTATACTTTTATTAATTCTAGGAGATTTTTCATTTTCGATTTCCATAAAATTTAGTTCGTCAGTGTCTACTGTTTCAGTATCCAAAGGCTCTAATAAAGTGAAAGTAATTTCTCTGTCGGTTTCATTTGTTAGAGTTGTTAAAAAAAAATTATCAATTACATTTACTAATGCTTCAGGCATTTCTAACTCGTTAAATTTCGTATAAGGAACAATAGCGTGTCCTGACTGTTGATAAGTAGGTAAAGCTACTATTTGTTCAGTTTTAGGTGGTATTGTTACTGAATATGGTTGTTCTGACGTGACATTGATGTTAACATTTTTGGGAGAAATTTCTATAGTATTTTCTAAGTGAATTGGAATTTTAACCGTAGGTAGTACTAAGTGTTTTGTTTTAAGGTTGATAATTGCTTCAAATTCCTGTATAAAATCTAGACCAATAAGTCCATCAAAATGTTCTGAAAAATTAAATAAGTAAAAGGTGTGACATTGCTCTATTTTAAAATCGACTAGTAATAAAATTCTTAAAATTTCATCGTGAATCGATGAACCGTGAGCTGTCTTAACTTCAAAAGTTTTTGTTTCGATTAAATCTGAAAAATAATGATATGCTAATTTTGGATTAATGAAACTTCTGGTACTACCTGTATCTATAAGAAATTTTGCGTTTAAGGACGGTATGATAATGTATGGTAATAAATGGTTATAGTTGTGTAATTGTGCTACGTCGGTGGTTGCTGGAATGAGATTTCCTGAAAATTTCCATGTGATAAACATTGGGTAAAATTGTTGTTTCGCGCGCTTGCATTATGTTCGTCTGCATTGGAACACGTGTGGATTAAATGAACGGTCGTGTCATCGTACCCATATGAAGTGCTATCTGGATGTATATATTTAGTTCCATCATAATCTATGTCTATGTTATTATATATTTCATTATAAGATACCTCATTATATCCGTTATCATTATAATTTATATCTGGCTGTGAGATTTCGTTCGTAGAATCTCGGACGTTTGAATAATTCTCGTTTAACTATTGATTATGCAGTTTAGAAATATTTTTTGAGAATATATGCGTATTGCCTGATGTGGTATCCATTGGCGTGGGTTTTGTCATAAATTTATTTGTATGGGATTGTGGTTTAAATACATTCGTCGGTTGTTTTTGCAATGCCGAATTATGGGCATTATTATTTTGAAAAGTATTCGGATTCTGCCTGTATTGGTTTTGTGAAAAATTATTGTTATTTTGATATTGTAAGGGTCTAAATTGGGGTTCGTAATTGAAATTTTGTGGGGGTCTTTGCATTGGATTATTCCGTTGGTATTGAGATTGGTAATTTGAAAAGTTATTATTATTGAATGGTCTTTGAGGGAAATTGTTTGTCGGGGTCAGTCTAGTTGGTGTCGGCCTATTATTATTTATGGCTGGATTGGTATTTTGGTTTCTATTTTTAAATTGGATAAAATTTTGTTCTTCCACGATATAGCTTATTGCTTGTTCTAAGTTTGTTGGATTTCTTAGTCTTACAACTAATTGCATGTGATATGGTAAATTACTTATGTACGTTTTTAAGGCAAGCGAATTATAATTTTCAATTTTTATTAACCTTACTTCTTGTGGTTCATCCACTTGATTTAATTTTGCAAATAATAAACTCCTAACATCTTGCATTCTACTGCCATAATCAATTAGTGATTCGTTTTTACTTGGCTTTAAAGTTAATAGATCCTGAACTAGACAATCAATATTTCTTTGATCGGCAAATGTACTAACTAGTGTACTTTTTACTAACTCCCAAGAATTAAGTTCTTGTCTGGGGCAGATTAGATCAGCTGCTCTACCGCTTAATTTAGAAAATATTGTATCAATTAAACAAATGTTTATTGGTGCGTTTGCATTAGTACTATCCTGAAATGCTCTGATTAAGTTTTCTGATGCAGTAATAAATCTTTGCAATAATTTTGGGTTTCCATCAAACTTTGGAATATTGTCAGCTTGGTAACGTAAAAGTGAATAATTTGTTTCTGGCATAGTGTTCAGATTTAAATTTGAATTTGTTGGAGAAAGTAAATTTTCTGTGTCTGAATTTGAATCTATGCTCAGATTTGAAAGTGTACTGAGAATTTCCTCCAGCTTCCAATAAATTTCTTAATATTAGTGTTTTAAATAGTACTGTAACTTAGTTTTAAATAGTAAATTTTAAATGAATTTATTTTTATAACATTTACATATGTTTGTAAATAGTTAAGAGAAATTATGAAATTAATATTTGTTACAGTAATATTTAGTTAAAATACGAGTAAATACAATTTTAATTCTAACACATATGAGTATATAATTGTAAAATTCAAATAACGAGAAATAGCAAATTCTTTTGAATTAAAACGACTTACATTAGTAGAAAAATCAAGTTCATCCCTCTGTTCTGTTGCGGACTTCGTCGCTTTGTTTCTTATAACCTATGCCTATAACTCGGAGGCTGCTGGGAGTCTCGTGTCTTGCTTTTCCGTCGGCCAATGAAGAATCGCAGGATAAATCTGCGCCGATCCTCGATGGACAATTCTTCGGTTCTCCGGAATCCTCGCTGGAAACTGCAGGGTAAATCTGCTCCAGACCACGATGGCCAGAATCCAACGATGTCTTCCGCAAGCTACTCAATTCACCTGCAATCGTGTGTTTTGTAGGCTACTCAATTCACCCACCGTGTTCGTTTTTCCGATTAAGGATTAAAATCACAAGTATAAATCTCAAAATGAAAACTTTACACTTCGGAAAATCCTACCGACTGCGCCAGTTACGTTTTGCAAATAAACGAGAGACTTTTTAAAAACTTTTATTGACCGCACTGGAAGATTAATACAGCAAGACTAACTAGATTATTACTAAAGCCTATAGTTACAATGCTAGTTTATCTACTACAGTGGTTGGGGATAAATGCTGACTTAGGTATTCTCTTATGTAAAGGTGGAACGTAACTAACACTTGCAAATATTGGTGTAACGACATTGACATTTTTTGCAGAATATCTTCGTAATTAGGACTTAATATATTGAAATTTATTCATCTTTTTATATTTGACAAACGTTACATAAATTTACATGCGCTATGTCGCAGATAGGCATTATACAATTGAATTCTAACATTTCTTATTTAATTTTGATTATAAATTGCAATTAAATTTAAAATTACCGAATTAATGTAGAACATTAATTCTTAATATATTGAAATTTAGGAATTAGTGCAATATCGCCTTTTTAGGTCATTGCACTCTTTGGACTTCTTGGTTTTGGTTTAGAGAAGTTTATTTAGTGCAATAAATTTTACTGGTATGATTACTATGAAGTGAATATGTCGGTAAAATGGTTATTGACATTATAAATTGTTATTCATATATGCGTATTAACGATTTTACATAAGGAATTTAAAAACCGAAACCTCGAGAGTTCAGCACATCTTTGATATTATCAACTCATCTTTCTTTTTTATTTTTAATTATCAAATTGGAGCGCAATTACAAACAAATAAGTTCCAATGACAAATTGTTTCATAAAACTTTATTTAAAAGTTTTAGGTTGAATCCGAGCTTCTTATAGCTTATGCAAATACGTATGAATTTCTAAACGCGGCCACTTTAAAAATAAGCTCCAGATTCATATCATAATTGGAAAATTCCAACATGGTAAATTTTATACGTATACTGTAACAGCACATCTCGTTATGGTTCATACTCCCACGAGACGAGGCGATATGCTGGGGTTTTATGTGAAAAGACATCGCTTCTACTTTATTCAATTCGGTACGTTTCATTGTGTCCCCCTTTTCGTTTCATTTGGTTGTAAAGTTTCAAGGATGACGCCAAGTCTGCCTGGTGATAAATTATCAGTCCGAGCGTACGAGAAGGAAACAACTGATTTAATGGTGAAATGCAATTATTTACCAAAATAAACTATACGGGTCCTTGAATCTCAATGGAAAATGTTCTTAAGCAAAAAAGTGATTGATTTGATGAATTTCCACCCACGAGCACTATCTGAAAACAGTTTTAAAACCTCAAAACGGACTTTTCCGCACGTAGAGCATCTCCATCTCGCAATCGAGTGGTCGAGAAAAAATAAACCAACACATAAATTCAAAATATGTGTTTTATGCGGCAGTTCTATTTTCTCCAATCCTATCCACCTCAAAATCAATAGGTGTCGTCTGGGAGACGTCCCCGATCAGAATCAGTCAAAACCTGGTCTATCCGACACGATTTAGTTGAGTTATCGTGGTAACAATATAAATTTCTCAAATAGCCCACCATCGTGCTTTCTCATGACCCATGGACAGGGTGGGGTGTGTCCTATCCACCTCAAAATCAACACGTGTCGTCTGGGAGATGTCCTCGATCAGAATCAGACAAAACCCGATCAATCCGACACGATTTAGTTGACTTATCGTGCTAACAAGTATAAATTCCGATGGCAACGACACACACACACACACACACACACACACACACACACACACACACACACACACACACACACACACACACACACACACAAAATGGTTTTAAACCAATTTTTTTTTGGTTATTAGGCCGAAAACAAAAAATAAACCATAGAAAAAAAAATTTTTTACACGATTACATTACTTCTCCGCGTATAGTGGAGTGCGGAAAAGTAAAATATTACATAACAAAATTAGTTTGTAAATAATATGAAGAAGACTATTGAGAACTATTGAGAAAAAAATTTTTCTGGCTTATTGTGAAAAACAAATAAAAATAATCGAAGCATTCATTCCTTGTTCATATAAAACTACATCACATTTGAACTGTTGATTTGTCTTATGGTGATTTATGGTTACACCTTCCTTAATACATTTCTTTCAATATTCGGATATACTGTTGAAACGGTTCACCTTGTTCCTCACTATAATCTCTTAAGTTATAAGGAAATTTGTCTAAGGGACTATGCAAAAAATTTAATTTAATTCTCATCCTGGCTCCCAATTTTTCAAAACATTGTATCATCTTATGTACCAGTTCTTCGTAATTATTTACCTTGCAATTGTCCAAAAAAAATTAATTAGAAATATATAACTAAACCATGCATTAGATTCTACAACGTTGCATATCTCTGAAAATTTGTATCTTTTACCAGTTTTCGGATTTGTGGACAGTCAAAAATCCCTGATTTTAATCTTTCCATGCTGTTAAATTTGTGGCAACATATTTTTTTGTTTCCCAGTGTTTTAATATATTATGAAGAATAATATAGAAATAATAACAGTTAGTTATTTAACTTGCTGTTTGCTTTGACACGTTTATAAGATACATGTAGAAATTTAGTGCCTAATTAAAATGTTATATACTTAATTGCTTGATTGAAATTGAAATAAAACCCGCCACGGGTAGGATTCGACATCTGTTCCGGATGGGAACTGAACGATAGACAGCTGTTTCGACTTTATTAGTTCTCATCAGTTCCGTACACGGCACGCCGATCCAGGCCAAATACCGACTGAAATCTATCCATATATGTACACATCTACATCGATACTATCTATGTCAGTAACATATAAGTCGGAAATCGAGTAAATAATCGCTATAGGAAACAACTGCTCTTCGGGCTAAAGCCCCACCAGGTATTGAGTTATACATAAAAGCGATCCTCGAATCCTTTCTTGTGTTTCTGCACGATCAGACAAGGTTGCGTTTTTGCAACCTTGTTTGATCGTGCAGAAACACGAGAAAGGGGTCGAGGATCGCATTTAGGTATAATTAAATGCCTGCCGGGGCGTTAGCCCGAGGAGCAGTTGTTTCTTATAGCGATTATATAATAGCCCTGCTATTCGGGAACTACTTGATAACCGTTTAGCGGTTTGGTAGTTCCTCTCTCGATTCCCGAATATGTTACTAATTATGTCATTTTCTATTTCTTCAATTCTTAAATATAAACATTAATGAAATATTTTAACAGTTCATTATGAAGTATTTCTCTGGAGTAATATATGTTGCCTGATTGTTGCAGGCACTTAGAACAGAAGAACGTTAACAACGTTCTTCCCTTCCACGAAAATACCCCAGGGCTTATAAAATCCGTATTCTTACTGTAGATCTATATATAATTGACAGAAAAATGATTCTATCTTGAAATTTGAGCTTAGATTTACAGGTTTTCTTATCTGTCAATATAAATAATTGTTACCAACTGAAAATTGCATTGCGTTGGCATTACAAAACATGTGGGCGGGAAATAAATAATCTTTATGGAGCAGCATGTTCAATCAATCCGGATCTCTCTGTAGACACATTTACGATTCTGAGGTGATTTCAAGCCACAAGGACATAGCATTTTTGTTATTAAATCAGCAATGCGTCCCCAATACCCTACAGTCCTTCTGTGAAATATTTAAATATACTATTTATGAATTATTTAGAATGTAAGAACGTGACGAAAATATTGATTGCGTTTGAAATATTAATATTTTGCGTGTGATGTGAACATTTAAAAATGGGAATAGATATGTTTTGTGTACATGAAAGAACGTGATAGGCTTTGATGATAGGATCGCGGCTATAATCGGTTTCAGCCTCAATTTTCTCATACGAAATATTAACTTACGATTATCTCATGGAATATGACACTGACTGTGACTAATGCTGGTATGAGTTAAAAGAATATCCGCAGGAACATCCATTTTACCATTCTGTTTCCGACGTAAGGAAAGAGGAACATCGGAGAAGAGAAGGGAAAACTTAATATTTTCCAATTGGAGTTATTTTTATTCCTTTAGGCCTAGCCTGCCCCGGCAATATGGATTTTCTTATTTTTACGTGTTTCTGTTTAATATAATAGCTTAAGAAAAGACGTGGCGGCAGACCGTAAGCTAAAAGGATTTAGTAGCAGGCGTCATATTTGCTTTAGCGTGATACAAATGGAGAAAAGATGTTTCACAGAAATTCTATTCGCTTCCTTTTCGATGCTCGGTGACTATAATATTGATTTGGAGTTTGATGTGGGTATTTTGTATGTGAGTTAATATGTAATTATTTAAATTAAGTATGAACGATAGAATGAAGTTCAGATTGTATGCAGTAGATTATGAATAGTTGTGATCAATACATATTGCATATTTCACAAGAACTATTTATCGCTAAAGTCTCATTAGATTTGAAGAGCTGAAGAAAATAATGTTTAATTTTTCTTTTAAATGGAGAAATACAATAAAACCTCCATTTAAATGCCACGTTAAGGGAGTATTCTGGTCTAGTATTCTTAAAGTTTAGGCCTTTAAGAATATATTCGAGAGAAAATTTTAAAATTCCAATAATTTACGGAGTTAAATAGCTATTTTAGTGGCGCAGCGACTAAGCCGAGCAATGAGCTTCATATACTTCTAAAGAAGTTAGAGCTACTCGTAAATCAGAACGAGCTTGCGAAAATATATATTTTGAAGTAGAAGAAGGCACACTCTATGAACCAGGAATCGACGATTCACAAAATGTAAGTATAACGTAACATTCTATGACTTCAGGCGGCTGCCTGAAACGTTGAACGATTTTTTCTCAAAACTACTTTTTTTAACATGGACGACATGATGTCTCAAGTTATATTTAACCAGTTTACTTCCAATTTTGTACTAACCTTCAATATATAACTTTCTATCGCCTCTGCCATTTTTGTATCAAAATTATTTTTTTACTATTCTACAAAATTAAACATTATGGAAAAAAAGAGTCGAAAAATGCATTTTTTTCAGACCGCCGCCCGCCATTTTGAAAAAGACAAAAATTATAACGACATATAACCGGCCGGCTATAACGACATATTTACTAATTAAGAATCTTTTTTAATTTCGTTTCAGATAACCAAAGGGGTTGCAATCCTGTCAACCGGCACACCCCTTTTTTTTCCCCAACTTTACCAGCGTATTACTTATTTAATTTTTATTTTTGTTTTCAAAACATTTTTTGTATAAATATTTTCAAAATATACAATAAATATGTTGTAAAAAATGAATAGCAAAAATATTTCTTGTTTTTACTTTTCAGCAACTATACCTACTAGCGGAAAAGTAATGTAGGTAATCGTGTAAAGAAAAATGAAAAAAAATTTCGTTTATTTTTCGTTCTTCGGCCTAAAAATAAAAAAAAATGTTTTTAAAAAAATTTTGTCTGTGTGTGTGTCGTCGTCGTGGTTGTTGTCGGCATTTATTTTTGTTAGCACGATAACTCAATTAAATCGTGTCGGATCGATCGGGTTTTGACTGATTCTGATAGGGAACGTCTCCCAGATGACACCTACAGTCGGGCCGCTGCAACTTTACCACTACGTCACAACCATATGGCAATATCACAGACAACCCGCTATCCCTATGAACGCATTTACTATAATAGATAAACAAGAGACAGGTGATGTTACGTGTGTCTTCGGTCTTCGGAGATGACCTGCATATATCACCGAAAATTGTTTTCACATTTTCACGCTGATCGGTGAGAAAACAAATAGTAACATACGTATTAGCTTAAAAATATGAAACTTTTCTATTGACTAACGCAGTGTAGATAATTTTCGAGTGATATTGACGGTTGTTTGATATCTGACAGCCAAGCTCGTTTCGTTTTCTGCAAATTTTTGAGAATAATATTTGTCATAGATCCGTTCTTCTTAGAGCGAAACTAGTTTCAGGATTGGAGTTGGTGTAAGTAAGCAATATTTCTTTATGACAGTTATATGCACGTCTTGTTTTAGATGCCGGGAAAAACATTAAATTCTCAAGTACAGCAAATGGTGTTGAATCTCCTGGAATACTTTGAACAGGAGAAAAGAAACGGAGGCCCTTTAATATCTGTTAGTGCTGTTCAAGAGATAAAAGACTTAAGATTCACAAATATCTAAAGCAATGTGTGTGTACTTGTTACATTTTAGAGTAGCGGAAGCTCTTAGACTTTTGAAGAAAACAATATACACTAATATAAAAAGAAAACAACCCAGTTCTTTCTTCGTCCAGAAAAAGAAGACATTGCCAAAAGTTCATGACACGGGTTCTACCTGAAGGTACAAAAATTGCAGTACGAAATACTTTATACAATATGTATGAAAAATGTAAGTATATTCTGGCTATATTTGTTTTGTTATATAAATACAGGGGCACTTACTGTGTAGGCCAAAATGACATGATAAAATTGTTTTTGTTTTAGGGCAACATGCAATTGTTGGTACTTTAAACGAAGAGCTTAAAAGACGAGAAATAATTCATGTGGGAAAAAACATCACTTATAGCTACATTAAAGGAGGTGGATTTTAAATTCAAGAAGGAAGACAATCGATGAGCTTTAACTGAACGAGTTAATATAGCAGCTAAGAGGGGCAGGTATTTAAGAAATTATTGTGATAACATGAATTCATAAATAAACGTGGAAGAAATCTTTAGCGACATGCAGTGAACATGTGAGCCTCTAGAGGCGACATGTTTCTATCGCTAATTTAAAAATAATGTCCTATTTAAAACACAAACAGGTTTTATTGTATATCACAGCCAGCAATGAAATTATTTGTTTTATGTTTTGTTATGAAAATATTTGTTATACATATTTAATTTTTAATTGTATAAGTATATAACCACTTCTTTATGGAAGAATAGCATCTTTAACATTTTGATAATGATTGTGTTAGTGAGACCTATAATAAAGACATATTTAGTAAAATATTACATTCGTTTGTGTTGATTTTTGACATACTGTTTTATAAACTAAATAAAATTGTTTTTTTTTAAAGTGTTTGTAAGTGTTTTTTTTTTGTGTGAAGGACGTTTATTGCCAGACGTTTTCTGTATGTTTATTTTATTTGATACCTAACTAAAATGAATTTGTTTTAGTACATTAGAATTCGAATTTTAAGGTTAGTTATGCTTTCTTCATATAGTTTGGGTGTTTAGATAAGAGAACCTCTTGCAGAAAGTGCACAATTAAGGTCAGCGTACTGTAAAAAACTAAAATATACTCAAATAAATAATAGTGATGAATTAAGCGAATCTGTACTAGTAGTTTGTAATACTTATATATAGTTTCATAACTCCCCAAGTTCCACAATAGAGTCAAAGCTCCGATCGGCGGAAAGTCGCAGTTATCTTGACAATCACAGATTAATTTATATGTATATTGTGTTTTTTCACATAATTTTTGCAAGTATTTTTTACGTTTGAGTCCATGGATTATAAAGTTTGTCGCCGTGATAACTTATTTGAAAGGCATTTTCTAGTTTGTTTTGGTGCCGGTAATACAGTTGACTGTAAAGCCGGTAAACTGAAATGATTTAAATTATGTAAACAGTCGCTCATTTGACTCTGATTTTTCATCTTAGTTCATACGAATATTGTTTGTGACGTAGTGGTAAAGTTAGAACGGCCCGACTGTATTGATTTTGAGGTGGATAGGACACACCCCCACCCTGTCCATGGGCCATGAGAAAGCACGATGGTGAACTATTTGAGAATGTTCTTTGTTAGCACGATAACTCAACGAAATAAAATTGGATCGATCAGAATTTGACTGATTCTGATTAGGGACGTCTCCTAGATGACACCTATTGATGTTAAGGTGGATGGGATACACCCCACCCTGTCCATGGGTCATGAGAAAGCATGATGGTGGACTATTTGAGAATTATTTTTGTTAGCACGATAACTCATCGAAATCGTGTTGGATCGATAGGGTTTTGTTTGATTATTATCGGAGATGCCTCCCAGATGACACCTATTGATTTTGAGGTGGATAGGACACACTCCCAGACGACATCTATTGATTTTTATAGGGATAGAACACACCCCACCCTGTCCATGGGTCATGTGAAAGCACGATGGTGGACTATTTGAAAAATTTTTTTGTTAGCACGATAACTTAATTAAATCGTGTCGGATCGAGTGGGTTTCGACTGATTCTGATTAGGGATGTCTACCAGACGACATCTACTAATTTTGAAGTGAATAGAACACACCCGACCCAGTCCATGTGTCTTGAGAAAACACGATGGTGGACTATTTTAGAAAAATTTGCCGATTTTGCATTGAACAAAAAAGACATATATTCGGCCTGTATCATATACGAATGAAGAAGAGAATAAATAATTTCGTTAGATCACAAATGTATTGATACGGCACTAAAGCAGTCGCCAATTAAAAAAGTCAAATTGTCGCATAAAACACATATTTTTTCTCGGCCACTCAATTTCGAGATAGAGATGTTTTACGTGCGGAAATGTCCGTTTTAAGGTATTAAAACTGTTTAATTTTTATCGAGCTCGACGCAACACCCAAAATGTATGCCTCTAGACCAGAATACCCCCTAAGTACCAAGGACATTTAATAGAAAATTCTTCATGACCCGAAATATTTCATTTCCATATTCCATGTATGATACACCTACTTTTAAATGGTTGGAATAAATTTGGCATAAAGGACAGAAAAAAATTACAGCGGATACCCGTGCCTGCTTTGACCCTTCAGAAATAGTGACAGATATCCGGGTCCACCGCCAGCTGTCCAAATTAGTTACAATGTACAATGTAGGAATACGGCATATTACATTGTGGTCGCTGATTCAAATTATGCAAGACTACATTAATACGTCGCCAATTTATTACATTAAGTACTCATGTGTGTCCTTAGATCATTCTTTTGAGCGTTTTTATGTTTTATGAGAAGAAAAAGTCACTAAAAACGTATACTATGCTGAGCGTAATCTCCTTAACTCCACAATACCGCCAGAATTATGTATATTATAAGATAAATGTCAATAAAAGTCAATAACAATGTTGGTAATACCATAAAATTTTTTTCGTTACCAAACAGTGTGACTAAGAAACTAATATCAGCGTTCAATTGTATAAGGTCGTAGTGCACGGTTAATATTCATCATCCCTGTAAAATTACTATTTAATAATTTTGAAAACCCTAGATGACACCCCCAAAGTGTAATTTGAAATCGTTTTTGAACTCCTTTATTCGACCAAGAATCGACTACTTTTGACCAGCTAACGGTTAATGTAGACCATCGTACTGTAAATAGGGTACTCAAAAATTAACTCTAGGTGGTCAAAAACCCTACTGTCCCCTTGTTGCATAATATATTAATTAATATTTTTAGGAAAGGTTGGTAATTCATTTCTGGGTTTTTAAGACACGAGACTATGCCCGTTTATTATAATATTTCACTCAACATATAAAAATAAATAATATGTTGTCAAATTATAACATCTTTTCAATGCAAAATATGCGATAGTTTCTGAAATACATGCAGTTTTTGCAATTTGGGAGTGCAGACTAAATAAAAGCGCAGAAAATTAGTTTCGCTCCGCATTTTCAAACAAAAAGTGGTCAACATAAACTGTTTACTGGTCAAAACTGGATCAACTAAATTAGTTCAAAAGAGACTAAAAACTCCAATTTGGGGTGCAGGCTAAAAAAGCTCGGAAAACTGATTTTGCTCTAAATTTTCAGACAAAAGGTAGTCAAAATAAACTGTTTGCTGATTAAAACGTTCTGGTCAAAACGTCGTTACAACATCGGGCTTAAAATTAACTCGGAATTTCAGTTTAGGGGTACTAGGATCACATTTTTTAAAATTTCAGAACATTAACATTTAATAATATATGGGTGCTCAAAATAAACCAATTGCTTGTCAAAATTGGTCAAAACTTGGCCAAAAAATTGAGTCCAAAATTACCTCAAAGTTCCAATTTGGAGGTGTGGGTTAAAAAGGCTTACTGGTCAAAACTGGTTAAAATGATGAACGAAAAAAAAGTTGAAAAACCAAATTTGGGGGGTCTTCATAGGCCTCTCAGCGATATGGTAGGGCAACAATCATCAGACCACGCCAGTTGTACGCCACGTATTCCAGCGTATCGGGCGTATTATTCTAGCGAGTACCTGAGAAGCTAATTTTATATATTTAATATTATGTGGCTTCACCTTCTTTCGCATGACACGTGGAAAAGTGAATTAGTGATTTTCTCGAATAGAATTTAAGACACTAAATTACGCTACGATAAATATTATTGTGAGATATAAATATTATTGCGGCCTGTATAGAACATGTAGGTGACTGTCAAAGCACGAGTAAGTAATAACCAGAGTGAAGGGAGAATAAAAAACTACAAATAATTATATATGTGTAGTGTTGTGTAAGTAATTTAGTTAGTTCTACAATGTTTAATTACAATTTCGTTTGACTTATATATAAAATTTTATAACTTATTGTGAGATTATTGTTAATCTAAGTTATACTGCCTTTATTTATCTAAGTAATATTGCACCATTCGTATTATCAACATGCTGTAAAACATGCATTTTTACCTTCTCATTTATCTTACACAAGTTCAATGTCATTAAACTCCAGCTACGGGAAGTCGTTTATCTGTCAATGAACAAGGATTTATGGAGAACGATCCGTACCGCAAAAGCCTATTCTGTAGAATAATCACGGAATCAACTAATATATAACTATCTCAGAATCGTTACAGGAATGGTTCTTGAATTAAGTGATATTTTGCTTAACCTGGGAGCTATATAAGCAGAATATGAAGACACAAGGTTTCGAAAAACTCGTAATAATTATCACAAACTCAATAAAAACAGACAGGATAACATCGACTTCTTCAATATGGCTGCCGCCATTCTATGGCATAGTCTTGAGAAACATAAACAGTTTAAAGCTAAAGTAGAATATAAGAGAGAGACATAGAGTTGTCGATTTAAGAATATTTGTCATTTATATTTATTTATTAGTACTTTAATAAAATGAATATATAATAAGTAGTTAAACCCCGAAATATATATAAAACAAAATATAAATGTTCACTAAAAATACAGTTGACTTTATTATGTTCACAGAAAACTATCAACTCATATTATTTAATATACATTCGTACAATCTCATACGAATCCTCTTCAAAGTATTACAATAAACGTCTTGTGTCAACAGATGCACACTGATTTCGATTCTACCAAGCAGCATCAGTGTAATGCACTTGACAACGTAGCGCTTATAAATACAGGGTGGAGCAGAGCAACTTGCTTATTTAGAAATTCAATTTAAAAAAACGTAATACAGAGATATATTTAATTATTTGAACAGCATCAAGTACAACGTTTAAATTTTATGTTTACACAGTTTCAAAGATGATATTAGGCAGGTGGCGTCCATTGTTATCAATACAGTGGATTAATCGAACGCGAAAGTTTCGTTCAACTCTTTCCAGCATATCGATGGGTATGTTAGCGACAGCTTGACGAATGTCGTTCTTCAGGTGAGCTAGGGCCATAGGACGATCGTTGTAAACAACTGAAAAAAAGTGTATTGTGAGGTATGCCAAGAAGCGCCTCACCTGCATTTTTTCGAGCAACAAAATCGCATAGATTAAGTTCCTGCACCACAGCCAATTTGTAGGGATGAAATTTTACGTTCTTCATAAAGGATTTGCCTCACAGAACACGTAGACGATCCAACAGCAGCTGAATATTTGCGGACAGAGCTCAGAGGGGATCGTAAAACAGAAAGCCCTACCATGTTAATGTTTTGGGGTGACCTTGTTCTTCGTAGAAGCCCAGGTTTTTTTCTTGAGATCACCAGTTTCCCTGAAGTTGTTTACCCATGAAACAAAATTAAATGGGTACAGAATGCACGTTGCGCGGCGATGATTGAGCGACCATTAGAAAACTATGCCTCTACAGCGAACGCACGCTCCACCTTCATTTACTGGATGATGCTAACTAATCTAAGCGGAGCCACCATTTTATGCCCTGTTCTCTCGAATGTAACTACCCTCACCCTCCTTGGAGCAACCATCGCTTCAGGACGCCAAATGCAAATAAGCGAGTTGCTCTGCCCCACCTTGTAGTTAGCTAATGTGCTGTCTGCGAATAATATTTAATAGTATGGCTATCAGGTGGTAGTAGTGTCACACCACTCTTTTAATCTCGATATAATTACACTGTAACTATTCACCAATTTGTACATGAAGCCGGATATGTTACCTTAAAATATCCCAGTAAGGATGAAGTCTCGTAAACCTCGAAACCTAGTGTTCCCTCTGAAATATCTTGATCCACGTTCGTCTGTTTTACAAACTTCCATGATTATATGTAATATTTTAGCCTGCTTGTAGTTAGAGGGGTAATGTAATTTGCTTTGTTTCAGCATGATGTTTTAGCAGGAAAGTAAGGAAGTAACAACGGTGTAACACTTTAATCTTTGTTCTGTATTTAGAATACAGCTATCCAATTATTTCTCTGAGCTTTCATCACGGGGTTGCACCGGTGAACTCAATAAAGGTGAAATAGTTTCATATCTGTCAAGGTTAATGTTACCACTGACGCATTGGAATAGTTTAAATTTAAACGGCATTGTATGGCATTTATGAAAAACGTTCTAGTTGTCTAACATGAGATATATTGTGTCAGTTCATACTAAACATACTTACTTGTTTCTGAAGTATTTAATTAATACATACCTCCTTAATGAAGCCACAATAAGAGAATCTAACGGTTCTGAGGGTGTAAAAGAGATTTAGGGTAGCTCAGGATGGGGTATCACTGTTCAGTTTCCTGGAAATACCGCATTGCCAGTAACGTTGCACTTTCTGAGAGATTACTCGTAAACATTCCATTCTCTCATTTGGGAATGCTTGGCTGATTTGGGAGCTCTTTAACATAATCTTTTTTAGACGGAGCCTTCTTTACATGCACAAATTCTACACCGCCAGAAAAGAACCTCCACGATTCTGTTTATAGCGAATACATTTTTTGTATTGGTCTCGATAGCCCATTCAGTCTACAGCACTTTTAGATTTTCTTGCCCAATTGTAGAGTTTTTTAACCACTGTTCTCAACCATGTACGTTTATTACACCACCAAGGTATGCTGAAACCCACCCCGGATTTATTACGTAGGTATGCGTTCGCATAACTTGCCACATGAAACGATTGAAGTTGTTTCACACAACTCTCAATGTCCCTAATTATTCCAAATTGCCGTGGCTTTTGATATAGAGTTTCCACTTTAGAATTGCTACATGCAAGGAGATCAATAAAAGTTCTCCTGTTTGTCTACTTGGAGTTTCGGTAGGGAATGCTTTCTACCCCTCTTGCATTCAGTTTGAAAATGGCCCATCTATGATATAATATGCTGATTTCTTGAGATATATGCCACTCACCTATTAAGACTGAAATTTGCGAAGATTCCAGTGTGACGGAAAGTACAGACTAACTGTGAAACGTGACAAAAGTGTGTTCTACACCCCTATTCAGAATTTCTAGATTAGCTGTGAAGATAAATTCAGCGAAATTTTTACCTCAATTGTTGTGGTCCTCGCTGCTCCACAAAATCTTATGAGGCTTCAAACCGCAATGACATATTTACGCTCCGCTTCACAGTAATCCACAAGTTCAATCAACCCCCCGGGTGATTGACCATTCCAGGAGTCAATCGGATGGTAGATTGATGTTACAATGACGTCCATGAGCTGTTATTTAAGTAATGGTAAACTACTTAAATTACAGCTCATGGAATGTACTCTTTGGCTCCTGGAGCAAAATTGCAGTAGGAGCATGGCTTGCATAGCCTTGGAAATGTATATACACATCCTGGGCAACATTATAGATGAGACTACTAGACCATTCCTATCTAAATTTCCTAATCCAGTGATTTCTTATTTAATCATTCAGGGTTTCTGGATAAGTGTAATTGTATCTTTATTTGTGCCGGTGGCGGCACACATAAGGAAATGGTGGCGGTTCATAGCTATCTAGCAATGTTGCAGATGCCGCCTGTGTCTATTGTGACAGTTTGCCTTCGTCCAGACCAACTTTTAGGAGAGAGGTGCTGCACCTATAGTCCCAGTTAGTCTCAAGTTCCGTAGGAGCTTGGAACTGGTTCATGGGTTCTGACCTCTAAAAACACATATTTTCCATACAAAGAACCATGGGAAGCCCCTAAGGTAGAAGCATTACACAATTCCACGTCACCAGATTTTCCAGAGAAAGTTATTGTTGCTGGTGTTCCGGCTTTCCATTCAATGGAAGGAACTATCACTCCTCAGATGAGTGACACTCTTCCTGAAGTAAAGTAACCTTTCGTATAACGCAAAATTAAATCTAATTTTTATATTATATATCTGTTTATTTTTAGTCACTGCGCAATATTGGCGTAAGATGTCGAAAATGGGAAATGGCTGATTTTGAATGAAAATTTGAAACACGATAACGACACTTACACGGCATACTTACTTACCCCCTATTTAATAGTTTATGCGGTAAATTGCCGCAGAATTAATAACGCCCCACCTAGGCATCAAACCGTAAATTGTGTACGCTATAATATCA
Source organism: Rosalia funebris (assembly GCA_037954035.1). Taxonomy (NCBI): domain Eukaryota; kingdom Metazoa; phylum Arthropoda; class Insecta; order Coleoptera; family Cerambycidae; genus Rosalia; species Rosalia funebris. Next base: position 10,549,822 of record JAZFAV010000009.1, read on the forward strand.
AAACTCTCCATGATTGCGATACATAATCCAATATTTAAGCTGCCTAGAGCTCACAGCAACGTTAAATTCGTTATGCACGTACAAACTTGAGACACTTCATGTACTGCTCGCCATTATAATCCCCCCCGCCTCTCCTTTTAAGTTGGAAATGAATTTCAGCAAAAGGGGAACAGAGAAACGGAGAGCCGCAAATAATAAGCAAAAGGAAATTCTGAGGACGTTAATTACGTCGTTTATATTCAAGATGTCTGCGTTATGCCGACTGATCTCTGTATAAAACGCGAGACCGCATATTTCCAGCTCTTAAGTAATTTTATCATTTTATTATCCCAAACAACAAAGGCCTCTCCTTACATGACCTACATTGCTGGGGATTCGCTGTTCTAGTGGTCCTCGAGAACAGAAGAAAATATATCCTCGCAATTTGGCCATGCAAGGCTAAATAGAAATAATTATACACAATAAATCTTTTACTGTTGCAAAGAATATTTGAGAGCAAAAAATATTGAGAATCTTTGAACGAACATTGTTATTTCCGTTAAGAATATATATTTTAAAGGTTAGATTTAGCTTTACCCAGTAAATCTAAAAATACTCGATAGGGATTATGCATTATGCCAAAGATCCATACATAAATCCAATGCATAGATGCATTTTTTTTAAGTAAATGTATTGCAACATGACAAATACCATGCCGTAAAAATTTGTATATTTGGTGTGGACACTCGTGGCTCTACATACGCCTATTGACAGCTGTGATGGTATTTATATATATTAGTTTTAAATTTTGTAAACATTAGAAAGTAGAAACCCTTGTATATTGTGTTAGTACTCGGACCCGGACACATCTTCTCAGGGGTAAAAATGCGATCATTCCAGGCAATATGTTACGCTATTTATTACTACGACCATCCACTTGTTAAAACTCTTGCAGATTAGGTCAATGGCTTATGACAAGTGTGGAGCTGGTAATAATCACACCAGGCTTATCTTCTCGTTCGGTATTAGCTTGCTCACTATTTATAATATTCTAAATAAACGTAGGCATAGCAACACAACTACTAGGATCATTTCACAACACACACCCCGAAGACCGTCATACTGGTTATTATGAAAACTGTTCCATTCTCAAAAATACATCACAGTCATTAACAGTCGTTAAACTTCTTTTCTCCTGATGAAGTCTATATTGCAACGTATTCCATGTCATCCTCAGGAGATGAAAATACATAATCGATTTGCATTAAAAGCTTAAAAGGGAAGCCGACGTTTCGATGTATTTAATATAATTTTCAGGGAATTGATATGCATAAATCAATGTATATTAATGGGCAAAAATTGTGGTTATCCAAGCATTTTTATCATATCTATCCGTTTGTTTAGCCTGGTTAGTCTCCAGAAGGTGACATGAACTAAAGTTCAAAATACAATTATAGTTAGGTATAGTTGTATTATATATATATATATATATATATATATATATATATATATATATATATATATATATATTACAATTTTTGAGGTTTGATACAGAAAATTTATTACAGCATTTCCTTGGTTACACTTAAGATTTTAATTTATGAGTATCACAACTATTTATTGCCAACTTCAATTCTCTAATTTCTGGACATACCAGTTGATTGTATTGTACTAAGTTGTCCTTTTTCTAATTAATTGTTCTGCGGATAACCAAGGAACGTGTTAGTTTCTTCTAGATTAGGAACTAATATACCGTTAACAAACTGTTAACTAACATTCCTTAAACTTGAACAAATACTTCTAAATTCTCTGGACATCATACTAAATATTAAAACAACCGCATATTTTTTTTATAGGAAATCAAAGTTATCATTAATAAATTGATGTTAAACGTTGCTCTCTAATCCAACACGGCTAAACTAAATAGCAGAATGTGTTCATTGTCACCAATGCGAAAGAACCAGGACCGGGCTTTTATCTAAAAAGGACCATCCTGGCTAAAAAGGCAAATCCTGAACCAGACGAAATACCAAAACAATTCGTCCCCAAGCAAAAGAACAACGCAACGAGAAGGACTGGATCCACGAACCCAATGTCGAATACTTAAAGCAACGCATTAGAGATCAAATTATGGCAATTCCTGAAGTAATCGTCAAACAAGTAACAAGAAATCTTCGAAGCAGACTAGGCTAATGTCTTCAGAATGATGGAACACATCTTATTGATGTCCTTTTTGAAAAATTAATTGGCATACTAGTGGGATTAACAATGTAGATATAACAATGGTATATCAATAAAAAGCTAAAAAGGAAAGACTCTATTTCATTTAAAAAACCATCAGCTTCCTATGACTCACCTTGTACTTCAATTAGAAGCAAATACTAATTCTAGACCAAGTTAGAAATACATCTTACAATAAGCATATCTTTTATTTTGAATCATAGAAGGAGTGCGCAAAATATGCAAAAACCCTCTTGGGCTTCAACTCATAAAGAAATAGGAATTACCTAGTTTTTGCATCCAGGACTTGTACTAAGCCATTGTAGTATTTAATACAATTTTCTACGGTTACGGATATAAAGGGATTATCGCTTCGTGACCGAAACGCAATCTAGGAAAATAATTCACCATATAATCGTCTCTTTCGTTAACATATTCGATTTCAATACGCGTTTTTCCCTTTTCATACTGCGAAGCATTCCAAATTGAATATAGTGCGGTTGTAGAATTTACAATTCAGATGTGACATGAGTACAAACAGGACCACGTTATGTTCACTTCGATTGGTATTCAGTATTCACTGTTTTAAATCCAACATTTTTTGTGGTAAAGAAAGGAAGGGTCCCGGTAAGAAATACCTCGTGCGTGCTAATTCGTTAAGCGTTAATTTTTACACTTCGGAATATTTGATAAGTTCGCTAATGGGAAGGCAAAGCAAAAGCACGATAAACCTGAAACAAACAGATATTATCGTTATTATTCTTATACGGGGTGTCCAAACAAACAATAGACCTGGAATAATTGATGAAATAATTTTCTATAGGAAAATACTGTGACATGTCAATTTTTGTATTCAAGTGGACGTATTTTGACATCAAATCCATTACTGTCACTGAGTCCACCTCCCACAAACAACTATTCCCTTCAGGGGTAACACCACTGTAGTGAGCTAAACAAGGTTTTTTTTGTTAATTTATTGTTGAATGGAAGAAAATGTAATAACATAATAATATTTAAGGAAGTTATTAAGCATATATTTAAGTATAATACAAAACATTATTATCAAAAAATATTCACATGTGGTGATACTGGAGCGATTCTCGCCATGTCGAATGTAAGGCGCTCTGCGGTACACAGTGTTATTGGTACAAATCTGAATCTGGGAAAAAAATTCACTTCTACATATTGACAGCTAGTAACATACACAGGGAATTTTGAAAATAGTGATATTTGTGTGATTAGTGATTATCTAAATAAAAAACGTTAAATTATCGACAAGAAAGGGCAACCATTTGTTAATAAGGTTTAAATTAACCTACATTATTTTAAAGATATTTTGAAGTTAATTAGAAGAATATTATTAAAAATTCGAGTGAAAATAATCAAAATTGTTGGAATCGTGATGCGTGCCGTTTTGAAAAATTATATTTCGAGAAAAACGCATTTAAAGTTTTGACATGTGTTATAGACATAAAATGGAAAATCGAATTTTTAAACGACTGTTTAAAAATTTTTATCATTAATATGCTATCCCAAGACCATAAAGCTGCCCTTCTATATTTAAATATTCTTCTTCATTCTCTTTCCTCGAACATTTTATGTTAGAACGTGCCCCTTTCGCTGCATCTGTCAAAGACATATCGGCGTACTTGATCCGCTTAGCATCGGCTTCTAGACAAAGATTGTTGACAATGATTGGACGCCAATATCCATCTCCAAAACTTTTATAATTCGAAGAATATTCATCAGACCATGATTAAAAGTGCACACAGCAATATCAGTCACAATATTCAAGACCCCTTTCCCACTTGAATAAGATTTTGGAGCCAATTTCCAAGCAGCAGCATTAAAATTTTCATTGCTATTTTGCGTGTGGCCTCCCAAGGAACGGTTTAGCAACTCGTCGCGGCTTCGATCCTCATAAATAGGCTTGATGGTTTTAAAAACTTCCTTAGGAAGCATCGGATTACGATGGGAGGTGTCCAAGGAATCCCCTGCTTGCACCTTCTTCCAGTCACACCAAGACTCCGAGCACTTCTCGTGCTGCGGATATTCGTCGGTTGATAACTTATGAAATAAGGTCGCCCAGATTTTATTTTTCATATTTTCAAAGGAGTTCGGATTCCAACGTATTGCCAAGCAATAATAAACTGTTGATGGATCAATTAATTTGGCAGTTAATTTACCTTCTCCTCCTAGGCTATGCAAGTTTTTTTAAATGCTTCTCACTAAACATAAACATTTTTAATGACATCTGTTGTGTACTAGAGGTAGTACCTAGATTGTATCTTCCCAACAGGTTATTATTTCAGGCAGGTGCTGTTTCAGAACAGTCCAACGGCCTTAGGAAAGAGTGTGGAAGTTGAAGGTAAAAATTCTTTTAGGAAAAAAAATTCTGCACCATCTTCTAAGGTTGAAAGAATTGTTTAAGTCCATAAAAAATGGATTTATTGAAAAAATTAGTGGTGTTACCATTAAAATATTCAAATGGGAACATAGATCGAGTGGTGTATTTTTGTCTGTTAGCCAATTTGTAATCAAACTAAACTGACAGTCTTTCCATTTTACAAATAACAAACACAAAAATAATAGTAGAAACGTAAATATTAAAAAAAAAAGAAACTGAGTTTCTGAGAAACTGAAAAGAGAAACTTGAGTAAGAAAGTAGTAACTTAACAGAACAATTAAATTATATTATTTGTTTAATTGCATATTCAAAATAACCACCCTCTACTTCCATACATTAGTGCAATCGTTGTTTAAACTGGATCCAATATCTCTGGTGTTTTTGGTTGAGATGGTTGAATTGGTTGAAATTCCTGTACAATTCGTTGCCTCAGCTTTTCTAGATCACCACATCATAACTAGTCTAATCTTTTGACTTCAGGTGTACCCATAGGAAGTAGTCTGGTGTTGGCGATTTGGTGATCTGGCCACTTCACTGTACCTCTTTGTTCAATCCACCGCTCGGGAAATATTTAGTCCAGTAATTTCCTTGCGCGCGTAATATGGATATGAGAAATCATATGACAGATACAACCACATGTATTGCTCTGAGGAAAACTATATTTTTATAGGGATCACTCATAAGGATCAGAAAAACTTAATATTTGGGCGGAGGTTCTCTAAATCACCACGTTTATTAGTCTTAGCTTTAGATTTTAGATGTCCCCATAAGAAGAAGTTTAGTGTTGTCAGTTGGTACTTCACTGGACCTCTTTGTTCAATCTATCGCTAAGGAAATCTAGTCCAATAGTTCCCTTACACGCATAACATTATATGGAGGAGCCACATTATATAATAGATACAACTGCAGGTATCGATCTAAACCTTTATTTTTATAGGGAACATCATTCACAAGGACAAGAAAACTGAATATTTGGGTGGATATTTTAGGAGATCATATAATTGGCCCTATTTTTATTTCCCGATTAACCCTATTTATATAAATGGATACATTTGTCTTTGTTTTTACAGAATATCATAGATTCCATCAAGTATTAAAAGATGACGAAGAAGAACCGCCTTTTGCATAAAGGTGGGCCATGGCTCCAATAGGATGCAGCTGTTGGTGGTGTCGTTTGCTGTTGAAAGTGGAAAAAGAGACAAGAGAAATATCTAGAAATCTTATTGCGAAAAAGTTAATAGAAATGAAAGAAATGAAAGAAGATGTAAAAGATATCCTAAATGAAAATTATCAAAACTAGCTTAATGTAACAAAAAAGTCGAAAAATAGAGATAAACAAGAAGATAAGTTCGCTTCAAGTAAAAAATATATTACCTCTTTAAGGCATTAACTGTCAAACTTTATCATCGGTTTCGTAAAAATTGGAAAATTTATTTCAAATGTGTTACCAATATAATTATAGTTCATTTCATCTCTATTTGCCAAATAAAAAATCCCAAACGGCTCTTATCTCATACCGCGGCTTATTTCTATGGCTAGACTCAGGTACACTGTTTCTTTATCGGCAAGATAAGATAATTTTTTATTTGACAAATAGCGATGAAATGAATGGTACAACTTCCCTTGATTATATTACTGGAATTTTGTTTAATTTTTCAATATTTATAAAGGTATATACAGCATCATTATACATGTATATAAAAATGCATATTTTCTGATCTAATATTGATGATGATATTGATTGCATGTAACGAAATTTTACATTAGAATTACTATTTTGTTTTTTTTCTTCATTAGCTCTGTTAGTTATCATTACTCTTGCTATATGATTTCTGTATCATGGTAAGCAATAAAGTTACAAGCAATAAAGTTAAATAATACAAAACGTGATAATATTTTTGAATGCAGCATTTGTAAAAGCAAAAAGTTTTATAATTTTGCATACATATTTATCTATCCATTAACTGATCTTAAAATTAGTAATAAAATAATCTAATATTTTAAAATAAGTCCATAAAAACAAGAAGACCCATGACAATTACTAAAATTTGTATGCCAATAACCGCTATTTTTATATATTTTACAATATTTATGACACTTATATTATTACTTGTAAAATTTTATAACCCATAACTAAATTTGACTCTTCAATATACATATTTGACCAGCTTAGTGATTTTTTGATACTTGATAAATAAAACCTATGAATGTTGTATACATATAGATGTTATTTTACTGCTAAAAGTATCGATTGCTGTATTGTTTACCCTATAGGAATAAAACACACTCGGTTATTATTTTATGATAAAATCCACACTTTTTTATAGCGCAAAGCCCTGTTTGCCTACACATAACTGTAGCTATACGAATTATATCAACAAAAACAATGGTGGCAATGTTATGCACAACAAGATATTTGTCTAAAAGGGATGGTTTCAACTACTATATGTAGTACGACAAACTCAAATTATAGATGTACAACCAGACGACGAGTGTGAAATACTTAGGAGTTGGCTGAGGAGTATATATACGTATTAATGTTATGCTTCCTTATAGGTAAACTAACAGGGTAAGACCCTCTTGAATCTCGTTTTGACAAATCTTGCATAATAAATATAATAGTCGTCGTATTCGTCTTGCGTTCTTGCTACTCATCATCATTCGTAGCTTCAAAAGAAATTGAAAGAGAAAGATATGCCTTCTGATAGTCATATAAAGACCAATACTCGACCAATATAGCTAACGTGATCAGAGAAACAAGACAAATTCAATGACGAATAATTTCTTTTATTAAATTTTGCCCACTATGATTTATTTTAAAATAAAAGATAGTAATTAAGTGTTTCTAATTGTTAGAGTTATTTTGTAAATATATATGTTTCATATACAAAAATTGCTCTCGTATAGAGCAACTATTGGAAATTTAGTATTTGAGATAAACTGAGAATATGAAAATCTGCAATATCGTGCATAAATACACTTAAAAATTAACTCTAAATATTAGTCATTTTCAATCAAGGGTTTCAATCAGTTAGTCAATCAAGGGCAATTAAATTAACTTAAGGTTATATTCCGTTCTAGTATGTATATCCCTATTATTTGAAGAATAAAATAGATTTCGAAAAACTGCTGACATAAAATCTCAGAAAGGGTAATATCAAGTCAAACGCATTACATAAACAGTTGTTCATAATATAAACAAGCTGAAACAAATCGATTCAAGTATAACAATGTGTTACATCCATTATCACCAAGATTAGTTATCGTGTATCTTTTGATACGGATAACGATTTTTACTGTCAATACAATAATTTTCATTATTATTCTGTTCCAGTTTATCGACATCAAATCGGAACCCCAATATCGAGGATAAAATAAAACATATAGAAGTTATAGATGTGATATTAAACTAATTGTGTTTTATTTCTGCATTTTGCCTGTTATTTTTAAACACCCCATGGACTATTTTTTTCCTAATATCTAGAACTAATTGTTCAGGAGATGAGCGTCCAGTGATACGTTCCACATAACATTAATCACTTCGTTCGTGTAATAGACATACGCCTAGAATTCACTGGCAGTTTCATTGTTACTACACTGATTCGAACGGTTTCGTTTTTTGTCGAATAGGGATATTACTTCGACATTTTCGTGGTTATTTAGTCTTTTCTGATGTTTTCCAGCAAAGCTCTTATTCAACTATAGGTATCTCCAGGTCGCGATGAATGTTCATTGTGGGCATTTAAGATGATGCGAAATCCTTTATTATGAAACGTCTAAATAACTTTGATGTTGAATTTCTTGGTGCATCCTCAGAGTTGGCCGTAAACCCACAGGGACTTCAGGATTTGTTTGTAGAGAAGCAGTCTGTTGTGTATTAACAACTCATAATGATATCTGAGGAGCCAATACGTTTATTTGAATATGAGGTTTTATTGACTTGAATCTAATTTACACAAAAATAGTACGTTAGGAATAATACGTTAAGTGCTTCTTACTAAAATTTAATCTGATGCTGTGATAAGCAAGTACGATGAATTGCCGCCAACTATGTATTTTATTAGTGCAAAAGAAGTAGGTTATAACATTTATATGCGTACAATGTATAGAGTTTTGATTTAATTGAGTTCAATGATAACATAATCTAATGTCGAAATATAATAATATAGTATTAACATTTGTCATAGTTTTTAATACATTTATTAATTAAATCACAATTTCGTTAATTGAGAGCAGCAAACATTATTCGACATTACGCTTTGCAAAATATACGATTAAATTATATGATTAAAACTAAATGAAGCGAAGTCGATTCACGTCAATTTGACTAACAACACGACTATACACCCGTGACAGTCAATCAGCAAATAATCCGCATGCCAGTGAAGCTAAGAATTTAGAAACGACTGTAGATGCAAAGCTATGATGTGAAGAAGAAACGTGAGCAATTGAACCTTAAAGTCAGACGAATATATGGAGTCCTCAGACGTTGTTCTGAGTTGTCAATACACAATAAACTGGTTCTATATAAACAAATCCTGAAAGCCGTGTGGACTTATGGCATGAAGCTCTGGGAATGCACCATGAAATCTAGCATCACAGTCATTCAGACGCTTCAGAATAAAGTTATGAACAGAGAACCATTTGAAAGTTGTGCTTCAGAACAAAGTTCGCAGCATCACAAATGCACCATGGTACATCTGCAAGGGGGACTTCAATGATGACCTGAAGATGCCTATGGTTGAAGATGAGATCAAGAGGTTTGCAGGAAAACTAGAAAACCAGGAAAATATTCGACGTAGTATCGCTATTCGACAAAAATAAACTTGTATGACGGCTAAAGAAACTAAAACCGTTCGAATTAGTGTAGTGCTAGTGAAAGTGCCTAGAAATTCTAGACATCTATCGCATAAAATAATTACTGTTATGTGGAGTGTGTCACTGGACACTCACCTACCGAATAGCTAAGTCTAGATACTAGGAAAAATTGTTAGATAGATTTAATTTAGCTACAATACTCAACGCCCTCGAGGCGTTTAAAAAAATAAATTATGTTGGTAATGTATTTAATTAATAAATAATGCCCAACTTGGATTAATTTATGCTTTGATAATTGAAAAGTGTAAATAATTTGATTTTAAAAAAGCAAAACTTTCACATGAGAAATTAAATAAAACTGGCAGCATAGCTTTAGCAATAGTTTAAGTTTGTTTGTAGTGAATTATTTTAGTATTGCCGTAAGCGGTATAAGTGGATAGATTTTTACACTTCTCTGCCAAGTCGATTACATAGTGTAAACAATAAATTCTTTTTTTTACGCGATGCTATATTATGAAAAATTTAAAAAAGTTGAAAACTAAGAAAGTAATTTTCAAAAAACAAGAAATTCATTCAAATAACACAAAATATCAATTCCAAAACTAAAAAAATATGATTTTAAAGTAAAAATGTATCACGCCAAAAATAACTTTTAACGTAATAATTGCTCTAATAGACATTTTGAGATGATAAGACATATTGAGCTAAGCAATATCCCAGGCCATCATAAAATCCTTGACGGACATTATTTAACATAACAGAGTAACAGTTGAACGGTCATTTTCAATATGTAATTGAAGTTACTGCAAATACTGTAAGGCTTAAGCTCCACAAAAACCATTGCACGGTATAAGAACTGAAGACTAGGTTGGAGACCAATATCTTACCATGTCCAAAAATAAGTCAGTTTTGAAATCTTCGTTGCAAATATCGTTAAGTAATGACATAACTGTGAGCCATCTGAGAACCAAATTTCATTTAATCCAGCATTTACTAGTTCTTGAATGTTAAGAACAATTTCTTTGAAGCAACATCAAATATTTTTTGTGATAATTACTACAGTATACCTACTCAAATATTATGTTTTTGAGGATACGGAGTGGAGGATTTAGAGTTTGTAAAACTCATCCAAATTTTTGTGCGACTAATATTCAAATATGAATTGAATTATATGAGAATGTTTCTCGTTCACCTTTTCCGTTTTTTAAAATTCCATTCTTCTTACGTTATCTCCTCAAAGTTCATGAGTTCTTCAAACATTATATGACTTCAATCCATATTTTTCAGTCCTAATTATATTTTTCTAAAATGTTTTAGTTACGTGAAATTATAATTTGACTTTATAAGAGTTATACAAAATACGCTCTATAACAATATGAATGCAATAATTATATGTATGCAATAATTGTATGCAATAATTACTAACCAGCGAGAGGTAGCCGATTTAAACGGCTAGGTTTTGGAAGTTGATTACGTGGAGAGTATGCAATTACAAAATGGAGCACTATACTGTTTAGCAACACACACTTATTGTCAAAGGGTACTACGAAAGTAATGGTTCAATTGTGGACACTGAAAGAAAATGACGTGCAATAATGGGTCATCGTGAGGCACCTGTTAAGCGTTTAAGACACCATTAGACCCCATAAGACTATAAGACCCCATTAGAAATTTGTATTGTGGGGCTACGTTAAAGGAAAAATCTATGCCAATAATCTCGTTACGATTGAACAGATGAAAAATAACATTAGTGAATTTATTGCGGACATAGGGCCACAGCTATGCCGTGAAGTGAAACTTCATAAAAAGAATCCACTGCTGCCATAGAAGCAGAGGCAGCCACTTACAAGATATTGTATTCCATATCTAATGGCATAATTTAAGTAAACAATTGAACTCAAAATTATTATATATATGTTATTTATTTGTCCAATAATTACAAACATAATCGGCTACCTCTCTCTGGGACACTCTATATTATAGATATATCTATTAGCATATGAACAGTTAGTTATTACATGGAAAATAAATTACAGTATTTATAACGTTTCAAAAGAATATAAAATAACGATTGTTCAATAACAACTTATTTTTACTTTACTTAACGATAAGCGTATCCACTTGCGTTCTTGCACACATATTACCATTTATACTAGTGTATTTACATTCAGTTAATCTATTGTTAATGCCTTTTGTCTTGTATATATTTAATTGCTGAACAAAGGTTAGGTTATATAAGACGTATCTATAATTAAAATGTTTATTTCTCATATCAAATGGTTTTAACCTTTAAAAATAGATTTATAGTATGTAATTAGAGTTACACATGATAGATTATTGTTTCACACGATACTAAGAATTTAAATGTATGCATGTATTTAATGTTGCCTGACGAGAAGCTAATAAAAGTGCAGCACTTTGCTCTGTAACTACTGCATAGGTGGGTGGCCTATCTTTCTTCATATTCGTACCGTGATCTGGGGTGGTGCGCCCAGTATTGGCTATTATTTGCTTAGGTTCGAGTCCTACCGACAGAGAATTTGACACCTATATTTGAGCATGGATGTATTAATCCTGGTCTCTATGTGTAAGTATTTCCCATTGCAACTTACGGTTTTAGGGGAAGGAGGACAATTTCTGTGTGTTTCAAACTTAAAGAAGTGGATTAATCTCGTTCAGATCAAGTATGATAATAAAGTAATTTAAGCATGTGAAATGGGAATGAGCATTACTATATAAAATCGTATGGAAATTATGTGTTTCTTGATTGATACCCAAGTATTTGTTAATTTATTATTTTAATACACTAAGCACAAAAATTAAAGGATGTAAAAAAATCCTAAATTATTAGATGACTTTAAAGGGGCTGTAACTTGGAGAAAAATAGTTGCAAAGCAATTTTAAGCATATTGAAGTTCCAAGTTTCTAGTTTTCAGATATTGAGTTAAAAATTTTTTACTATCAGCAGTTTTTGTGTAATCATAAGAAAACTTAGCTTTTTTAGATAATTTTATCCTGTTTAACTTGAGCGGTCCAAAAGCCTTGTACGATGATTTTTCGCTCCAAAGCAAAGAAAGTCAGTTTTGATTTTGGTAATTAATTACTCGGGAAATAATAATTGTATAGAAAATTCAAGTAAAGTTTTAAAAGCTGCAAAGTATTCTTTACAAGTCGTAGTTATTGGTTTTTGATAACAAAATATTATCAAAAAAGAAAAAAATTAAATATTTTTTTCAAAAATAGAAAATGTGAAAACTGTGAAGAAGTGAAGATCGGAAAGCTAGAAACTTGGAGCTTCAATTTATACTTTTTTCATCCCTTAACTTCTATGATATAATGAACAAATTGTTTCATTAATATGATAAGCAAAATTTTAAGATTTACTTTAATGATAGATAACCCTTCAAGATATATTCTTCAAAATGGCGAATGCGCCAGTGACACACGTAGTATATAAGTCACAGATCATCACATGTTGTGTTGAATTTATTTTATAAACTAGTAACATTTCCGGAAATATTATTTCTTACCCAATTAGAGACATGATATTGTACTGTGTCAAATACGACGTAAAATGTGTACTGGGTACTGTGTCGAATTTAAAAATTCACATCAGATGGGGTAAACATTAATTTGAGGTAAACAAAACACCGCAATGATGGTCTATTTTGATACTGATTTGCGTGAATTTTCATACAAGGAGTTGGTAAAGTTGAATTCGAGTTCGAATGAATGTCAACAACCGAGTTATTTGAATGCTAGCAATCGAATGCGTGCGCTCATTCCAGTAATACTTATCAACGTGTTGGATAGTTGCTCCAATGCGAAGACATAAATTTGCGATTTTTGCCTTTAAAATGTCAAGATTTTCAGAAGACGACAATGTTAAATTTATAGAATTATATAGTGCACATCCATATTTGTGGAATCCAACTCTAAAAAAGTATAAAGATAGCGATGCGCGTGGCACTGCATTAAAAGAAATTATCAAGGCAATGGGTAAAGATAAATTAATGAATGAAAAGACAAAGATAAAGAATAAAATCTGCGTTTAATATACTACCAAGAAACCAAGAAGTAAAGAAAATAAGTAGATAGGTACATCTAAAAAATCTGGAACTCACTCATGCTTAACGTACTGATCGAATTCGTGTGTTGTTGACATATATGGACATGTAAACCCTACTCGAATTTGAAGATACCGCTCCAGTACTCGGTGACGATCGAATTTCAGTTAATCGAATACGAACTCTAATGAATGTTAACGCACCTTAAACACTTCAAACGTTTTATTTCAGTTACTTTATTCTTATGATTGGTCATTGTGTATGTTGTTGTCGTCGGCATTTATTCTTGTTAGCACGATAACTCAACTAAATCGTGTCGGATCGATCAGATTTTGAATGATTCTGATTGGGGACGTCTTCCAGACGACATCTATTAATTTTGAGGTGGATAGAACACACTCTATCATGTACATGGGTCATGAGAAAGTACAATGGTGGATTATTTGAGAAATTTTTTTTGTTAGCACGATCACTCAATTAAATCGTGTCGGACCGATCGGGTTTCGACTGATTCTGATTAGGGACGTCTACCAGTGACTAGTAATTTTGAGGTGCATAGGACACACCCCACCCTGTCCATAGGTCATGAGAAAATACGATGGTGGACTATTTGAAAAAAGTAAAACTGTCGCATAAAACACATATTCTGCATTTATGCGCTGGTTTATTTTTTCTCGGCCACTCAATTTCGAGATAGAGATGTACTACGTGCGGAAAAGTCCGTTTTAAGGTTTTAAAACTGTTTATTTTATATTAAGGTTAGGTTTAGTTTTATAGGGAGGGTCGTGAAGCTCTGCAATGTTTAGGTTACCGCTCATTGTATCTCCTCGTAGAGTAGTCAGCTCTGAAGTCCGGATTTGACCTTCTTATACAATCTCAACACCACTTCAGGTTAATCTCTTTCAGCTCGCTTGGGTCCAAGAAAAACAGCCAAGTGCCCACATGTTCTGAAGTTTCCATCCCTCCTCCAAACCATCCCGTTCATTTTTTGGTCCTCAAGTCAATCTTGCTAATATATAAGTAGTTACGATATAAGTTACGATAAAATATAGTAGTTACGATAATAGTGTTCTGTTAACAACCTCGTGAGCTCTCGGACATTCTCCCTTTCATCCCTCAGGAACTTTGCCATCTAGTCACTTTTAGGCGTCAAACCCAGCAGTAGCTTAGCCTGCCTGCATGCCTGGGTATTATGCCAGCGATTGAGTAATTATTATGTTAAATTTAATTTAAAAAAACATTAAACCAAAAATATTTTATTTCGAAAATAAACGCTATGACGCCAAGGATTAAATAAATATATATAATTAATTATTGCCTAAATATTGAGTTAAGGTTATTACTAGTTTACATAGAGTATAGATATACACAGACATTTAACAAATGATGTAATAACGGTGATGCATTACAATACAAAAACACTATGATATTGTACGATATTTTCTAAAAAAATACACGATAAATGAAATAGACTATAAAAAATAAAAATCATGCTCAGTGCTCTGAATTGGGTAAACATAGACAAATTTAAATACAGTTCCGATGTACTATTAAACGAAAACTCGATCGTTTTGAACCAGTCAAGCCTACGTGTCAACGTTTGAGAATTGGGATCACTGTTGCCAAATCAGTATTTTACAAGTAACTGTAGAAATTTTTTGAAATACGCATTTCTCAACGTTCAGTATTAAATATCATGTAATAAGTAGAAAAATCTATAAATCTATTTAAACCAATCATTAGTGCATATATTGAAACCAAATAATTAGTGCACAACTTTCATTAATCATAAATTTAATGCCGTAATTAAATCACGTAAAAACATAGCTCCATTATTTCTTTTACATACCATCTATGAACTATCGCTGCATAATTGAACCATGTGAAATGGCCGAAAGTGAGAATGACTGTTACTGAGTAGACACCGATTTTGGTACTCCTTCATTTTAATCATTTTGAACTGATACAGTGAAATACTGTAAATTAAAATGTGTACAAAGTGCCACATAAACTTTAAAGTTAAGTAGTGCAAGTGTAAATGCTTGTAAATAATACTAAATGCATATAACTGCAGCTGACACGTTCAACTTATTAAGCAACTTATAAGTCGGAAATCGAGAAAAGAACCACCAAAAATTGTTATCATAGATCGTATCGATTTAGACGAATACCCCATAGATTTGATTTGGCATTTGTACTGGATTGGCGTACCGTGTACAGCACTGATGAGAACTAATAAGTTCGAAACAGCTGTCTGTCCTTCCGTTCCCATCTGGGACAGATGTCGAATCCTATCTGTGGTGGGTTTTCTTTTTCTGAAACCTGTCTCATCGTGCAGAAACACGAGAAAAGGATAGATGATCGTTGTTAGATGTGATTCAATGCCTGGCGGGGCATTAGCCCGAGGAGTAGTTATTACCTATAGCGATTACGTAATAGCCTTGCAATTCGGGAACTACTTTCATAACTGCTTTGCGATTTGGTAAATCTCTTTTCGATTTTCGACTTAAATGTTGCTGTTATAGATCGTATCGATTTAGATGAATATCCCACAGATTTGATACGACGGTCCTGGTCTACACGATGGGCGAGTAAAGAGCGGTAATCTCGATCGACTTGCTGAAAATCTCAGCAAGGCCATTACGCATATCAATTACTATTAGCTATTGACTTGAGCATTTGTCCTGGACCGGCATATCCTGTACGGCGCTGATGAGAACTAATAGGTTCGAAACGTCTGTCTGTCGTTCGGTTTCCATCTGGGACAGATGTCGAATCCTACCTGTGACGGATTTTCCTTTTCTGAAATCATTCGCTCAAACAAAAGAAATATTCTACATTCGCTTGTTGCCTCCTACCAGATCATGAAAATGAGCTTTAACTTCGCCTGAGAGAAAGTACATTAAGTAAGAGTTTTAAGAGAAAATACGTGATGCAAGATACCGGAATCGATAAAATAAATAATGAAGGTGAACGGTAATTAGTAAAATGTTGTTCTCGGCTGAGAACCTAATAAGCTTGCATAAAAGGATTAACGTTCTTACGACAAGAACACTTTGTTTTAATCAGGAGACTTTGATGTCGTCTTATTTAAAAAACAGGGTTGACGATGAATGAATCAGTTGGTATCCCTGTCTTCTCTTCTTACGTATAGGGAACTTGAATATTCATTAGACAGTAGCCGATGTCTCTTGAACTATTTATTATTATGGAGTCCCAGTTGACATTGCCTCATTAATTAATTAATTACATCTGGATGGAAACTGAATTCTGGATAGCAGGGTTTTATTAGAGAACTCATTAAAACTATGTATTGTGGGATGTTATAAGTGGTGGTGTTATCTGACCTATAAATATGCACCCACAGCTAATCAAGCCCATATTGTAATATCCTTATATTATTACTACTAACTGAAGGTTATACGTGATTTACTTTAAATGAAGTATGAAAATAGATTTTGTTTATTATTTTATACATTATATTTAATTTTACAACTCAAAACTTTAACATGTTTATCGAAATAATATTCATTTCATCGCTATTTGCCAAATAATAAACTCTCTTATCTTGCCGATAAACGGAACAGTCTACCTGAGCCTAGCCATAAAAACAAGCCACGGTTTGTTTTGAGATTTATTATTTGGCAAATAGCGATGAAATAAACTATACTTTAATAACCTATTATTTAATCTTTTCCGAAATTATTATAATAAGATTATATTAATTGTAGTAAAATTGTACGAACAGGCAGGCGCCTGGTTAACTTTATTGCGTATGAATTGCCACATTAAAAAAATGACTGACGTGTAGACTCGACGAGCATGCCTCTGGTTTTTTGAAAAAAAAATATTGACACGATGAAGCCGCGACAAACACAATATATCTTGGTTCATCTGAATAGCCAGAGGTCCCCAAACTTTTTTGTCCTGTAGACCACGTGCCGATTTTTTCTGTTTTGGGTAGACATTTCTTCTTAAAATTCGGGAAACAAATGAACAGTGTTTGCCTCTAACATTCGTATATATAAATGGAGAATTAAACAAGTCCATGCAAGCACAATTGATTCAAGTCTACGCCATCCTTGCAAAGCTCTGGTATAAATTGGACAAGCGTTGTTATCGAGCGTATGGGTGCAACGCGTTGCTACTGGTATCAAATGTGCAAATATTTACAAGTTACACGTACTGCGACCACAAAGCGAATAGCCTGCTTATACAATTTTATGAAATATCCATATAATAATTATATATCTATTATAAGAAATTTATATATATATATATATATATATATATATATATATATATATATATATATATTATAAGAAAATATTACGTAACTACTTACATAGGTACTATCTGTGTTAAGTCGATTAATACATTTACGAGAAACTAAAGTTTTGATGACGGCCTGCCTAAATGGGATCCACTCTCATTAACCTTCATTTACATCTCATGCTCCCCCATTTTTTTTTATTTAGATGGACCTCTTGCAGGTCGAAGTCGACCCCTGGGGGTCGCGACCACATTAGGAATGCCTGGAATAGACACTATAATACGTTGCATCGATGCGTATTATGCGACGAGTATGAAGTATTGCACGAATAGTACGAGTCGATGGTCGAATCAAGTTCCGACTCGACGAGAACCGCTTCGTCTGGTTTGGACCTTAAATCGATTCACGGTCCATTATAGGCTGAGATGATGCCGAAAGAAAAAAACGTTATGGAGGTAAAGTTATAAGGCGATTCCGATCAGAAATCAAAGACCAAATTGGATCTCGAATTCATAATTCCTAATTTGGGTAAGAAATAATGTAGTGTTCCGCATAAATTAATATTTGCTAACTAATAAATTAAATTAAATATATTTTTAGAGACCACCCAAATACCAGTGATATGTGGCACTGAATTAGTGGCGGCTCGCGATGAAATGAAACGGGTGTTCTGCACAGGGCCGATCCTAGGGTATTGGCTGCCCGCGTGCAAATTTCAAACGTATCCAAACTACTGGCGCCGTAGGGGCCACAAAAAAATATGCGAAAATTTTGAAATTTTTCAAGGTCACGCGTTTTCCTGATACTTCAGAATTTTTATGTAAAATCCGTTTATACAAAAATATAGACTTTCACAAGAAAAATCTTTGGAATTTAGTACCTTTTTGAAGAACATTCTTGTTTGCCGTCATATTCTTTGGTTGAGAGAAAAGGCTTGTAAGGTGAATTTTCTACTAGAGGGTCTATAACACTTAAAATATTTTCCGAAAGAGTTTCAGCGTCATATTTTGTAGGTTTCAGGTATGTCCAAAAACGCTCAATCGGTTCACCATCGAGAATATATCTTAAAACTACCACTAACTGAGTTTTTGCAGATATATCAGTTGTTTCGTCTGCCATAACTGCCAAAAATGAAGGTTTGTTAATTTCTTTAATTATTTCTTCATGACGTACTTTTAATATACAGTCTAAAAGATCATTTTGTATTTCTTTAGAGGTTCCTTTAAATACTGAAGCATTTTGTAGATGTCCGCTTAAAGTTACATCAAGCTCAGCAGAAAAATTTATCAAACCACGAAATATCCCCGGGTTTTGAGAGGTTTCAGCTTCGTCATGTCCTCGCAGCGCCAGTTCAAAGGCCCCACAAAACTTTATATAGTTTATAATTTTTGACAAAACGTATCTCTTTTTTGTCACATTATCATATGGCTTTTGGAGTTGTCGTGCTTTTTTATTTTTCCAGTTAAGTGCACCAAATCTGTCACTCCTACATCCGTCCATGCTTTATCACCGCCAAAAAGTAAACAAGGAAAACAAAATAACGCAGTTTTTTTTGTTGCACCCACAAATCCAATTATTCTTCGAATAAATGTCTCTATTAAATTGACGTTCATATGCTTTTCCGCGGCTAACACCTGCAGTCTCAATAACAATATCGGGCAATGGCCTACCATTGTTTTTTAAATCAATTCTTTCTTCATAAGAGTATTTAAAAAATCGCTTCACATTAACTAAATTATAAACTAAATCCCTTGTCACTATCACAGTATATAAATATTAATAATTAGTACAATAAATCACTACACAAATTCACAAAACAGTATTTAAAATCTCAAATTAACACGAAATATGAAATAGGTACGATTTACGCCCGCTCGAGGAGTAGGAAGGAGTAAACATTCACTGATGTTGCCTTAGCTGGAAAGAATACAGCTCACTGACCGTGTAAATTTGCGCATTTACGAGCGCCAAGTGTGAATTGTCGCGGGAGTTGAGGGGGAGGACGGGTGTGCCGAGCCGTGCTGAGAACTACCTCGTGTGGCCCAGTTCAATGTACCGCGACGCGCTCGCGTAGAGACCCAGATAATTCATCTGGTCTACTACTCAATAGAGGACGGCGGGCAGAATGCGACTTTAACGCAATAATTTGGTTAGCTGCACCAACTAACCAAATTATTTTATTAATAAATTTTAGTAATTATTATGTCGCGAAAATATACAAATATCTAATTTTTTTGGCAGTTCTGCAGCTCTGCAGCACCTATACACCAGCCGCTTCTGCACTGAATGTGGAAGGAATTGAAATACCAGGATCCTTAGTTTAATTAATTAACTCATAGACTTGCTTCAAACGAATTGAATTGATTATTTGTACCCGACTTTACCTTACTAATGATATTCCTTTCAGACATCGGATTCCTTAAAACAAATTTACGAATGCTCTCGAAGAAATATATGTATATTCCAAAGGACAGATGGCAAGATTATTTAAAAAGCAATATTTTTTGTAAACTGTAATTTTATGTAATGAACTAATATATTTTTGGTAAAATAATCTCTCCAAATAATATATTGCTGACTAAGTTTCTGTATGGGACATACTGCGATTATTAGTAGAATGCATCACTATCGCTACAATGTAGCAAATTTATGTTAAACATATGTATTATGATGTATAAATTAATGTCATAAAGCTGTTTATTTTCTACTAGGACTATAATGAAATTCATTATAGTACTAGTACTATAATGAGAACAAATGTATATTAACAGTTTGTTAAAAGATATGGAGTTTTCCTCTTATTGCTAATTATGGGCCTTCTTATCGTTGCCTAATTTCCTGGAGGAAGTCCACAGAACACCACCTGCTCGTCCTATCCACAATAACACACTACATTGCAAATTCAAGCTGAAATTTGTTCTGCAATTATCAAGCACCGGTGGTTTTCCGTTGATAAATATAACGATGGATTTTTTTATTCATCATCTGGTCATGGTACTACACTTTATAATCTGGACTTAGAGTAAGGGTACTATAGCGAAGGTACTATAATCTAGTCCAGTAACTAATTCGAAGATGTATTTCTTTCGAGAAATACTGCATATCTTTCCATTGTGCTTAACATTAATGTAGACCAAAATACCCAGACAAAATGGTAATCAAACTTGATTCTAACCTGATGCCTCCTTTGACATCAATAAATGATAAAGATGCGATTCACTCTGACTCCAAAAGAGGAAGTTGTTTATCATCCACTTCTAGAATGCATACCTATTTCGCAGAATCTTCCTATCAATTCAGATCAGCTTAAACTGTGGCGTGATTATTAGTATTTCAGATGGAGTACGCATCAACCACGGCTTACAGCGATTCTCTTAATGAAAGGTTTAGAGGAAGTAAGTAACATTATACTATAATCCTGTGATAATCAGCATAAATAGGCACTTGACAAATTGTCATTAATTGTAGTCAGTAAAATCGAAACTCGCACATTAAGTCTAACTGTAAATAAGTTACAGATAAGTACAATTTAACTAATATATTAAAATGTGTACTGAACTAATGGTCCTATAATATCTATTACATGAAAGTGTGCAGATATATGTTAAAAATGAATAAATGAACAGAACTAAATTTGTGTTTATGCTATATATACCTGTATTATGCCTCAAAATGTAACTCAATACATGGATAGACCCACATAAGAGCTCGTTTATTCCCACAAGCACACGGGTATGGGTATTAACAGCAGTTGTCTAGAGGCAACAAACTCGTGTTTTAATACGTATTTACATTTTGCATTTTTTCACAAAGCAACTAAAGTAACAGCTAGGTAAAGAGAGTATGTAAGTATTCATTGACGAAAGAAAACGTAATATTTCACAACAAGCAAGACAAATCCTTACCAATTAATCGTTCTAAATCGTACAGTTAATACATGTATTATATTTTACAATGCAGTTTGCAACATCTCTATATAACACTATGAACGGAATAGATAATAAACCTAAAAAAATGCACGGAGGAAGCTTATATATTGTAATCACAGGTAAATTATACGAATAATAAAAAATAATGTACAAAGTTGAGTTAAAGCAATGTCAAAAGTCCAAGATATTCTTGGGCTCTTGACCAGAATCCACTTCCAACCATTTTAACAAAACAGAGAAGTAGAGAAGTCATGCCACTACCTATAACTAACTTACTATTTTTGAGCAAGATCGGCACATCCTCCTGAAATGCGCAAAAAAATATGAACGCACTTATGTATTGTATAGTATGAAGTACGATACCGAGTCCTGCAAAAAAGTTCTTTTCGCAAACCGAGGCAAATATTTCATGTTTGTGCATACCAGAAAACGTTAATTATGGAGAAAAGGAAATACCGAATTTTCAGAAAGAAATTTTCACCCTATAAATAATTCAAACGGTTTCTAGATATATTTGTTTTATTAATTTTGAGGTGGATAGGATACACCCCACCCTGTCCATGGGTCATGAGAAAGCACGATAGAGGACTACTCGAGAAAAATTCAAAAAAGTCGCATAAAACACATATTCTGCATTTATGTGTTTATTTTGTCTCGGCTACTCAATCTAGAGATAGAGATGTTCTACATGCGGAAAAGTCTATTTTAAGGTTTTAAAACTGTTTATTTTAAATTTGATGTCTTTTCAAATACTTCTAATTCTGAAGTTCTACGTATAGTAGCATACGTTTGCAAGGTCAAAGAGGCACACTTTTTTTAAATAGTAACCCATTTTTTTGAGCATGTTATAAAAATGTTATTAAGCATAAAGAAATTTTTGAAAAAAATGCAAATACAGAATTGTGAAAATTGATTTTATTATAAATAAAACAAAATAAATGCATTAACTAATAATGTATTCAAACTGTTACCTATTAACTATTTGATAATGTTCTAGTCTCAAAATAAATTGATTGTGAACTCTTAATTATTTCCGGACCGATATTGTGTATTTCCTGTAGAATTCGATTCCTTAAATCATTTATGTTTTCGGGTTTATTGACACAAACGTTGGCTTTCAGTGATTCTATAAGAAAAAAATGAAGTGATATAAGATCTGGAGAGCGAGGTTGACAGTATATCTCCACGTCGCCCTACACATTGTTGTGGAAATATGTTATCTATGTAAATACGAACAAGAAGATTGAAAGTATACCGTATTGTTGGTACTAAAATATGTTGGCAGGATTATCTGGTTCATTTGGGTGAAGAGCTGTCAGTGTTACAATCAACTATTACTGTAAACATTGCAAATACTCTGCGCCAGTCAAGTTGTCATCAACAATATACTGGCCCAAAATTCTATTTCTGATTGCCCAAACGTTCACTTTTCTTGGAGATTGAGTATGCCACTCTTGCATCCATCTTATTGTTAGATTCTGGGAAGCCCAATACCTGCAAGTTCTGCTTATGTACAGTTCCATTAAAAAAATGTAACCTCATCCCAATATTTTTCAGAAACATAGTCATTATTACAATGTAATTGCATTTCATTACAGAATTTCATTCAGCGATCAAACTTATCTGATAACCTGAAATGTAATTTATAGGGATACAACTTTAACGGTTAAACGTAGAGGAGAGTGTGTACATATCTGGGGCTGCCTTTCATCCAGAGGAGTTGGGCCTTCTATCATATAGATGGAATAATGGGTCAGTATGAATATATTAACATATTAGAAAATGTTCAAGAGTCGTATGCTGATGAGTAGATGTTTACCATTTACTTGGAGGTTAGTTCAAGACAATCATCCTAAGCACACTGCACGATTAGTTAAGGAGTGGCTAAGGAAAACATCTATTGTCGTTATTGACTGGCCTTCATATTGCCTTGACCTGAACCCCATTGAAAATCTGTGGGGTGACGTAAAGAAACAGTGTGGGACAACAACAATACAAACAGTTAAATGACTTATACGAAGCCATTGAGAAAGTCTGGAATTCAATACCCGTGAATTTGTGCCACACTTTAATAAACTCAATGCATCAAGGATGTAAAGAAGTTATAAGAAATCAAGGATTTCCAACAAAATATTGACATGTTTTCAAGATTTGTTTAAATAATAAACCTTTGTTCATTTCATTGCTAATTATTTGTCCCATGCTCACTGGAGATGACAAGATAATCACGAATACAAAATTTTATATAAATAGATATAAAATTAGGCGAGTTAAGGGTTGACTTAGTGAAGGTCAAAATATTTATGTACATATAATAATTTTTGGGGGAAGTTAAAGACTTCACTTATTTAGGAAGTAAAATAAATTGGGATGGAAGAAGCGATAAAGACATAAAACAAAGAATAGCGCAGGGTCGAGTAGCTTTTAACAAAAAGAAAGCACTTTTATGCTCGGGGGTAATAAACTTAGAAACAAGGAAGAGATTTTTGAAAACGTATGTATGGAGCACGGCACTATACGGTTGCAAAACCTGGACGGTAGGGGAAGCAAGTAGAAAGAATTTAGAAGCTTTTGAGATGTGATGTTACCGAAGAATGATGAAAATACCATGGACTGATAGGGTTAGAAACGAAGAAGTATTGGAGAAAGTCGGCGGGAAAAGAAGTATGTGGAAAAACATAAAGAAGAGAAGAGATAGAATGGTAGGACACTTGCTGAGACATGGAGGAATAGTCGCGATATTTTGAAGGCAGAAATAGGAGTGAAGAAAGGCAGAGGTAGGCCTAGATTAGACTACTGCTCGCAAATAGTAAGGGATGTAGGTTGTAGCACAATTAGCGAAATGCGTAGGTTGGCACAAGATTGGATAAGCTGGAGGTTAGCGTCCAACCAGTCTTGGGACTGATGACCTCATGATGATGATAATAATTTGCACTATCTCTGATGTAGATGTCAAAAAGTAAATGAATTTTATTAAAACAGGATACCTTCGCTAATTATGTGGCCGCCACTGTATGTATATAAAAAACTTTTTAAACATTTCTTGTCTGTAATACGACAAACATACTTCATATAATTTTTGCGGCATGTATACTTAAGTATAGATTTGACTAATTTATAATCTGTTCTTCGTTAGGAGAATTTCTTAAAATATTAACTGAGAAGACTAGAAACTAATTTACTTCTACACTGTTTATTATGTCACGCTATTATATTTCATTTTATTCATATCTTTAATTCCTTCTGTATATATGTATCACCTTACACTCGCTTGTCTTTCGTAATAAATCGTTGTAAATCAAATACGAGTGTAAAATGACCTCAACGAAATCAACGAAAACAAGCAATTAGTTTACGTTATATTTATTCAGACGTACGATTTACCGCATTCGTGACGTAAAACAGACTCGAACTCTGTTCAACTGCTTGACGTAGGCGTTGACGCGTAAAGTTCGTATTTACACAGGTCACTACGCAAATAATTTAGGTGACATACCGTGGACAGTAAAATGAAAAAGTATTATTTTGCCTCCCGTAGGCGTAGAGTGGCTTGATATAAAGACTCAAATGTGTCATCGAGTAAAGATTTAAAGAGAAAATTTTGTGTTACAAAGTACTATGTGAATACATTTAGTACGCGAAGTGTTCTTTATATTTAGGGCAATTGTTATACTAATTATAATCAATATATAATTACAGTCATTCACAAAAGCATTCATACACCTTCTAAATCTAGTACACCTGCAAAACCCATTGACCCGAAGCGATCAAAATCATCTAAAAAGGAAGATAGCCCATGAAATTTTATTTATAATAGATAGAAAATATGTAATCAAAATATTACTAAACATAACGTAAATATAACGATGAACCGTGAATCACAAAAGTATTCATACACATGCGTACCTGCAGGTTTGAACTTGTAGAATAGCTTCAAACGGTAATGAATACTGAATGGAGTGTAGCAACGCATTGCGTGTCGATAAGAGCAGTATTAAATCCGGTGTAGTACCGGTTACCGGTGGTAGTACCTTTTTGCATAAAATGGGTAGAAAACAAAAAGAAACAAGTGTGGAACTGAGAAACTTAATAATCAAATTAAGAAATGAAAACAAAAGTTACGGAGAAATTGCCAAAACTGTTAAAAAATCGCGTGTAACGGTACAATCTATTATCAAAAAGTGGATTGAAACAGGTACGATTCTCAACAAACACAGATCTGGACGGCCGAAGGTGTTAAATGAAAGAGACGTTTGAGCATAGTTAAATGAAGTGAAAAAAATCCTACGAAGAGTGCCCCATCTCTAGCAACGGAACTGGCATTAAGTACACAAAAGACGGTTCATCCTGAGACTGTACGCAGAATACTAAAATCTTATGGTTGTCACACATGGACACCTCGCCGTAAACCTTTTATTTCCAAAATAAATGCTGAAAAACGCTTAGCATTGACCCTAAAATACAGAGACAAGGATTTTTAATTCTGGAAACGTTCTTTATTTACGGATGAGAGTAAGTTTTCTGTATATGGGAGTGACGGAAGGTGTAAAATTTGGCGCAAAGCCAACATAGAACTAAATAAAGAGAATCTAGTCGCAACAGTCAAACATGGTGGTGGAAATGTTCTAGTCTGGGGTTCCATGGCAGCGAATGGGGTGGGAAATCTGATCTTCATTGAAGGTATTATGAACCATAGGAAATATATCGACATTTCGCGTCAAAATTTGGTACCTACTGTTCAACGACTACGACTTGGGAATAATGCTTGAGTATTTCAGCATGACAATGACCCCAAGCACACCGCTATTAAAGTCAAACACTGGTTACTATATAACGTGCCAAAACAGTTAGATCACCCTCCTCAGTCGCCAGATATAAACCCCATAGAGCATTTATGGGAAGAATTAGATAGGCGTATTTGCGTACCAGAGGTGCGTTCTAAAATAACCAATATTAAGTCACTTAAAAAAGCTTTGGAGGAAGCCCGGAGTGAGATACCGTCCGCCATTACCGAAAATTTAGATTCAATCAATGCCCAGACGTCTCAGTGCTGTTATATAGTAGCTACCAAAGGAGGAACAACGAAGTATTAGCCACTTGTAATAACTATTTTATTATCAAATATCTAACTGTATGAATACTTTTGTGACTCAGGTCTCATCATTATATTCATGTTATATTGTAATATTTGGATTAATTATTTTATATTTATTATAAATAAAGTTACAATCGCCAGTCATCCATTCTAGATGTTTTTCATCTCTTGCGTTAAATGGGTTTTGTAGATGTATTACATTTAGGCGATGTATGAATACTTTTGTGAGTAACTGTATATAATAATTAGTAATAATTTTAATAATAGGTAATAATTTAAGGTATCCGCTTAAATGCAAATACTTCACAAATTAAATCTAAGTAAATTGTTTGGTAGTCCATGTTAATTACTTCAAAACATTACATACATTAGACATTCACCTAGTAAATATTTATGATTAATATGTACTCGTATTATGTGAGTTGACATATTAATCAACTGAGCTCCAATAAATATTATTATTAACAATATTATTAGTGTAATAATAGTATTATTACACCATTGACTACATATTCTCTGTAGAGCAGGGCTTTCTATTTGAAACTGTTATCTTTTGTGTCTATCATTTAGTTTCCAGAGTCTTTTCCACTGACGATGTATAGGATATAAACACCAGTTCTGGCAATCACTCAACCTATATCGATATAGGAAATTTTACATATATTGGCATTCGTCAATAATTATCAAAACCTGATAAAACGGTTCATGGGGATGATCAGATCGCAAGCTCTCTAGTTAAAGATTGTTCATCGACCTTAATAGAGCCACTTCTCATTTGCTTAACCTGATAGTTTTTACTCATACGTTTCCTGAGATTTGGAAACTTTCAAGGATCTGTCCTATATTAAGAACTGGAAGTTCATATGATATAAAAAACAAAAACACCAAATCACTATTCTGTTAAATCCTGCAAAAGTTTTCGCAATATATATTTAACAAGTCATTATACACCTACATTTATTTATCTTGGGGCGCAACCCGTTATATCTTCTAATAAATATGTGATTGTAACAAAACGCGTCACAGTTACAAACTTTGCAGAATGTACCTAGATAATTACAAATCACATAGATAATAAAGATCAAATGGATGTCGTGTATACTGATTGTTCGGATGCATTTGACAAAATGAATCATAATATACTAATATCAAAATTATAATTATATGGATTCAGTAGTAATCTTCTGTATTCAGTAAAATCGCACTTATTCAGATGTACATTATTTATTTCATGTAATGGTTTTAAATACGAGACCTTCTTAGCGTTCTCTGGAGTTCTCCAAGGATTAAATTTGGGGAATTATTCTTTATCTCGTTCACTTTATCTTATTCACTAATTATGATCATTTAAGATTGCAAAAATTCATCGACCTTATTGTGTCGTGGTGTTTGTAAAATAAACTATAAACAAATTACATCAATAAACATAGGTAAATGTAAAGTTTGCTCGTACACCTCAAAGAAGCAGCCACTAATACATTATTATCTCCTTGGTGGTACAGCTTTAACATATTCTAAAAATATTAAGGATCTTGGTGTGCACTTCGATGATAAATTATGGTTCTCTCGGCATATCAACCGTGTGGCTTTTAATCCGTATAAAACACTTGCTTTAAAATATTTATATTTTCTGTTAGTTCATTTAAAATTAGAATATTGTAGCTTTATTCGTATCCTCGGCATCTAAGTCATATGAATTGACTTCATAACGTCATTATTATAGCGTCATATTCAACAGCGTTTCTTAAAGTATCTGTCACTCTAAATCAACCATAATTATCAGCGTAATTCTTTCACGTTCGGTTAGTTTCCTTACCAAACATAAAAATACGTGATAGTATTGGTTTTAAGAATCGGAATGTGTTGTTTGTTAAAGATATTTTGCAAAAATCATGGCAACAAACAATATGAGTATTGTTTTTATCAGATAACCGCGTAAAGATGATGTAGGATGTAAATAACTTAATATTTGATTTTAAAAGGTCAAAATACTATAAATATACATTAACGTTAAACATTTTATTAGGCATTATATTAATAACTATTTAATATTCTCTATTTTATTATTTTATTTAATATTCATAAAACCGCAGATAATATATCCATCAAACACCATAGCATTGTAATTGTTATAAAAGTATCTACATGGAAAATGAAAAAAGACGTCCATGGTCGTCCATTTAAAAAACTGCTCATTAAATCATCTTGAAAATCTTGAAAAAACCTTGTAGTGACGCATTAAAATTGGCGCATTAGCGAGGATAATGAGTGTGCCTCGATAGCTCAGCGGTCAGAGCAACTAGCCGGAAACTGGGAGAGCCGGGTTCGATTCCCGGTCGAGGCAAAATGCACTTTTATCCTTGCCATCGCCAAAACCTGTTTAAATGCATCAACGTGCGTCACTAAATAGATTAAAATCACTATAACAACTTGTGTTAATAATAACTAATATATATTATAGTTTATCCAAATATCAGGTGTTTCGACATATATACCCAATGCTGTGTACTAAAATTAATTATGTGCATAAATGAACATTGATGACAATGTTAACAAAACTATGGACCTTTGTCGATTATTATAATTGATGTTATTACGTTTTCACTATTTTAACTGCAAGAAACTTCTAATACAAAATTTGGCAGAGCCTCATACACCATATTTGGCGAAGGCGTCGCGATTAACAGTTATTAAACGTTTTCGATACATGACTAGTAGCGAATTGTGACTATTTATAATTAATTGGATCTAATTAGGGTTCTGGAATTATTTAAACTTAATAGTAAACACACACTGTGCTTCATATAATGTGTGATTGAATAATTTGTTTTTTTTTCTTATTATTATTATACATTATATATTTCCCTAATTATTTCTGTCTATATCATCTTTATTATTACTGTTAGTTGATTTAGGTTATTATTTGTATTTTTTAAGTTTATCTTTAAAATGGTTGTATTTATATCCTAATAGAATCTTTATTATTGCTGTTAGTTGCTTTAATTTTTTATTTGTATTTTTTCTTTTGTTATTTGTTATACGAGCCCAGGCTCACAATAATTTTACAACTAATATATTTAAATAATAATAATACTCTCAAAACTATTTTATTAAAGATAAATATTGGTAAGAAAAACAAAGCATAAACTTTTATCTTAAATACGATGAAATATTAATTTGTTATGATGTGTCAGTGACAAGTTTTTTAGTAGAAAACTTTAAGATTCGCGATTCAGAATAGCTCGGCCGCTTTATCAAAACTGTGTTATATCACCTTTATTAACAATAATGGCTTTAATTCTGGCAAGCATTGTATCTACCAGCTTAGCACACTCTTCAGGAAGGGTGCTGTCCCAACTTTCTTACAATTTGGTAGGTAGATCGTTAACTGGACAGGCTAGATGTTTGCATAACTGT
The DNA here is from genome assembly GCA_037954035.1 of Rosalia funebris. Lineage (NCBI taxonomy): Eukaryota > Metazoa > Arthropoda > Insecta > Coleoptera > Cerambycidae > Rosalia > Rosalia funebris. The sequence goes on from JAZFAV010000009.1 coordinate 10,580,027, forward strand.
CTTTTTCTATTGTATGTCACAATGTTTCTATAGGCGAGGGGTCTGGACTGCTAGAGGGCCATTCCATAACAAGGATATTATGTTTTGTAAACCAAGCTTTGACAATTTTTGCTGTGTGACACGCAGTACCATCCTGCTGGAAAATGTACTGCGTGTCAGTGCCTTGACACATTGGTATTGACGACAATAAACTATCTGTCAAAATTTATTTATATCTTATATACAATGTTGCAACGCCCATACCACTCATACACCCCCTGATCATAAGCGAAGCAGGAAACTTCACTTTGCTAACTAAACAGTCAGGACGATAAGTTTCCTGTGGGGTTCTTAGCACACGTTTTGTCGTATCACCCAAACCGATTTCAAGTTTGAATTGGTCACTCCAAATTACTTGGTGCCATGTTGAAAAGTTCAGTGCCTATGATCTCTGGCTCACCGTAACCGATTGATCTTCTGTCACTAGCAGACTGCATATATGTATGTATGTATTCATAAGCTTCTTGCTAGAAGATGCATGTCTTTATAAGCAATATTTTATATTGATAGCAATAATATTATAAGCAATTTTAATATTTTAAGTCATTATTATTATTATTTATATTATACAATGTCTGTTATTTTCTATGGATGCACTTCCAGTAAAAAAGTTGTATTTATAGACCGATGTTCTATAACCAAATGAAATAAGCCATATCTTATTACCCTTTATAGTAGTCTTGAAAAACTGTAAAAATAGCAATTACACTATTTTCACTTCAATTCATGGTAATGACTGCATTACTATGAATTAATAGTCTAGCTACAAGCAGGCGCTAATAAAATATTCCTCTGTTGCCAGCAGCACGCGCGTTAACTGATTGTTATAAATTTGCATTTATTGGGGTAATTTAGGCAATTGTAAAATTACACCGTTCAGTATTCATCTCTATTCAAATGTCAACAATTGTAAAGCACGAATAGAGCTATTTAATAAGAATTCCGTAATAATTTTCCCGAGAGCTCATGTGATATTAATGTATGCACATCGCTAATTGAATAGCAAATCGTCATTAAAATTTGAATGCACCACCAGAGAGCAAATTACACGAGTTTCGGTTTCCAGGGTCGATATTTCATATGTCTTGTTACGTGAAATGGGTACTTACCCGCATAATATATGAATGTTATTGTGTCAACAGTTCAATAACTAGAATCAAGTGTAATATAAAGATTCATTGAACTATTTTCAACATAAACATAATTTGTTTGTATTATTTTCACAATCAAAATTATGTATTTCTTAGGTAATAGTAATTTTAGGGCTAGAGACATCATCATGTATATATGATGATACTCTAGAAATAGTCATTTAAGTTTACATCTCAATATACAATATACATCTTTATTATATGGTATCTAGTATACACATTTTGTGTATGCAGATATCAGTTGATTAGTCAGAAGCCAGGAAAATATTCAATGGTTGAAGTTTTAGTAACTGCTAATACAAAAGTCACATGCGCACTATACAATAGTTACATCAAAAAAATATAATTTACTACATAGAGTTGTATGTATTAGACATATACTAGATTCAAATTTTTCTTCATTTTCATAATCAATCAGTTTCATCCCCATAATGTTTTTCAAACTAACTACATATTAAGTTTTATCAAGAATAGTGAAATTTTCCGTCATTTTACTTTTCCGCAGTCCACTATACGCGGAAAAGTAATGTAACCGTGTAAAGAAAAATTGAAAAAAATAAAATTTTTTTGGGCTTATTTTTCGTTTTTCGGCCTAAAAACAAAAAAAATGGTTCTTAAAAAATATTTGCTGCGTGTGTCGTTGTCGTTGGGATTTATTCTTGTTAGCACGATAACTCACCTAAATCGTGTCGGATCGATCGGGTTTTGACTAATTCTGATTGGGGACGTCTCCCAGACGACACATGTTGATTTTGAGGTGGATAAAACATACTCTACCATGTACATGGGTCACGAGAATGTACAATGGTGGACTATTTGAGAATTGTTTTTTTTTTGTTAGCACAATCACTCAATTAAATCGTGTCGGATCGATCAGGTCTCGACTGATTCTGATTAGGAACGTCTGCCAGATGACATTTATTGATTTTGAGGTGGATAGGACACACCACACCCTGTCCAAGGGTCATGAGAAAGCACGATGGCGGACTATTCGAAAAAAGTAAAACTGTGGCATAAAACAAATAATCTGCATTTATGTGTTGGTTTATTTTCTCTGCCACTGAATTTCGAGATAGAGATGTTCTACGTACGGAAAAGTCCGTTTTGAGGTTTTAAAACTGTTTATTTATATTACTAAACAGCAGGGTTTTGCCTTAATATTGAACTACTCATTGAACTGTTTCCTCAACATAATTTGTTTCTATTATTTTATTACTCAAAATTATGTACCTCAGTAACTAAGAAAGATAAACGCGATTATATAAATATAGGTGAGGTACTTGATAAGAGTGCATCCAATATTCAGAAAGAGTTAATGAACGCATTAGAGTTATAGAAATGTATTGAGATAAAGATGAATGTATTACGATAGTGATAATTATCGATAGTTTGTTATAAATGTAGTTATTGCCATTGAAAGCAAATAAGCAATTTGTGCTGCATATTTGTAAATAATTTAAAACTCTTAAGCTAAATAATTCTTAAATATTATGAAGTTGTGTTTGCTGAATAGGAAGTGCCTTTGCAAACAGTCATCGTAAAATATTTTTTAACCCTAACTGTATATTTTACACATTGACCATATGTACGAATTCTTATGCCATATTACATACACATGTTCTCCCACATATGAATTTTATAACCCTGCGTACTTACCAAATTTCGTCCTTGTTGATGTTCGAGCATTTTAAAGGGTATAGGAAAATTACGAGGGAAAGAGCGAAGCGTACTCAAAGGGACGATATTTGCATTTAGGTCAAATCCGGAGAGAGTATTAAGGAAGATGGGGTCGCGATCGTCGTGAATGCCAAAATGTTAAGGAATGATTTACCACTCATACTGGCATATCTATTCGAGGTCAAATTGCGCCTATCTGTTACTAATCATTGACAAGATTATCATAAACAAATTTGTATCCACATTTTATCCATATTTATATTTACAACAAAAATGAAAAAATACAAAATCAAATAATATAGAAAGAATGTATACAATGCACTAGAATAGTTTAGAATAAAGTCGATATTTCTAATAGTATGCATGGTTGTCCAACATCCATTAGAAAATGCTTGTCTAACGCAGCCTTTTTAAATTTTAATGATAATCGAGTATGGAGGAAAGTGCCGAACTTGAATGGAGAGTGCTTAGCTATTTAAGGAGCTACATCCACCTAAAATTTTCGTTAGTTTTTTATTATATTCTATATTATTATAGCATGAATGATTATGAATATATTCTGAAAGTTTTAAGTCGATATCTTTAAAACTTACAGAGATACAAAGCTTTCAGTCACGCAGTTGATTGGGGTTAATGTTGCTACCTGCGCCCCTCAATGAGCGCCCTCGTCGGACGCGGAACAATGATCGACTTAACTAATCGGCAACAAACTTGAGGAATCATTGTTTCATGCATTTTTTCCCTATTATATTCTAATGATGTATACCTACAAAATTTCTCACGCTAAGAAAGATAAAACAAGCACGCGAATTCATCACCCTAAAAAAGTCCATAGTCCTTTGAATCCGAAACGATGCCCGTCATATTGTTCTTTGAATCCGCCGGTGACCGCGAGAACCGATTGACAGATTCTTTTGAAATTTGGCACAGTCATGCTTTTGGCCATTATTAACAGAACTACGCATTTTTAAAAAATTCTCCAATTTTTCTTCTTTAGTCCACGGACTTGGAAAAGTGTATTTTAATTAAACCAATGCATTGGTCAGCTAGCTTGTTTATTCACCGAGAAATTAATCGAGGAAGCCGTTACTCTGTGGTAGCTCATTTCCGTTGTTTATTCACCTTTAATTTGCCTTTTTTTATTCTCTCTATGTTGATTTTCCGCTGAGATATCCGATTTTAAATGAAAAAGAATCTTTTTGTCTTTAATCATCGATATCTCAGCAACTAATAACCGTACAGTAAATCAAAGGGTGGTTTTAAAAACTTAAGAAAAAACTCTATAAGAGTTACTATTATTAGCTACCATCATTTTTAGAGAATTTTTTTTATTCTTCACATGAATTTGAAAAACTGAAAGCAGTGACTTTTTACAGTTTTTTATTTAGAAAATTTACGGCTATTTACGAATTTTGACAAAACGACTAATGTTGAGCATAACTTTTACGCATTAATGTACTCGCAGTAACTCTGTAAACTTACAAGTTGATCCATCAAACCCCTCTTCTGTTCGAAATGATCAAAGCTTTGATAAGAATTAAAGGAACACGTTTATTGCTTCTAAATACTCCGTAATCATTACTAAAATGAAAACAAAATATTTTTTTACTTTTCTCACAATTTTATATAAGATGTCGTTTAAATTTAAGGACATTTTTTTCTTTTGGAAAAGTTGCTCGGACATTTGAGGGAACAATGTCTAGTTGTTTGTGACATGATCGAAAATCAATCGTATGAATGTGTGTAAATCGACGCCAAAATTCAGTTCGGGGTATCATCTTTGAATTTAATGCAATTAAGTGCAGATTAGCATAATTATGCAATGTAAAGACCGAACCGTGTTCCATTTTTTGCCAAACGATCTTAAAACTAGAAACGTAAAGCTTCAAAATTATTTTTTTTAATCTCCGAACGACAATTTTTCACCGAGATTAAAAATTTAGGATTTTCTTTGTTCCCTTAATTTTTTCCAGTACCTAGTGTATTTAATAATGAGAACTTTGTGGTTATAAAATTAAGAACGGTTTAATCAACCTTCGAAAAACTACCTTACTCATTACCTATCTTGCTCAGATTATTGAGCAACGAAAGTTAAATATTTAACTTAGTCTTATGGGAAACACATTATTTGTAGTTTTCATTGTTTTCAATTTATTTTTCACCGAGGACATCGGTTAAACTTAAAATTATCCTGTACCTCGATTAAATAATTTACGTAGGTCGAGTCTGTTTACTTTTGAAAAAACTGTTTTTTATTTGTTCAAATCTTATTTTTGAAATTCCTTCCAGTTTAACGTATATATGTGCATATATATTTTAGAACAACAACTACACCTCAACTTATAGACAAAAACAATTTGTAGAAAATCAGCCCAGAAAAATTGAACGAAGTAGAAAGATATAGGTATATTATTAGAAACTATATTAATACATATTCTGACAAGAGGAAAACCAAATGTAGTATAATTATAGAAAAGTAAATGAATGAAGTTTCTTTTGTCAGATCAAGGAGTTAAACATTTTTAACAGGAAAAAATTGATTTTAATAATTTTTAATTTTAACTGGCTCAATGGCCCCTTACATTTTGTCTGCCTCGAACATATTATTCACACATAACTAAACACCTGTCACAACAATTTTATAGTTAATGATTTAACTGGCCAGGTAGACATCATTTATGTAGGCAGATTTTAGTTTATCGTGACCGAAGCTAATAGTTTTCGTAGCTAGTAAAATATTGATTCCTAACAAGAAACACCTATAGATATTAAGCTGGACGTAGAACTTTTCACATTATTTATACGAAAGTAGTAAGCGTAGAGATTATACACCCCAAAGATATATCGATTTTGGTTTGAATAACAACCTTATACTTGAAACAGGAGGCGATGCTGCTGTTCCCCATCGTGATATAATATTTCCTCTTTCAAATACGTATCAAGTTGCTACTAGGGCTACATTCGAGAGCAAATATTTACTCTACAAACTAGCTTATTTTTCTGGTGGCTAACCTGGTGTGTGTATAAGTGTGACAGAGGCATGTACAGGGTGTGAGATAATTGCCATGAAAATAATCCATATAATGAGTATGAGGCTTTATTGTATGAGATGTATTCGGTATAAATTGATATGGTTATTTTAGATACCGAATATTAATACGATATACGGGGTGTTCGATATTATATGAAGCTATGTATGAATAGCAGGTTCCCTACAAACTAATACAAATGGTTAAAAGATGTCTAATACCACCAGCAGTTACAGTTAAAAGTTTAACCCCTTTATGTCATTTTCAAAACGATGATTCAACTTTATTCTTTGTTGAATCATCGTTTTGAAAATGACATATAAAGTGTTGAAACTGCAGTCACGATTTTGTGCAAATATAGTGATATAAAACCTAGTAGTTCTTTTACTCAATTGCACACAATAAAAATAACAATATAAACGTAAACGTAATTCTCCGGGCGTTAATATTATACTAAATAAAATAGACAAAAAAATGTTTTCCAAAGAAAAACAAATACTACAATTTTGTAATTGTAAACAAGGTACGCCCAAATATCAAATGATACTGATATTGTAACGCTTATTGGAACGAGAAGTCTGAGATGGGCTAGGTACCAGACATATACCAACCTAACAAGATTTTAATGTCAAACCGCATGAGAGATCGACAGAGAGGGCAGCCAAAACTACGGAGTAGATAGCGATATTAAATAGATAGGGGTAACAATTGGCAACATGTAGCGAGAAATGGAAATGGATAGCGAAGGAAGCTAAAGAAAGTTGAAAAAGTGTCTCAAGAGCCTTCAAGGCAAAGCAACTTAAAACAAGATACTGCTTATAAAACTTATTTCTTCGTGAAAGCCTGGAAACGTATTGAAGATCATGTATTGAAGGTCAATATACAGGCATGACGATGATCACAGGGTGTTTGGTACATCGAAGTATACTTTTCAAAGCTAAATAGACGAAATCATTTAGATATATTTGTACGTGTATTTCTCACTCTATGAGGAGCATTTATTTAAATGTTTGTCTCTTGCTCGCTTTTCTGCGTTTGAACATAAATCAGCTATGAGTTTGATCAAATTAAATTTTGCCTTTGTATATCGGCAATATGCATCAAACTTTCAAAATAATGTAATAAAAATAAGCACTAAAAAAAAAGACATTGTCTCTTATATAATTTACATAGATATGTTGCGAAAAGCGTAAATTGAAATTACTGAATTTTTGATACATTTATAGTAAAGCAACAGAAAATCCAAACATATTGAAAAATGTATATGTTATATTGATATAATATTAGAGGTGCTACATTCTAAAACTTATGTCTATATTATAAAGAGTAAAGGGAAAGATGTATCCAAGTATTTATTTAATAAAAAAATATTACAGGACCAACTGCAATATCTTATGCAACATTTTCGATGAACTTCAAGGGCGACAATGCTACTAGAGACAAGATGAAGTTCAACCGAGAACTAATATCTGTCATACGATAGTTAGATTATACCTACAGCTCGTCAAGAACAGGAGATACATTTGGAGAGTGACATGTGTACAATGTGAATGTACACGGAATTCGATCTGGCCGCACTTAAAGTGCATTATTTTCCCTTAGAATTCTGCCTCACTCTTTCTTCTACATAGATAATCTCACAATTTTTCCTATTATTGATGAGCTGTATCTAGAGATAGAAGTCCATGGAAGTCAGAAGATAACAATATTGGACCATTAATCCAGAATTGATTTCGGTTGAAGAAATACATGATTTGGAAATAATGCATATTGTACAGATGGAAAAAAAATTTGATCAAATTTGTTAATTTCTTATTAGTCTTCAAATATATAAAAGCAGATGAAATATTTTACAAAGATGTAGAGACATAGAATGTCAATAAAAGGTTAAGTCCTAATTAAATAAACCTGTATCACCACTTTATAATTTGTTGTTGATGAATCAAATAGCAAGTATTTGATTCATAGATAACAAATATATATTAGGTTAGAGAAATATATTAAAGTATATAATTGTGATCTTAAGTTGAAAGATTTCAAATAATCCGAGAAGAATCATTAATTAAGACCCATTCTAGACGTTAAACCAACGTTTCTAAAGATAATCGATAATAATATAGTAACTAAATCCATGTTTCAATTTAATCAATAAAAAAGAAATTTCCTTATTTTTCTATTATCTCTTGCAAATATTTTTGACAGTTCTAGATTAATTCAAATCGCATAAGAAATAAGGATCTACGAATATAAATATTAATTTAAATTATTTCTGACTTATAAAAGACAACTAGATTTAGTTCATTGCATCTCTCAAAATATAAAAAATCAACGAAACAATAAATATCTAGCGGGTCAAGTTCTACATTATTTATCTCATAAATATTTTATTTAGAATAGAAAAATTAAAAGTCCAACTTTTTTCAATTACACAAACTATAAAATACGTTCGAAACATATATGTCCAAACATGTATTATAGAAAGGTTTGTATGCGCAGTATATTTGAAATTATAATGGATATCTATACAGGGTGTAAGAAATATAACTGCCATTATCATGACAGTTAATAACTTAGACCTGAATAAACAAAAAAAGAATATAAAACATGGGCTCTCAACACAATCGTTCTTCAAATATCATTATTTGAAATGTAAAAGTAGACCTCAAATATTTGCACAATTTGACAACATTGCATTTTTTTGACAACATTACATTAATAGCATCTGGGATTCATTATGCAGATGTACGAGTGGTCATAAGCATGGTTCTACAAATTAAACTATTTTGACTAGAAAATATTGTTTCATTATTTAAGGAATTCTACAAATCTTGTAGTTTTTAGTTTTATTTTTATCCCGTAATGTATTTATTATACCCATACTCAGGTGACATGCATTTTTTTAATTCTTGTAAAAGTTGAGTAACCATGGTGATTAACATTTTTTTTGTTTATTTAAGTCCAAACTATCAACTTTTAAAATAATGGCAATTATACTCCTTACACCTTGTAAATTAATTTACTTATGTATTTGTATATATTTGAAGTATACTTGCTTGTAGGTGGGTATGTTTAGTACTTATTTGATATGCCTCTATAAATGTGCTTATTTTCAGTTTTACAAGAAATTTTCCAGGACAAAGAACTTACGTACTAGCTTTATAATATTTCCTTGAATAATCCATTAAAGCAGTTTATAATTCATCTAAATTGTCCTGATAAGTTAGATATAATAACGATTTAACACAATTTTACTAAGGTACCATTTATTTATTTATTTGCTCTTATCATTTCTACTACCATTCTAACAAACCAGTGCCCTAAAAAGATATGATTCCAATTTTGACATGCCATTGCCTAATATTATAATTATAAACAGATTATTTTCCATTTTTATTTGGTCTCCAATTTGTTATGCATCAATATGTCTGTTATGTATATCACTTGTTATGTGGTTGTGTATAATCCTATTTATAAGACCTGTAGGCTGGACAACACATTTTATTAGATATTCCCGAGATTGTAAATGAGTTGAATTAATAGAATAACTTAAAATGCGGAGCTGCAGAATCTCCAGAGTTGCGGTGCTACAGGACCAAATATAAAAAGCTTCTTTTGTCAAACTTCTGGTGTCACAAAGCCTTGTGACATACCAGACAAAATATATCAGACTGATAACCACGATATCGTACAAGTTGGATCCGATTAGTTAAATGAGATATTTAATAAATTTAGGAAAATATTTTGAAATCGTATTTTTTTAAATTTACTGAATAAGATACCATTGTCCAGTATCGAATTGTTTCGAAAAGTCACTGTGGATGATATTAACATGACTCTTCATATCTACAATTTCGGCAATAAATTGAATATTATTCATAAGATTCGATACTGCTCTTAGTAACTATTTAAAATTTTGGCGAATGCGCCGTGCATAAAAATATAACTGAAGCCGCAAGAAATCATTTTGTTGCTAGTTTCTCACAAGTAGTAAATTTATTACTCACTCACGAGGATAAAATCTATGTAGTGAATGCTTTTTAATATGCCATGAAAGTACATAGCTGATTTAATGAAATAAGATGTGCTGAGAAAACTACATACTAATTATTCATTGAAATTCATATAAGCAGATATATTGTTAATTAACTTTCATGTCACAACAATACATACATATAAAGACAGTGAATAAGTAATACAATAATAAATAATACGAGGGAGTACTAATAAATAATCATCCGCAGCACATATTCCTGCAGGATTTTTTTTTCATTCAAGCATTTCTTCAGCTTGGGGAATAGGTGATTGTGAAAATGAGCCAAATCTGGTGAACAGGGCTGGAGGGTGGAGGTGGATAATTATTCAATTCTATGCCCGACTGAATACAACCCAAAGACTTGTGAGGCGTTATCTTGTAAACTAAGCAACCATTTACAGACTTTATTATGTTTTCTTTATAGTTTTTTTTTTATTTCATCCATATTTATGCCTATATATATATATTTCTATGATAACTATGTGATAAAAGTGGTATCTTAGAGTAAAAGTTATGGTAAAATATTGCCCTAACTGGCATTTAACTTCCTTTAGTTTCAAAACATGATATGTCCAAGTTGATATGTCCTTTTTGGTTTTGTGAATCAATAAGTGTGGTAGAAAAACAGGTAGAGTAAAATAATAAGCTAATGATTATAACAATGCTTGCAATTTAACGTGGACTTAAATTTAGGCCCTTAAATTTCACATTTATTTAGTTTTATGTTTCTCCCGTAGAATTTTGAATTTGTGGACATGCCGTCTTTTGAAAGTAAACGGTTCTCAATTGTACGTTATACTTTATAATGATGTGGGGATTCATGGGGGTCTTATGGGTTGAAAATAGCAAAAAGGTTTTAAGTCTGTAAGCAGAACGGCATACTTTGTTTAATTTAAAATTGTTTTTGGTACATATTTTTAAATAACGGATTTATTGACTGCAAAAGACATTCTGGGACAACCTGTATTAATGTTATCAGGAATATGTTCAATTACTTTAATAATCAATTATGTGTTAATTATGTTTATCACCATATAAAAATAATTAAATTATTACTAAATTAATTTACTTATGTATTTGTATATATTTGAAGTATACTTGCTAAATTTAGAATAAGAATTAACAACAATTTAGTTAAATTTAAATTTTCATTTTCAGTGAAAACTTTTCAAATCTTTTTTATATAAATAATTGCTAGCAACTATTTACAGTCGTTAAAACCTGAAGCAATGCGCCTGTTTGTGATTTCTGGATAATAATCAATGTCTGAATGGCTTAATCTAAATCCGTCTTAAGAACGCAAGATTAAGAGTTATGGACAAGTTTATTAAAACTTATGGACAATAGAACTCGGAGAAATTAGTTAAATTCCAACAAAGCCCCTGAAGGATTTCTTTGAGTAGCTAGCGAAGTAATATTTTATATGTGGTTCTTATTTTTTGTATACTTAATAATATATAAATGTTATCAAGAAAATACCCAATTATTGAATAAATAATTAATTAATGGCGTACCCACCCATTACAACCACATCAAAATTATAACTTTTATTTTAGTGAAAACTAAACCCTTTCATTATAAGGAGAACTATTAGTAGACATCTAAAGACTTCTGGAATCAACGAAGCATATTTGCTACTTATAATCCTGGAAAAGTGTTATAATACTAGCACATATTAGGACGATAAAGTAGGCGATTTAATAGAAAGTTTGATGAAGGAAACACAAATAATATGTAATATATAAACATCATGTTTAGGAATTTGGTTATTCAAGAGTATATAAATATTTTCTAAACTTGCACCATTATATACACATACTCCAATATTTCGTTAGCGCAGTATATATTAAAAAGAAAAGAAACTCTATAGTATATTCCATTTTAAAGATGTTTTATTCCTCTCTATTAAATAATGGGGATAGTAAAAAGTATAAAAGGTTACATAAAAGCTGGTGAAGTTTACACTAGACATTGTATTGATTTTACTCTACTAATAATATGAAAATTAACAGCAATGGGTAATAAAATTTTACTATCTTGCGGTGTTGATTTCACACTTAACTGGCGCGGCATAAGATCTGTGAAGTTAGCATCCCCAAATTAGATTTTTCAACTTTTTCTCGTTCATCATTTTGACCAAATTTTGACCAGTTTTGACCAGTAAACAGTTTATTTTGACCACCTTTTGTTTGAAAATGCGGAACGAAACTAATTTTTTGAGCTTATTTTAGCCCGCACCCCAAAGTCTGAATTTTGAGCCGATTTGGGGCTCATTTTTTGACCAATTTTGACCAGCAATTGGTTTATTTTGACCGCCCATACATTGTTAAATATTAATGTTTTACAATTCTAAAAAATGTGATCCTAGCAGCCCCAAAGTGGAATTTTGAGTAAATTTTAATCTAGATGTTTTGACCACGTTTTGACCAGTTTTGACCAGCAAAAAGTTTATTTAAAAAAAATCAGTTTTGCTCCGTTTTTTTAAACAGAAGGTGGTCAATATAATATGTTTACTGGTGAAATCTTGGTCAACTAAATTAGCCCAAATGCAACTAAAATCTCCAATTTGGGGGTACAGGATAAAAAACTCAAAAAACTGATTTTTCTTAGAATTTTCGCATCAAAGGTAGTCAAAATACACTAGTATTTCAAATATTAATGGTGGTCAAAATAAAATAATTGCTGGTCAAAATTGGTCAAAACTTGATCATAAAAATACGCCCAAAATCGGCTCAAAATTCCAATTTGGGGGCACGGGCTAACAAAAAAGCTCAAAAAATTAGTTTGGTTCCGCATTTTCCAACAAAAGGTGGTCAAAATAAACTGATTACTGGTCAAAACTGGTCAAAACTTGGTCAACTAAAGCGACTAAAAAACTTCAATTTGGGGGTGTGGGCTAAAAAAGCTCGAAAAACAGTCGAGTCGAGTTTTCTCAGCATTTTCAGACAAAAGGTGGTCAAAATAAACTTTTTTCTGGTCAAAACTTGGTCAAACTGATGAACAAAAAAAATTGAAAAATCTAATTTGGGGGTGCTAACTTCACAGACCTACTGGCGTATAGTGAATTTACCTTTAGTGTGAATTTGATGTAAAATTTTATACTACATCTTAGACAGTACAATTTACTGTTGTATAGTTAGTTATTAATAGATAATATAGTATATTTATACAAGACATACGATTTATATCCAATAGCAGGTTTTACTGATTCTTAGTGAATTTATTAATTTTATTTTAAAATAAACCCCGATAAACAACCGCTGTCTATTACAAGACATTAGTTCTATTATCAAAACGCTAAGTTTATATGTGCAGTGTTTGTAAATTAAAATTTTAGTGGCCATAAAATGTATCATTCTATTGAATTGTTTGTCACAATAAATTGGCCTTAATGAGGAAACTCAGAGGTGGCCAATTAATTAATATCCATTATATAAATTATTACAATAAGCATTAATTAATATTGGCAGTGGATATTAATAACACAATAAAATTACAATTAAAAGTATGTATATTTATTTAGTGGTTAATTTTAATATGAAACACGAGCATACCTACATGCTCGTGTTTCATAACTACTTAACTACTAATAACTACTTAATATCTCTCCTCGATGAGAATAGCTTTAGCGAGGCCCGATGTTATATGTGTCAAGTGATGACAAAATGCTTCGGATATTTATAGACCATTTTTCTTAGTTTTAGACATCAGATCTACATGTAAACTTAAATTTAGGTACCATGGCCTATAGTGACTGCTACTTGATTTTATTAAGCTGTGAAGAACTATAAAATTTTAACTGTAAAGAACTTGCATTTAATAGGTGAGTTATATATCAACTGACTTTACACAATTGGGTTTAATTAAGCAATTTTTATTAAGGTAATTGAGAAACTGGATTAGTTATTAAACTTCTTATAGATATAAAGTAGTAAAAAGTGATAACTTTTTGTATCAATAGACTTCAGTACAGGCCTGGTTTCAAGAACAAATATCAAACTCCAATAGCATATTCCCAATATGGCAAGTTTAGCTTGCTTTTTTAATGTGATAAGGAAATATCAGACAACGAAGATAATTTAAAATGTTCAGGACTGTGTTCAAATTATTTTCATCTCAAATGTCTTAATACGGCAGGTAGACTACAATTATTAATTGCAACGGTGTTACATGGTTTTGTGAATATTTGTGAATATAGGATTGCCAAAGATTTTGTAAATCTACAATTCTATGTCGTAAAAGAACTAGGTGACCTTAAAAATATTGTTCGATCTCGGTGTTAAATGATTTTGTGAATATTTGTGAATATAAGATTACCAAAGGTTTTGTAAATCTACAATCCTATGTCGTAAGAGAAATAGGTGATCTTAAAAATATCTATTCGATCTAATAATAACGCTGTAAATGATAATTTGCCAAGAAAACATAAAATTTTGCTCATGCTGTTTTTGAGGAAGTAGTGAACATAAAACCGAAGGCTAATCAAGAAAGTAAAAATACTAAAGAAACTATAGAGAAAAGTTTGAAACCAGCGAACTGAAAGTCGGAATAAAAGAGTTAAAGAATATTAAACAAGGAGGAATATAATAATATGTAAAGTCGATAAAGAAAAAGGAATTATAAAGAAACTTACAGAAAAAAAAATGCCTAAGAATTATGAAATCAAGGCTCTCGATTTAAAAAATCCTTGTATTCAAGTCGTTTAACCTTCCCTCCCTCCTAAGAATACCCCGAAAATTAGTAAAAATGGTAGAAGTAACCATGGCAGACTCGACAGCAACTATAAGAGTACAACAGCAGCTTAGCGAAGAATTTAGGGTGAAATCCGGGGTAAGACAAGGAGACGCTCTCTCGGCAGTGCTTTTCAACTTAGTACTAGAAGCAGCTATTAGAAAAGTGAATAGAGCTGGAAGCATTATAAATAAATCCACACAAATACTTGGGTATGCGAACGATATTACGATAATTGCACGTGACCTTGCCTTCCTGAATCAAACTGCCATAGATTTTGAGCCACAGGTAAATAAAGGAGGCCTATAAGTGAACAAAGACAAAACGAAATATATGTATTGCTGCAGGAATCCTCCAATACAACTACCAAATATTAATATAAACGGCGGTCAGATTAAAAGCGTCAAGACGTTCAATTTCCTTGGCACCAAAATTGCCAATAATGGTAACGTCCGAGGTGAAATAAGCGCAAGAATCCTAAAAGGAAATAAATGCTACTATGCTTATTTAAAATTAATAAGGAGAAGCATACTAAATGGAAGATCTAAGATCACAATGTATAAGACACTTATAAGACCCGTAGTAACCTATGGATGTGAAACATGGACACTAACAAACAATGATGAAAATCAATTAAGAATATTTGAGAGAAAGATCATTAGAAGAATATACGGCCCAGTGCAAGAAAACGGTATGTGGAGAATAAGAATGAATCACGAAATTGATGCACTTATAAAAGGAGAAGATATAGTAAGATGCATAAAAAGTCAAAGGATAACGTGGTTAGGACATGTATACAGGATGGAGGGCGAAAGAATTGTGAAGACAATCCTTGAATGGCAACCTCAAAACACAAGACCAAAAGGGCGACCCAAGAAAAGGTGGATAGACGATGTGGAGGAAGACCTAAAAACTCTAAGATTAGGAAACTGGAGGAGAATAGCGGTAGGTAGAACCAGATGGAGGAACATAGTAGAGCAAGCCATAACCCACCAAGGGTTATGAGCTAAGAGAAGAAGAAGAAGTATTCAAGTCGTAGACATAGATAAAAATGGATGGCGATGAATTACTTAAATTAATAAAAATCCAAAATACTTCTATTTTGGATGATGAATGTGAACTACAAAAGTTACAAAAAAGATGAAAACTAAGTTTGTGGCTATCATTCAGTGTGATCCTGAAACGTTTGTTATATGTTATATGTTATATGTATTTGATAATGTATATGTTACATGTATTTGATATTGTATGTTCTTGAAGGACTGCTTGATTTACTAAGTTTATATCAAGAATTGTAACCGTTAAGTGGGAATAAATCTGGTGGGATATAAGGTAAATTAGCACAAAGGAATGATTCCGCTGTTCAGTACGCATAGGGACTGCGAAAACACGGTATATCGATCCTCTTGGCATGAAAAGCTTTCAGCAGGAGGTGTCAGAAAATATACCATAAGGATAACTGGCTTGTGGGGGCCAAGCGTTCATAGCGATGTCGCTCTTTGATACTTCGATGTCGGCTCTTCCTATCATTGCAAGAGAAAATGCTAACGAGGACATGGCAAATTTTGTTCAATTTACTGATGAGGAGGGTTATGGGAAGTATTTGGATTTGCACAGTGTTACGAGAAGTACACTAACTTAAAGCGAATACAGAAAGTGGATTACATAACATACTTGGGTATGTTTGAGCAACTGTACGACATTCTGAAAGAGGTAAAAACCGGCGAGTATCGTAAATACCTACTCTGCCTCACAGAATATCTAATGTGATTCGTACAGAGGACCTTTGATGGACCTCGATAGCGACTTACAGGAAGAAGTGTGAACCTTTTGGCACTTGGGATAGTGGCAAGGTGTCGGGATGACCTATATTAAAAATTATGCAACAAAATTATCTTTTTATTGACTGGGCTAAGTGTATGGTCTTCGAATATGTAGGCATTTTCAGGTGTTTCAAATGTGATAATTTTGACCATCACGCCGATAATTGTGCAAATCCAATCAAATGTTTAAAGTGTACCGCATCAGACCATTTCACCGAATCCTGCGCAGATAATCATTTTAAATGTTTGAATTGTATTGAGACTAAACAAACATTAGAAATCGATATTGATATAAATCAATTTATAGGTACATGACAGTATATATAAATGTCCGGTATATTTAAAGACAATTGAGAACCAGAAAAAGAAAATTAAGTATACATCATCTGATCCTTAGTACCCAATTATTACTCCATTATTTATTTATGTTTAACGTTATAGTAGTACTCCATTATTCATTATTAGTGTATGTTTAAAGTTATTTAGAGTTAATTTTTGTTTTCAGTTATACATATATATTTTATTTGTTTTCATAAATATGGTTACATTTAGTCATTTAATTATTTAGTTATACATGTATGTATTCTGCACTTTGTCCTGTAAATGGATTAGTCTGTTGAACAATAAAGTATTATTATTATTATATTTACAGCAAGATTTTGTTAATGAACAGAATAACTATTATTACTTAGGATGTTATTGAAGTATTTTACTGTATAATAAATATAACGTTTATATATAGGAAGTAGTTAAAGCAAGCTAATATGAAATTTAACATTTTCTTTTACGAACTATCTACATACATTTTTTGAAGTAGGCATAGTAATAGAGGGGTGGCCTATTTTACGGTACAAAACTGGCACATTCGGATACATTTAAAGATTCTACTGAGTATTAAAATGTATTGGGAATTAATTGTGTGGGAGTACTTAAAATCAAAGAACTATGGCAACAAATAATACAATTTTAATATTCTAAAAATTGATTAAAGACTGAAAGATGACAAACACGAAATAGCTTATATGTAGATTTGCATATTGAGAAGAAATAAATAGACTTTTGGAATGGAAATAAATGAGAAGTTTATTGAATAAGTGTAGTTATTACTAAATAGAGATTAATCTTATTTTTATAGGATAATATACTGCTTATCGTTCATGTGCTGTGTAGTGTTTAAATCGTTTTTTAAAAAATCCGAGGCACGATTTACGCTATTTTTTGCCAATGCTCAATACTACCTCATACTTTACTAATATGTACAGTAATTTCCTAATGATACCGTTAATTTCCTTATAATGTATACCGAGTCCCACTAACTCCCAGTAATATTCAGTATTGTCTTGTAATACCTACTTTCTTGTAATTGATGGTATCCACACATCTGTAATAGATAATTGTTATCGAGATATTAAATATGTGCACGTGTATAATGTGAAATATTAGGAATAATACCTAGGTGATAACTGATATACGTACAAAGAAGAATTCGATCTGTAATTTCATTTGTATTCAATAATACTATATATTTTATATTTCACAGTACAAAAATAAATAAAATTACACGAGCGTGGTACTATATACGATCTCAGATATGTATTTAGAAAAACAATCCAATCTCGCATTTCGGAGATCTAGACGAAACTTCTGTTTTTTTAAATGGAACACCCTTTTTATTTTTTCGAGTTTTCGAATTCGATTCGATTTTTGAAATCTATGTGCTTCTCCGATTACAACAATATATACATGTTATATATTTGCTCTAGTAGTTTGCACAGTATCGCCCTTTGAAATATCCAATATCAAACAAAATCAAGATCGCCATGGAAAATTTGAAACAATAATTACGAGAATTGTTATAAACAGAGTTTGACTTTGATAGCTTGTCTGAGGTGTTAGTTATTGTATTCCCCGTTATTTTTTAAAAACGGTATATTATTATTATACTATGAAAAAAAAATGACATTGTTGAATGTTACGTTTTGTGCGAAATCAATGCGATGCGTGCTAGACGTGAATACGAATGAAGACACCCTGGGAGGATCATACCACCTAAAACATACTTTAATACTAATAAATTAAGTACTGGAAGTTTAAAAAATAATGATAAGATATATAAACCAAGCTATTTTTCAACTGAGAATATGCAGGAAGTAGTTTTATTATATTTCGTGGAAAATCCGAGACACTCTATTCAAGATGCATCGAGATATTTACAAATTTCATGGACGTCGGTCCAGAGGATATTGAAAATCCATAAGTTTAAACCATATTGCTTTCGTCCAGTTCAAACACTGTATGGAAATGATAATTATAGAAGACAAGAATATTGCCATTTGATGTTGGAAAGTCAAGCGGAAAATGAACTGTTTGTAGGTGTGTATTATTTTATAGATTATTACAACTAATGCTACTACTACTACGCTACTTCTACTACTACTGCTAAACTTCTATTACTCTATTACTAGGTACTTAAAATAATTAAAGATTCTATAATGTGGACTGATGAAGCCAGTTTTTCAACATGTGGTATTTTTAATAGAAGAAATACTCACCACTGGTCATCAGAAAATCCACACCCGTTTATACCAGTTCATCGACAAGGTCATACTTCAATCAATGTTTGGTGTAGTATTTTTCGAAACTAAATTATTGGACCAATATTTCTTGAAAGCGGTTTATTTGGACAAAAATATTTAGATCTTTTAAGAGGAGAGGTTTCTGATTTAATAATCAGATTAAATGAGCCGAATATTGTTTGGCAACAAGACGGTGCTCCAGCACATAAATTAAATGCTGTCAAGCGACATTTAGATAATACTTTTATAGAGTGGATAGGTTCAAATAGAACTATTTTATGGCCGGCCAGAAGTCCTGACCTGACCCCACTGGATTTAATTATGTACGACACTTTGAAATATCGGGTATATACGGAAAGGTTAAATAACGTAGAAAAACTTAGACCTCGAGGTCTAAGACCATCTTCTAGATCTAAGGTCGTAGAGAACCTAGAGGTCGGGAGATCAGAGACGTGAATGAGACTGGTGTCTTGGCTTACAAACGAAATTTGTTAAGAAGATATACTCTCTGTATTGCACGAAATGGAGGTATTATAGAACATCTTCTATAATTTATAATTATAGTTTGTAATAAATTGTTATGTTCCATCCAGAAATATGTTTTTTAATATAACTATGACGATGTCAATAATAAAATCTAATTTAAACACTCAAACTCTGTTTATAACAATTCTCGTAACTATTGTTTCAAATTTTCCATGGCGATCTTGATTTTGTTCGATGTTCGATGTTTCAAAAGGTGATACTGTGCAAACTGCTAGAGCAAAGATATAACGTGTATATACTGTTGTAATTGAAAAAGCAGGTAAATATCAAAAATCGGAAAATAAACAGGGTGTCCTATTTAAAAAAACATAAGTCTGTCTAGATCTCCGAAACGCGAAATTAGATTGTTTTCCTAAATACATGTCTGTGATCGCAGTAAAATTCTCTACACTTTCGTATTTACCATTTTTTTCTATTTTAAAATATAAAACAGTTAAGGTAGAATGTTATATGGATAACCCTGTACACAGAATGTATAAAATCAATTTTATGTTTTTAATTATGTTCAAGAGTTTACACACTAATGTTAATCGTTAAAAATAATTTGTAGAAAAATATTTTATTTAAAATAAACCATTTTTTATTGTGACATAATTCCTAATAAACAAGACCCCTCCTCTGAAAATATTTTTGAACAATTTTTGTTGCTATACAATTTCAGTGCCAAACCTGACAGTTTTTAAAATATTTCATTGCTCTAAAAACGTCGGCTAAAATAAGCGTTGATGTCAGAACCGGAATTAGGAAAGCCCTCTTAGTTCATGCCTATATACTTCCATCAGAGACATAACCTACAGGGATGTCCGGTGAACGTAAGATATCTGACAGCATATCCCAGAAACAGTAATGCCCACAAATTCTATCTTCGGTGTTAACGATTATTTCAACTTATTTGTTTTTAACAATTGATGAGATTTAGTAAAAATGTCATTTATTTATGTCAGAATGTCTAAGAATTTTATTATATATGAGCCCAGGGACATAATAGTTCGTCCAGGCATAAATTCACAATAAAAAAAGTAATAATAAAATAAAAGTAATAACAAAATAAAAGTAATAACACTCTCAAAACTATTTTATTAAAGAAAAATATTGGCTACAGAAACAAAGCATAAACTTTTAACTTAAATACGATAAAATATAACTATGTTATGATGGGTCAATGTGAAGTTTATTAATAAGATACATTAAGATTCGTGGTTCACAATAGTTCGGCTATTTGCTGAAATATCTATGCTGAAATATAATAGGCTAAACGTTTGCAGTGTTTTAAAATAAAATAGAATATCAGCTACCAAAGTGAAACAGATATTATAATGGGTGTTTTGAACGCGTCAGCTAAAATTTTCTAAAAAAAAAAAATGGTACGTGGAGTGGCATTGAGTGACGATATGCAAAAATCAATTGTTAATGCTCGTAAACAGGAAATTTCGGCTCGAAAAATATCTGCTACGTATTCACGCATTATCAACTTGTATAAAAAGAATGCATAGCCCAAAGGAAGAAAACTGGTCGATCAACCCAAATTTCATGCTTAATTCAACATGCTCTGAAGAGGATTGTAACAACAAACCGACGATCCAGTGTAAAAGGAATTATGATACTATTGAGGCAAGTCATTGGAAAAAATATTTCTGTATCCACAACTAAACGCTCAATAAAGAAAATAGGATAAAAATTCTAAAAGGTAAAAGTTCGATTCATTACATTTTACTTTTGAACTAACCGGTTTCTCCTTCAGGCAAAACAAAAGTCGTTATTTACAATAATGGTACCCAGGTAGTTTGGAGTGAGGACTCCAATTTTGAAATCGGTTTGGGTGATATCAGAGAACGTGTGCCAAGAACCCCACAGGAAACTTATCTTCCTGACTGTTTGGTTAGGAATGTGAAGTTCCTTGCGTTTATTATGATCTGGGGGTGTATGAGTGGTACGGGCGTAGGAAAATTGCATTTAGTAGATCGTACTTACTGTGACAGCAGAAACATATAAACAAATTTTGACAGACTATTTATTGCCGTTAATAACAATATGTCAAAACACTGACGCGCAGTACATTTTCCAGCAGGATGGTGCTGCGTGTCATATAGCAAAAACTGTCAAAGCTTGGTTTACAGAACATAATGTTCCTATTATGGAATGGCCCTCTAGCAGTCCACACCTCTCGCCAATAGAAATATCGTGTCATTAAATAACAAAAAAAAAAAAAACAGTTGTACAGGCATCCAGACCATTCAGTTAACGATACACGCACTAAATTACAAGAGATTTGGGCCAGCATGTTTCCTGAAGAGTGCACTAAGCTCGTAGATATAATGCCTGCCAGAATTAAAGCTGTTGTTGTTAAGGAAAGGTGATGTAACACAGTTTTGATAAAGAAGCTGAACTATTCTGAACCGCGAATCTTAATGTTTTTTATTAACAAACTTGTCACCGACACATCATAACATAGTAATATTTGACCGTATTAAGTTAAACGTTTATACTTTGTTTCTGTTACCAATATTTTTCTTTCAGAAAGTAGTTTTGAGAGTGTCATTATTTTTATTTAGATGTATTAGTTGTAAAATTATCCCTGGTCGAACTGTTATGAGCCTGGACTCGTATGTATATACATTAACATCTACTACTTACGGTGAAATTTATACTTATTACGGGGGTGTTTTCTTTAAAGGTAAAATATCTAACATTTCTGCCATATATAAAAAATAAACTCAGTTTTCCATGCACGGTTCACTAATAACTAATAATCTCAGTGAATGTAACTACTTTTCTTCATGGTTGGTGAACAGTGAAGGGATGTTATCTTCGGATTTATTACACCATTATTTATAATCCAACAGTCCAGTCTGTTAGTGGTTACACATTCAACTAACTTTAAGACAACTATATGTGTAAACAATGATCAGCACATAATTATCATGTCATTTCTTAATAGTTCTGTAATACTTCAAATTTAACTTTTCAAAGACTTCAAGTCACCCACACGTATAAACAATGATCAGCACATAATCATCACGTCACCTCTTAATAGTTATGTTATACCTTAGCACATAATGACAGCTTAATTTTGTTTCATTGTTCACCAATTGTAAATATATGAATTAAGCCTACTATTTGATTTTCATAAAAATACTACGTTGTATATAAGTTTTATGCCCACAAAAGATTTATATACAATAAAACTTTCACTAAAATAAGTATTTCCGAGATAGAGTAGACGATATCAGGAAAAGGTACCTGTAATAAATTGGAAAAAGTCAGGTTTAAATTGGAAAATATCAATCAATAACTAATTACTTGGTTACTTATATAGATATTGAAAACATACTTGTCATGAGTGACGATCATATTTTGTCCATTTTGTCCATATATTTACTAATGAGTTACGGCTTTTTTGTACTTTTATAAAAATAATTTAAACGAAGGTATTGCGTCTAAATAGTACAGCCATAAGGTTATCACTAAATATTTGAGTTTTGGGACATCTAGGGTATATGGGCAAGGTATTTTGACTTTTACATGATAATAATTTAGTAAGTAATAATATAAGATCCTAATAATAGAAGTACAACTATATCGTTGTACTCGTAATTAATAAAGGGTGTTACAATAAGACCGCAAGATTTGCGCACCATTTTGGCTGTCATGATTCGATCGGTCAATAATTATGACAGGTCGATAGGAGGCAGGTAAGAGTTAGTAAACATGGAGCTCTACACTATACAACAACGCGTCCTTATTGTTAAACGTTACTATCAAAATGGTTAAAGCTTGTATGCTACGATTGGTTAAGTTCGTTCAATTTTCGGTAGAAATAATGTTCAAAATTTATCAACTGTGAAAAGAATAATTGAAAAATTCGAAAGTACTGGTTCAGTTTTTGATGTGAAACACGACACGAGCTCGTAGTACATTCAGAATAAGATATCACAGTAGTTCGCGAGAGTGTGGCCGAAAGTCCAGGCACCTCGTTTCGTCATCGTGCACAAGAATTGGACATTTCAACAGCCACTCGTCACCGTATTCTCACTAAAGATTTGCATCTCCATGCCTACAAAGTCAAATTGACCAACAACTTCTGCCAACAGACCGGGAGTTTTCCAATTGGACCATTGAATAATAAGAAGTTATTGATGATTTTGAGGACAAAATCATCTTCAGCGACGAGGCCCATTTTCACCTTAATGGCTTCGTTATAGACAATATTATCATATTTGTGGTTCAGAAGATCTACGAATTATTCATGAGAAAAGCAATTATGAGTAAAGCAACCTAAATGTATACTATGTACTGGGTCAGCAGAAGTCCAGAGACTCTTCACTCCTCCATTTTAATACCATATGGTTGTGGTGAAAAAATGTTTAATATTATAATTTTAATAATTAAGCTATGTATCAGCCTTATATATCTGATGATTCTTGCTTTATTTATATGCATTTCTAGTAAGTGAGTTCTTTATCATCAAATAAAGTTGAGTTTACAATAGCGATATTGCCACCGCAAATTCCTCATGGTCCACCCTGTATACAACTCCCTGTAATGTACTGTGTTAGAATGAAAATGGAAAGATAACTTACACGTACGGCGTTGTCCTCATCCTGCGGAGGCCCGGTGAGTTCCTGGTAGGAATCGCCGCTGCTCCTCCGGCTGGCGGCTCCACACACTGCTCTGCGGAAGGCTCGGGCGACCAACGAGCACAATCCGCACTGCCGGCCGCCCTGCCGCCTCCCGCTATCCTCTACTGTTAGCTGCCCCCCATCCCCATCCCTGCAGCACGCCACTGCCCTGCTTATGCCGCCACTGAAACCGCACAGTAGAACCGACGCGATTTTCCCTCACTCGGGCCGCGTCGGCCAGCGCGCGATCCCCGCACACACACTAGATACACCCTAATTTTTCCACTGAGGATGATAGTTGCCGGCCAACACCCGACCTCGGCGCCGCGTGCATACTGCCGTCATCCTCATTTCAGCCCCAAGGCGGACTGGTAGCTAGGTAACCCCTGAAAGCATTGTATAAGACGCCTGAATGATTGCACGGTTCGTTGACCTGCGGCTTGAGCGCTTTAAATATGTTTAATGGAATATTTCTACAATAGGATTCAACTCCAAAGTTATTTATTATACGCATTTGCGTCAACTTGAAACTGACGTCTGGTTCTGATAGTCTATATAAATCATATGAAGTAACTTTTTAAGAAAATAATCACTCTTTTTGAAAACAAAAACACATTTAAAACTTTATGATCACATCAAACACAAACATTAAATATTCGTTTCTTAAATTTTGGTTCTTTAAATATGTCATTCCATAAGATTGTAATAAAACACTTTGGACACATTCTCCTAAAATATATGCAATAATTAACTAATTTTGGAATTAATTATGCTCTTGACGTCAAAACAGTCACGCACATCTACTTACAGTGAAATTTATGTTGGTGACAAAAGCTTTCCATATAAAACTGGTAAAAAATATGTATTGTTTGTGTAAATTATCGGTTGAACTGTTTTCATGAATAGCCAGTTGATGATCACACGCTCTATTGAGCAAGAGAATAATTAACTCAGAAGTTAATTCATTATCGCTTACATTTTAGGGAACACATGTTTTAACTTCAAGATTAAAATTACTTTCGTCATCGCTTTTTCATACAACTACACTTATGTATTTAAGATCAATAATGAAGACATAGCCATGGTTAACTTAAGTCATTCACTTTTCAGTAGTGTTTATAAAAGAGGTATAATGCGTATTCACAAATCATTTGGTAGACATTTATATGGAGACTGTACGAAGTATCATTACTCTAAGTAAATTTGGTATTCATGATATTTAAGAAGTACGTATTAAATTCCAAGTTAAAGAGTTGAATAAAATATTGCAACTCATTGATCCTCGGCCTTATCTTTTATTGGAAATCGTGAATCTTGTAATTCAGATTTGTGGCCCCAAATATGAATATATAATTAAGATAATATCATTCCTGGCTCCGAGTGGTAATTTCTAGGTTATGCCCACCAATCAAAACGCTTACTATTTTGTGCCAGTTTCCAACCCTATAAGTTCTGTAACAATCTTGTACACAATGGAAGACAACTGCATATTGATTAAAGAAAAGATTTTACATTAAATTGGGCCTATGGACCACTTTCAACTAATAACATGATGAATGTGATGTGTGTCAAAATAAAATAATCTCTTACATTGATTCTGGGTACAAGAAAGAGGTCCTAATTAAGAAATTCAAGTTACGACATGATTCCTCAATTTAATCTAAAGGTCAAGATAGAAGTCGTTTACAAAGTGCAATTTCCGCACTTTTATATTAACTTTCCCTTAACAAATTCTCTCTGTTCTTTATACCATTGGTAAATATCAAGTCTTAATACTCATAAATTGCTTGAACATATAAAAAATAGATGCCTATTCATTATGGACTTAGATTCTTTATAATACTTCTAAATTTAATAAAATTTATAACTAAGTCACAATTAATTAGTAGTATGTTGACAGTGAATGTTGAATGTTTGGATGATGTTAGAATATCATAAAACAATGTTTTAATTAGTGTGGTTCATAAGTAACGGATAAATTGTGATTTATGATTTTCAAATAAAATATTGAGAAATTTTTATGTATATAACTTGACACCAATTTACACATCTCTTCAGCCTCTTTCAGGCAACATAATTATTTAAAATGTTTAAATGGATGTTTCAAATAAGGATGTAGTATATCATTTAAAAGAGTCTTTAATTCTACATTTAATAATGTAAGGTTTATGAATTTTATGTATCACATCAACAGTTTAAAAAAATAGATCCTGTTTTTCTTTTTTCATTCGTTACATCTGTATAAACTTATATTATCACCCAATGATTTGCAATTTGAATATTAATACGATGTGGTGACAAAACAATATCATAGAAGGAAGAATGTCGAACCTTCTATAATAAGCAAGATGCCTATTATAGAAGGTTCGACATTCTTCGTCGTATTTCTTACTGGTATATTATAGGCCACGGAAAGAAACCGGGTATAGTACATATTGAACGAAATCCAATATGAACTTATCATAAATGATAATTGCTATCGATAATAATATTAGTGAAAAGTTAATATAGCGTTAAAAAAAGAAAAATTGCATTCATACGAGTATATTTGATTCAAGAACTTATGACAACGATGATCTCTGTCGACTTAAGTTTTTCGTCTATTGATTATTTTCAAAATCATGGAATAGATATGCTAAAGGAATTCGTTAATAATAAAAACATTGTATTCCTATTGAACTAACGTTTGTCTTGATAGAAGCAGTCAAAAATCAAAACCGTAGATACTAGAATAGAGAAAGTCCATATTGATGAATTATTGTTGGATTATGGATGGATTATGGAAATGTTAATATAAATATTTCTAGCCTCGCGGGTACAAAATTATACTTATTGTGTCATTTTGTATAGATTGCATCATACATGTGGTGTTATTTTCTGTTTTGTATGTTGCAATCTATACATAACTTAACTACTGCTGCCTGATAAGCAATATTGATTTCTACTTACTATTCGAAGCCATGGTCTTGATTTTCGTTGTAAATTACGAAAATAATAACACAACTTAGTATTTTCTCGTATTTTTTGAGAGTTTCTTGAAATGTTCTCATAAAAAATATACTTTTTCACAAAATAGAAATACCACCTTCATAATCATAAGGGCATATTTATAAAAATAATTATTTATAAGTGTAAAGTGCACAATTATATTCACTATAATCTTGTCATACAGTGGCTCACAAGTAAAATAAAGCAAGCGGTTTTTAATTTATAAATAACGATTTTGAATAATAAACTGTCATAAATTTCCAATAAAACTTTTATAACATAAAAACATTTATATTAAAATAATATTCGAATATAAATAATTATCATTTTGTTAAAATATGAATTTGAGTCTTGGAACATACTATAAATAACCATCTCAGTGAAAATAATCCAATGTGTGTTTTTGTTGTTTCTATACAATTCCATTTATTGGAATACTAATAAGAGTTCTCATATTTGAACAAGACACGTAGAGAAACTGCCTATTTCATTAACAGGAGCTATTCAACAGTTCAGCACATTATCGAAAGCTATAAAAACGACCATTGGCTTGTAAATAAATCCGGGGTAAGTCCAACAAAAAGTTTTACTGGTGCTGATGAGCGATGGATTTTACGCCAAATTAAAAAAAAATAAGCCGAGTGCTAAAAAGTTGGCAACATTGACTGAAAAACATTGAAACAAAAAAGTATATGCTGAAACCTTCGCAGGGTACTTAAAAAGAACCAAAAACACCGCTGCAGTCTCCTAATTTAAATGCTATAGAAACTTATATGGAGTATAGCAGAAATGGAAGTGAGAAAACTTTAATTATAGATAAGGAAGGATTAAAAAGAGCACTTAAGGAGGAATGGGAACGATTGAGTTATATTGAAAAACTAGTAGTGTCTATGCCAGACCATTTGTAACAGATGTTAAAGAACAAAGAACCTTCCAACCATGAATAAATTATATTTAAATAGATTTTTTATGCATTTTTTCCTTTGCATCATTTTCATTGTGAGATTATTAATTTTAATTTTTTTCATTATCAAGTTAACGTTTTAACAAAATGGTAAATTTTTAAGTTTGAATATTATTTTATAAGTTTATATATTACATTTAAATTCAGAGTTATACAAGATTTATTAGAAATGTATTAAAGTTGATTATTCAAAACATGTATTTTTAATTGAAATACCCTTTCATAATTTTGAATGTGAGCCACTGCATAACCGCATACTGATTTAAAACATAATATCTATTAGAAAGAAATTCTATCCTCCCCTAGAAATTATGATTTGTGAGAAATATCCAATGCCAACATTTTATAAACTAACATTTGATCTAATAGACTTATTATTAGAGTATTTTTTGTAATTAAGAGTTTCTAGAATGTTCCATAGTTAGTCAATTTGCAGCACTTTTTGCAGAATACACTTTTGTTGCCAAATTCTTGTTTCGTATTTATACAATTTTAAATATACCTATTTTTTTATATTGCGACGAAAAACGTAGTTCAACAGAGATCTCGAGGTTTGGAAGCCTGCAGTTTTTTGCAAGATACTTAAAATCTTTAAAATATTCCAAGATGAATAGTTGGTGAGGTCAGGCAATGGAAGTACCGATTACTTCAGATCTACAACCTTTATTGCCGCTTTTTAGGATGGAACTCTAAAATAGACTTTTATTAGATTTACAGATTACGTAATTTGAAAATCAGTTATTTTTTTCTGAGCACTTTCAAAAATGTACTTTTTAAATATTACAGATTCAGCTCTACGGCAAATGATTGCACCTAAAATGGCTTCTTTTAGTAAAAAAACATATAAATAATAAGGTAATTTTATTCGATGAAAAAGTAACTTGCACGGAGAAAATATTTATTACTCCTATAAACGAAACTTCTACGTTTAACTGGACCGCCTTTTTTGTTTTATTGTAGTTCGTGATAAAAAAAACTGTCAACATTGAATAATGCTATCAGAAATATAGATAGATGAACAAACATTCATATGTGTATTGTTCGTAATCAAAAATTACAATTCTATTTCCATCGTGTGCTATGAATCAATACAATCAAATATTCCATTAAACTGATATTCAAAGAACAATCGAGAGGTTATTAAACAAAAATTGACAATAGTCAGTATTCTATAAAGACTTAGTGTAACCCACTTTTATATTGCAATAGCACTAAACTACTGGATAACATTAAATAAAGGGTATGGAAAATAAAATTGTCAATAAATGCAATGTAACAAAGAATAACATAAAAGCAAACTAAAAATATATTCTCATTTCCAAATAATTCGATGATTTTGGCCCTCCACTTAAATGGTCACCAATAAATATTTCGACGTAATTTTTTCGAAAAGTCTGTTTTTAAAATTATAATATATTATAGTGAATTATAGTATTTTATAGTGAGCTGCAAAATATGACCAAATTCCTAAGACAGTGAATGATGTCTACACTGAACATGATCATTTCAATACATTTCTCTACTTCTATATCGTTTTCAACATTATTTATACATAATTCAAAATACTTATAACTATAGGTAGTACAGTTACACTTACCATAAAGATACTTACCATAATGTAAGTAAGGTATAGAATGATAGATGTCCAAAGATAAAAAGTAAAGAAAAAAAGGCATTTTTAAAAATTAAAGAACTTCTCTAATGCAAATTATAGTACATAAAACTCGAAGTAACAATAAAAAAGAATTTTCGTTGACATTATCAGGATGTAATTCAAACTAATCATGTCGATACGTCTCCTAATAGTGTCAACTTGTGTGATGAAATAAAAATTACAGTATTTTAATGTTGTGTTATGTACCCGTTTAACTTTTTCTACATTCTCTTATTTTGAAGTGAAGAATACTAGATATAATGATGAAACACTTTTTTTAATACTAAGTATCCTTTATGTACGAAAATAGATCCTGATTTACTTACTAGCAATAATATCGCAGAAGTTTTAAAAACATCTCAATAATCACTTCGAGTAAATTTCTTCTTAAAATAAATTAAAATATGTTCCTGCTGACTTAGTATCAGATTCCAGAGATATATATTTCTCGCTCTGTATAACTTTTATTGTAAGTATTAAGTAAAAATTCATGTACAGCACAAACCCACAATACAAATTTATATTTGAAAGTGTTCGGAAGAATGAGATTTGAAGAAAAATATTTGTAATATTTATATTTGTCATTTCCACAACTATATAATTAATTTTGAGATATTTTACGTGATCACTAATTTGGGCAAATGCTAATTTGCAAGCAAAACCTGATTTATTGAGTAGATATAGAAAATAGTTACATAATTGATAACTCTATTGAGATTTGAATTTTGGTACTATGAACAAATGTCAAATGAAAAAGATAGAAATAACTAATTTAGGACAATTATATATATATATATATATATATATATATATATATATATATATATATATATATATATATATATATATATTTTTTTTTTTTTTCCACAAGAGGACAATTTTTCCTTACGTAGCACAAATAATGGATCTCCATCCATACTCAAACGATCATAATCAAACTGATGATGACCAAAGTGAAAGCATAAATATATGTTATCTACTCTGGTAGATAAATGCTACATTGCTATGTATGTACTAGTAATTTTATTGCTATTTTCCAAATAAAAAACTCTCCTATCTTGCCGATAAATGGAAGAGTCTACCTGAGCTTAGCCATAAAAAAGCCGCGGTATGTTTTGAGATTTTTATTTGGCAAATAGCGATGCAATAAACTATATACATGTATACAGTATATGTATATGTATAGAATGTATACCAGAAGAATAATATTTGAATTATTCACCATATACTGTCATTATTTCCGATTTTGTAAGCTGAAATCAAGTTACTGTGGTCCATTTTCAATTTTTTCTATTTCACATTTTAATTGGTCATGTTATTAATATTGCATTCAAAAAGACTATCTGTACTACACCTTTCTTCTTCATATTTAGATAACTAACTTAACTGATTAACATAGGAATATAATTAATCACATGCAGTTACGTATGCACCAAGTACACATAAGATTATGCACTTTTCTATTTGTTGTTTTCTTACTCTTTATGTATGCTTCATGTTTAATTTCAATTAGTAACTTATCTTTCCAATATTACAAATAGTAAAGTATTGTGAACATATGAAAACATTAACATATAGGTCGCTTACCCATATCATATACATATATTTAGTGGCGAAGCGTCTAAGCATTAAGGCTGTGAGGCTAGCAGGATTGCATATCATTCTTCGCGTCGGCATGCCGGTAACCGGCAATGCGTGTGCGCTGTCTGAGCCAACTCTCCGTCGCCTTTGTTTTAACGGACTTTATTGATATCCGCGGTGCTGTGAGGGGAGAGGGGAGTACGCGAGGAATGATGCGCAATTTAGCTAGCTCCACAGCCTTAATGGACGCTTCGCCACTGCATATATTCTACAGTGGGGTTTAAAGTCTATGCACACATGAAATAAAACACAACATATAATTCGGTCTTCTGCCAGAAAAAAACTTGACAATTAACTTTACAGGGAGGCTTTGTCTAAACAATTTGATGGTGTACGCCAATGTTAGGTTTAATCGATTTTTTCAAAAAACAAGACATACAATATAAAAACAGCGTTTCAATATATATTTGAAGCAACTGCCAAATGAGTCATTACTCGTATACTGCCATTTAAAAATGTTCCAAATAGCACCGTAACGCCTACATTGATGATTATATCACTATTTAAGGACGATTCATACTAGCCGCTCAGGTCACACTACGCTCGCGATCCGCTCACAGTCAAAGATTTAGGGTAGTATTGACATATTACATTCAATTGGCGCCCATTTTTAATCAGTATGAAATATGTCAACACATTCCCATAGTAAGATGAATAAATTTTCTATAAGTGATTTGGCTGCAATTGCCATATGTTTGGATGATGAAGAGCAACAGTACAAGCAACGCAGGAAGATATGGTTTCATGACATTTGGATAATTTTTCAGTCTACATAAAGGCCTTGTAGATGATGAAATAAAATGTTTCCCAATATTTTCGCATGACAAAATATATATTTCAATACATTTTGGATAAAATTACAACACACTGATGCAACGATTCGCTCACGGTTCGTTCAAAATATCCGCGAGGAGAAAGTCCGCGGTCAAAGATCGTGAGCGTACCGTGAGCGAAGCGCCAAATACGAATATTTTCATTTAAATAGCACGTAAAAATATTTATCGCACCTTAAGTGGAGCGTGACCTGAACTACAGTGTGAATTGGCCTTTAGTAAATAAAGTATTATTTACAGTTTAATGTATGTATGCCAATTATTGTCATTGGTTTCGATTCGTCATTTTGGTCTCTCAATTCCAAAGTTAAACTTCAATAACATATAAGTCGGAAATCGAGAAAGGAACTACCAAATCGTCAAGCGGTTATCAAAGTAGTTCCCTAATAGCAAGGCTATTACATATAATCGCTATAGGAAACAACTACTCCTCGGGCTAATGCCCCGCCAGGCATTGAATTATACCTAAAAGCGATCCTCGACTCCCTTCTCGTGTTTCTGCACGATCAGATACGGTTTCAAAAAATAAAGCCCGCCACAGGTAGGATTCGACATTTGTTCCAGATTGGAACCGAACGACATACAGCTGTTTCGAACTTATTAGTTCTTATCAGTGCGGTATACGGTACGCCGATCCAGGACAAATGTCGAATGAAATTTGTGGGGTATACATCTTTCTCGATTTCTGACTTATATGTTACTGAAATAGATCGTATCGATAAAGATGTACCTATACCCCACAAATTTCATTCGTCATTTGTCCTGGATCGGCGTACCGTGTACGGCACTGATGAGAACTAATAAGTTCGAAACAGCTGTATGTCGTTCGGTTCCGATCCGGGACAAATGTCGAATCCTACCTGTGGCGGGTTTTATTTTTTGAAAGGATAAACTTGGTACAGCAGGATCGAAAATAGTTCATACAATCACGTTTAGAAAAACAAGGTGCTATGAGTATGTTAAATTATATTTAACTAACACGATATTTAGTTAATTTGAGTTAAATAAAAATATTGTTAAATAGGATGGTAAAGGCTAACATTAAATTTGGTATTCCTATTTTGCACCGAATAAAAAGGTATGTTTTTAAACAATTTTTTCAATGTAGCTACGGTGCATTTTACTTTATCGAATTTCGCATTTTTGTTTAGCGTTATGAATCTATAGAATAGAATAGAATAAAATATACATTTATTGACATTTATATACATAGATACCTACATATGTAGTCACAACATTTAAAAAAACACAAAAAAACACAAGGTGAATATAAAAATATCACAAACAAGAGTCAAAAAAATATAAACATCAAACCTAACATACATTGCATAAAAATTCGTCAATGCTGTAAAAGCAATTGACAAGAAAAAATTTCTTAAAATATAAGTGGAACACTTTACAAGACTTATTCTTATATCGATCAAATTAATTATAGAGCCGTACTTCTAAACTATTTTGTTTAGTGATGTGAATTCCTGACAGCGCTTCTCTTAAATCATCAGCATATCTTATATTATGCTCGTGCATATTCGTTAGTATTATGTAAGTTCCTATGTACTATGTATAACGGCCATATATGTTAAAATTAACACAACTTTTTAATACAGTCCCTCTACAATCTACCCAAAGCAATTCAAAAGGTGGAAGAGGAAAAACCGACAAAAATACCGTACTGAAAGATTTTTTACAATTGACACACATTTCTTTCAGAGATTTTATAAGTAGGTTTTTGCGCAACAATCTGCACTACTGAAAACGTATAAATTTTAATTTTCATGAAATTGAACAGCTAAAAAGCACGCGATTTATGTGCTAAGGTGAAGATGATCTAGGTCATAGTCCACACTTTCGTGAAACATTAATAGAATGTAAATCAAGTCTTAAATTTTATTCAAATAATACTTCTATTCTCTCTTAACAGTGCCGTTAATAGGTACAGTTATAATTCATTACTGTTCAACAGCGACATTACCAATTCAGTTGTATATTTATAAGCCACACATTTTACCCAAATTTTAATATCTAGGCGCCCTATAGCTCGTCCAATAGCCGTAGTAAAATAATGTTATTACCCTAAAAACGAATAATAATTCACAGATACTTTGATGACTAATCAAGTAATCGCTGAAATGGCCACGAATACGAGTATAACACATTGTGGTTATCTATTATCACCTACATGAACAATTGTATTATAATCGTTGAAAATTCAAAAATATATGGGGCGTGTGTGATGATTGAAAATTATGATTTTTCTTCCGAAAATGCAGAGAAATATTCATTATTTATAATTTATATATCTTAAAAATTACAGAGTCCCGGGACTTTATTATACTATAGATACTATACAATATATGTTTTAAAAATAAATAAACACAATTTAAATTCGAAAGGGGTATGTTTATAAGTAATACATTTAATATAACGTAATATTATATGATACTATGTGACAGTATGTAATATGATGATATAATACAAAGGAATACAATGCAATGTGATGATATGCAATGAAGTGCAATGCAGTGTAGTGTATCTTAATGTAATGTAATGTAATTTATAAATGTAATTTACAATTATATCATTCTCTCTTTACTCTCAAAAGTCTTGTGATCTAACAAGGGATCAATATTAGAGTATTTCAACATGAGTATTATTCATCGTATACATCAATATCATCAATATTAGAGTATTTCAGAAATCAATATAATGTCTTTTGTAGCATCAACAATACTGATCAATCTATAGAGCTATTGTAAGTTTGCGATAATATTTAAAGTACTGTGTAATAATAGGTACGAACCCAAGTTGAAAACCGTAAAACGCGAACGACGCCCGTTCTGCCGACATTGCCAGTGTCGGCGCTTGGAATTGAACCAAGATGACGAGAAGATATAGTTAGTAGCTAGTCGGTTTTGCTACATAGGGAGCTCTAACAAACTCGATTATCATAACGATTATGAAATACCCAATAGGATGTCTACAAAAAAGAAGAAATTGCAATGCAATTACATTTCTATACAACCTTATCTATAATAAAATTGACTGTCCTATATTAGTTGGCAAACTTAAGGGGCTACATCTATCTAGAAACATGAAAAAATAGTCGACCTTCGGGATGACATTTCTTGGCAACTATTAACGATAAATAAACATTTTTTTTTAATTGAAGATATATTTATTGTAAATATGGTGAAACGGACACAATTTAAGAATATTTAAAACCGAAAGAGATATGCCCGCCGGAAGTGGAGCGTCTATTTTGCGACTCGGTTTGCGGTGCTATCTCCTGCTAAAACTGATCATCTAAAATCAAAGGTAGTTAAGCTATCATGAATTTAAGTGCATACAAAACACATTGACGATCGCCGTTTCCGAAAATTTTTCTTAAAAAATACGACACATGGAACTTAAGTATAAAAATTCGGTAAAAAAACTCAATTATTATCGTAATTTGTTTAAACGATTCTGGTTATTTTTGAAGAATGCGATCGTTGTTCTATTAATACTGGCCTAAAGCGCGATTGTGCCAAATTTCAAAAGAATCTGTCGATTGGTCTTCAAGATATGCCAGGTGCCGTTTCGGATTCAAAGGACGATGGACTTTTTTTAGGATGATAAATATTCTCGTAGTTGTTTCATCTTTCTTAGCGCGAGAAATTTTATGCGTATACATTATTACAATATAGTAGGGAAAAAATGGATGAAACAATGATTCCTCAAATTTATCGCTGATTAGTTAAGGCGATCATTGTTGAGGGGCGGAGGTAGCAGCATTAGCCACCCTCAACCACGTGACTGAAACCTTTCTATCTCTGTAAGTTTTAAATATATTGACTCGAAACTTTCAAAACATATTTTGAAGTATTTATACAATAATAGGGTAAGTGTGGGTATTACTTCGGGTGTGGATATTACTGCAATTTTGTCAATTCTATCAGAATTCAATATTTGATAAATAATGAGCGGGAAAAAATTAGTTTAATAATTCAATGCTCACACAACGTTATGAACCAAAAATATTACGTGTTGCGTATCGTTTGAATTAAAATTTCATCTTTGAAATTTTAATTCAAACGATATGATATTTTAAATCTAGCAGTGTTCAAAAATGGACATCGGTAAAAAAATTTGCTACAGGTTATTCCTCAATAATATTCACATTTTTTGTACTGTAGATGAAGAAAATACTTATATTTTATTAAAAAAATAAAAGCAAAAAGGTGTAGTTTTCATCTTTAATTTACTATCGCAGTATTGTGGACATATTTTTCGAGTGTATGTGCATTATTGCGGTTGAAACGGCATAGCAGCAGCATTACGTTCCCATCATTTGAAGTGTGCGCATCTATTACTGCTGTTATAGTATCGCTAGGTTTCTAACTTACCTAGGTAGGTATAAAGTGTAATGACGAAAATCAGACAGAAGTCCAAAGTGAGTGCGAAAACAGTGAAAGTGAAAAATTCTAGGTGCAATTATGCAAAAGAACATTTGGACTTGGCTGTACAAGAAGCTTTGAGTGGGAAAAGCATTGCAGAAGTTTCTAGAAAATATAATGTGCCGGAGTCTACAGTAAGAGCTAAAAAAATGGGTAAAAACCTATGCTGACAAACGTCCAGGTCCTGCTACCGTACTTACTGAAGCAGAAGAAAATGAGCTTGTTGAGTGGACATTCGATTGCAGTTGACTCGTTGGATTTCCAGTAACCAAACATGAATGGCTTGAGAGTGTCAAATTAATTTGTGACCATGACAAACGAAAAACCCCGCTTTTAAATATAAACCTGGGCGAAGTTGGTATAAAGTACGTGTGTAAAATTATAAAATAACATGAGATAATTCAGTAAAAATATGGCTGTTCTTGCTCAATAGTCTTAATGTATAACATATGTTATTTACATATATTAAAGCTTAAACCGTTGATAAATATGATTATCTTTGTCTGGTTTATTTATTTTGTCTATGTTCTATTCCGCAATATTAGGTGGGCAAATATTTGATTCAAGCCCCTCTAAAGCCCGCAGTAATACATGCATCTACTTTTTTTCAACTGCGTTTTATGTAAAGAAAATAGTACTTAGTCGCATCCATGATTTTTTTTGTTCGGGATAGGTCGAATATTGATTTAAAAACATAAAGAAAACGGAAATTTCAAATTTCTTTTCAAAACATACTCTTTCAGCTGCCATGTCATTTATGTCCGCAGTAATACCAACACTTACCCTATATATAAAATAAACAATCGAAAGTTTTTGAAGATTTTAGGTGCATGTAGTGCATGCCCCTTGCAGACAGTATAAATCATGAATACATCACCAGTATATGCCATTTCTAACGTACACATACAGTATGCTCATTTAAAATGGAAGCACCCCTGTAAAATAAGTACATAGTTTCTAACCGATTTGAATAGACTTTTTTTTAAATTGTACTCTACCATTGTACAATATGTCGCACAATATTTAAAATTCTCGGCGTCTACTTTGGCCTTTTGCCAAGGTTAAAAATACCGAAACATAGTTAACGATTTTAAAAAATTGATTACACCACTGTATTTGAGACCTATTAAAATATGGAAATCCCAAATAATAAATATGTTTTAATAATACATATTTATTATTAACAATAAAATTACTTGTCATAGAAAATAAAATTTCTTGTTATAAAAGTTATAACAAGAAAAGAAAAATATTTAGAGTTACATGTTTTTCGAACTACAAAACTCAGCAGACGAAACTCGGTTGCTATAAAACAAAAACTTTTAAGATCAAATATTTTCAATACCGGTAGTAAAGTAGTAAACATCATTATAATATTAAAACAACGTGAAAATATTCAATAATTGACATCTAAATCGTTCTGCTATTACTTTCAGCACAGTTCAGAAAATTATTATTATTATTATTCCAACAGGAAAAAAACTAGATATACAGTAAATAAGTAAAATAACAAAAAACAGAAAGAATGTCAAATAGTACAATTAATAAACCTAAGCAATACGGTAAAAGGTAGTTACAGCGCCAATTTACGTACATATGCAATATACCATCATATAACACCATAGAACATCTTAACCTATAATAGCTACGTAATTGCAAACACATTTTAAACTATCGTTAAAAATATCGCAATTCGCTGCAATTTTGTTGTACAGTGAGCACATAAGGAATACAGGAGATTTCGCTAATATATTCGTTCTAGGAGTAGTACAATATAAAAGCGCCTGTTGTCTGACATTACCACTTGGAACCTAAAGTTAATCTTACTAAGCAATTCAGAACAGTCAACTTTATCATTTAGAAGGTTAAACAAATATTTAATTAGTGAGATATTGCGTCGAACAGATAATGATTGAATATTAAATCTGTCCAATAGTTGTAAGTGGCAACAGCCTCGAGGCGGATATACGTCATCCAGTAAAAAAGACAAAAATTTAAGAAACCTCTTTTGAATTACCTCCAGCCTTTGGCAATAAACATTGTATAATGAAAACCATATAATAGAACCATACTCTAAGCGAGATCTCACTAGAGAAAAAAATAACGCTTTAAGGGCACGTACCTCGGAAAATTCCCTACAATTACGGTAAATGAAGCCATAAGTTCTAAATGCAGCAGAAACAATATCATTGATATGTTCCACAAAAGTAAATTTGGCGTCAAATATTATGCCTAGGTGCTTAAACAACTCAACTCGGCCAATAATGTGGTCGTTAATCGCATAATCATGAGAAATAAAGTTGACTTTCCTGGTAAAAGTCATTACCTTGCATTTTGATAAATTTATGGATAAACGATGTAGCTCACACCATGACGCCATATTATTTATACATTATTGGAGATGAAAACAATCCGAAGATGTTTCAGTAAAAAGTTTATAATCATCTGCAAATAATAACTGTTGGCACGATATACATCAAAATAAACAAAACATTTAATGAAACTGGGACATTTATAAAATACATATTGAAAAGAAATATTTTCCAACGAAGACACGGAAATGAGATTATTTGCATTGGTAACGATTATTTGAGAGTTGCTGCTTTAAATTTATATTGAGACGAAAAAATATTAGGTGGTGCCTTAAAAAAATATAAGATTAAGCCTTTTAAACCTAAATTTATGGACACATTTCAGAACGACGACAATGCACGATTCTTAAAATTTTTTTCGTGGGTTCAAGGAGAATACTTTAACAACCCATGAATGAAAAACTCAGCCAAATGTGATTTGACATCATCATCATTATTAAATTATGTACCATCCCCAGAGTTAAAAAAAATGAACCAAATGGTAATCAGACTACATATGGCGGTACACTACATCCCTGCCGTTTGCTAATTCCACACGCTTTTCTTGAACTGCATTGTTAATTGGCAAATTTACATATCTTAATTGCTCATCTGGTTGCGCGGTAGGATTTTAAAATAGTCAATGCCCTTGCAATCCCGTCAAACTGATAGCATAAGCTTTCTTTGGTGAATATCATCTTTGGATGTTATTTGTGTCTACTCCTGTTCCTAGCTCCATGATCCTTTTAGCATGGTATTATTGTAAATTTAGATTTCGTCGCCGCCTGTGATCAGTTTTCTTAAAATGGATTACTTGCATTTTGTTTGACTAAAAGGTCGCAGACACTAACACGCTGAGTCAAGCGAATTTCCTTAAATTGATGAGGAACCCATAAATAAAGTTTTTTTACATACCCAAGATGCTTTAAATACTTTTTATGTATACGATACATCGAATTTCTCTGCGATCTCACGGAAAGAGCTATGATGAATTTTATTGACTATTGCCTTGACTTGGTTCAACTCCTTTTGTCTTCAACTTCAGCTTGACGGCCCGAGTGTTGTTCGTCTTTCAGTGAAAAATCACCAGTATGAAATTTAGCAAACCGGTTTTTGCACTGCCTCTCTTTTAAGGCTTCAGACACGTATACAACACATAACTTTTTGTAAACTTGTGAAGCGATTTTTCCTTTACAAAAGTAATGGAGCAAAATTCTAAAAAACACACTTTTACCAAAAGTGTAGTTGTATCGTTACGAAATTGTCGACATCGAGCAACAGAAACCCACAGTGGGTAATTAACTGTAGAAGCCAATATTCTTAAAAAAATTAACGTTTGGTGTGGGATGTTAATTGAAAGGATTATCGATCATCGGAAGGTAATCGGCATATAATCTCAATGTCCAAAACTTTAACATTTTTTTAAACACGGATTTATCAAATACAATAGATGATCTTTCACTTCAACAAAGGATAAATCTGCATTTACAGTTAGATGATTGGCAGTAACATATAAGTCGGAGTTTTTTGAGTTAGATGATTGTTCAGTGCATAATACAAGAGTTATAATGTTATAAAGCAGTAACTTAACGAAAATTTCCCCAATTACTGAATAGGCCGAGGTAGTTCTTGATTTTATTTTTAAATTTAATTTTTCTATTTCTAAAAAAAGTATAAGACACAAAATAAGCAGACCTTTTCTTTGTTTAATGGTTCTGAGAATTACCATGGAAAAGTGTTTTCCATGGCAACCACGCTTTGAATGCTGATATTTTACAGTTTGAAAAACATGTAACTCCAAATATTTTTCTTGTTATAACTTAACATTTTAATGAAATTATTTATTTTTTAACGAAAATTGGGTTTCACATGTTTTTCTAGTTTTCAAATACAGTGGTGGAGTCAATTTTTCTATAAAAAAATCGATAACTATATTTTGCTATTTTTGAAAAAAGGCCACAGTTGGCGCTGAAAATTTCAAACATCCTATGACGTATTGTACAAAGGTAGAGATTTTAGTGCTTCATCTTAAATTACTTATTTTACAGGGGTGCTTTTATTTCAAATGGGTCACTGTATTTAACAACATGTTTACGTTATATGATATCAGTTATGACAATTTAAAAAATATAACTGACTGGTATTACTAAGCTGCATTTGTAGATGTATAGAAATTTATGTATAGTAATTAATTTGAAATATCCGCATCTGCTATCTAAATCAGTAAATATTTGTATATTCAGTATCAATATAGGAGTATTCAAATTCCTATTTTATATACTTTTTTCGTTTTTACTTTCCCTATAATTGGGTATTCACCTGTTGTAAATAAATGTATTATTATTATTATTATTATTACAAGAAACACTAATTGTCGAGAGCGTCGATTCTCAAAAGTCAGTCTCAGTCCCTACGCTAGTCGAAGATTTACTGCTTTACCATTTTTTCTATTATGCTAATTATAAATTAAAGTAGAAATCTAAAAAGACGCTCTGTAAAATCATTTCATCATTTCACGTAATTTTTCAAGCCAAAACCTTATTTATTATATCCGACGCTGCGGGGATTTTAAATGGCATTGCAGCTCCATAAAAAAATATAATCTAAATCCGCTTCCATGTACAAAGTTCCGCGTCTGCGAGCGCCATAAGTCAAATTGAAATTACGGACCCCTTCAATTTGATTTACGACTTGGAGGAGTTTGCTGCATCCAAGTTTCCTGTTGAAAATATTACTGCAAATCGTTATCGCAACTACGCTCGGGTAGACTGTTTTGCTTACTTTCTCTTACAATAATCTGAGAGACTGAGGGAAATTTTAAAACGTTTAATATTTCATCTTCGTCGGTTATGATGAGAACTGTTCTTCGACTGTTTTAAATTTCTTCTATCGAATTTAGATTGACAAAAGGTTACCGAGCCTTTATGCTTTCTAGTATTTTCTAGTAGCTTTAACAGTGTCCTATTGTAGACTACTGGAAAAAATTAAGGGAACAAAACAATTTCCTAAATTTCTTAGTGATTTTTGAAACGCTGTATCTCAGTGAAAAGTGGTCGTATGGAGCTTTGAAGCATTGAGTTTCCAGTTTTTAAATCTTTTAGAAAAGATTTTTTGTAGGCTACAGTTATCGCACAATCATAAGATATATCCCCAGACAAGAATTTTCCAATTACTTTTTTATTTTTGGTCCACTGACTTTTTTTAATCAGTGAAAATATTTCTTAGTTAAACCAATTCATGGTTGGCTATCTTGTTTATTCAACTTTAATTTGACTTCTTTTTATTCTCTCTACGTCGATTTTTCGCTGAGATATCTTACCTTAAATGAAAAAGGATCCTCTTGTCTTTGGCCAACGATATCTCAACAACTAATAACTGTACAGTAAATCAAAGGGTGGTTTTAAAAATTTAAATAACAATGTACAAGGACCTACCATGATTTTTAGAGAAAAAACTTTTTTTATTCTTCACATTAATTTGAAAAAACTGAATAAAAATGACGTTTTACGATTTCTTAGAAAATCTACGGCTTATTTACAAATTTTGATAGAACGACTAATGTAAGCGTAATTTTTACAGCTCAATGTACCGGAAATGACTGAAAATTTACAAATTGATGCATCGTACCGTTCTTATGTTCTAAATTATCAAAGTTTTGAAGAGAATTAAAGGAATACGTTTATTGTTTCTAAGCAGTCCGTAATTATTATCAAATTGAAGAAAAAGAATTTGTTTTACTTTTCTCACAATTTTACATAAGACATCGTTTAAATTTAAGGAAAAAAGAAATTTTTTTCAAACAATTTTTTCAAATAAAATTTTTCAAAAAATTTTTTTTTCTTTTCTTTTGGAAAAGTTGTTGGACATTTGAGGGAATAACATCTAGTCGTTTCTGACATGGTTCGGCATTTGGATTACACAATTATGCTAATCTGCACTTAATTGCATTGAATTTAAAGTTGATACACCGAACTGAATTTCAGCGTCGATTTACACACATTCATAAGATTGATTTTCGACCATGTCAGAAACAACTAGATATTGTTCCCTCAAATGTCCAAGCAACGTTTCCAAAAGAAAACAAAAATCAAAGAATTTTTGAAAAATTTTTTTGAACATTTTTTGAAAAAAACATTTTTTTTTTTAATTTAAACATCTTGTGTAAAATCTAAAAGTAAACAAAATTGTTTTTTTCAGTTTGATAATGATTACGGAGTTATTGAGAGCGATTATGTAATAGCTTTGCTATTCGAGAACTACTTTGATAACCGCTTGGCGGTTTGGTGGTTCCTTTCTCGATTTCCGATTTATATGTTACTGATGAAAATTTATATTATTTGGAATTAAGCAGAAACTATATGTCGTCAACAAAAAAATATTTCAGAAAAAAACCGATAATACAAAATATCAAAATGGAAAATGTGTTAACCAGTCCATACAGATACGTTTTTATAAAAATTTCTTGTGACATTAAAACTCTTTTCACATACGAAAATTTTGAAGTATTCATTCCAAGGAGGATATTCTCTTTGCAAGATCTCTGCCACTCTTTTGGTGTCTCGCGTCAACAAAGCGACGTCGACGTAAGGACATAGCGAGTGGAAGTTATCAGCAGTCTCTGTTATATAGTAGATTCTTTGGTTACGTAGTAAGACATAACTAGTCAAAAAGTTGGTATATCGCATCGTTTACATATGATATTTCAAATCATTTAGCGAGTGAATGTTTCATTTGATGGCTGTAGATCTGATCCATTAAGTGACAAAATAAATAAATATTGAGTAATTGTCATTTTAAAATTCCAATTAACTTTTAATTGAAATTTATTTATATTCATTTAATCAATTATTCAAGTCCAAGGTGCTGCCAGGTGTAAGACTAAATGTAATATAATACCATATAATACAATTATCTCATGGCATTTCTTGTATATTCATTTTCCAAAAATTTCTATCCTGTGTCAATCGTCTCATCTCACTCCACCGAATTCCCCGTTTTTCCGTTTCTTGTCGCACTTAGTCCTCTTATCTCAGTCGGGGGCGTCCTATTTTATTCTTTCCCTGTGCTCTGGATTTGTAGAGTTTGCTTGTTAGTCTCTCTTTGTTCAACCTATGTATGTTGCCTAGCTAATGTAATTGTCTTTCACCAATCACAATCTAAACTGATTCTATCGGTTTTATATTTAATTTTACAATTATTGTTTAATTTTTTATCCTGTGTCTCCTTGTAACTCCTTTTATTTTAAACTACGATTAATTTCCGATACGGTAAATACGATTTTGCTTTTATTATTTTTTGTTAATGGTCAGAATTCTCTGCTGTAAAGT
The DNA here is from genome assembly GCA_037954035.1 of Rosalia funebris. Lineage (NCBI taxonomy): Eukaryota > Metazoa > Arthropoda > Insecta > Coleoptera > Cerambycidae > Rosalia > Rosalia funebris. The sequence goes on from JAZFAV010000009.1 coordinate 10,624,445, forward strand.
ATAAATGGTAAGTAGCCCTACAAATCTCTGGTATACTTGTGCTTTTATTTCCTTTCGTACCTATTTATTTCCTAGGAATGTGGTTTTTAGATTCCAGATTTCTCAATTTTTTTAGTTTATTTTCTTGTCGTTTTTCCAGATTATTATATGACTTTGCCTAAATAATTGTAATTTGTAACCTATTGCCAGTACTTGTCTTCTTGTTCTTGTTCTTCAATTATGTTTACTTCCTTTCATGGAAAATATCATGTCTCGGTTTTTCGATGTTTATTTCCATGTTTGTTTTACTCAATTCCTCTTGGTATGTTTCTAGGTTTTGTTCCAGATTTTCTTCTGTATCAGCCACAAAAACTATGTAATTGGTAAATAGCAGTTCTTGTAGTGTCTCATTTTCCCACTGCCAGGTTGTAACCCTTTCCTTTGCCACTTAGTAGCGGGCTTAATTGTTTTAATCCCAGTCCTGTCTCGAATTCTGAGGATTGTTGGTTGTGCATTATTATTTTATTTCGGTTGTTCTTATATAGTGCCTGAATGATTCCTATAATATTTATATCAAATCCTCTTTACCTCATATAAATTCAGATATTATTTCTTCTTATTCTGCTTCAGCTATGATTTAAATCTATAAAACATAAATTCATTTATTATCCTTTCTCTGTGGCTTTTCTCCTATTTGTCTCAGAATAAATATAGGGTCCTGGGCACTCCTTCCTTTCAGGAATATAGATATTCTTCCATAGTTGTCTCCAATTTTTCCCTTAGTCTTTTCCCTATTATTCTGATAAAAACTTTACTAGGTGTACTCGTTACTGTAATTCCTCTATAGCTTGTTCCTCTATAAGTATTTGTGTCCCATTTTTTAAACATTGGCATAATTATATTTATGTTCCAATTTTTGGGTGTTTATTTCCTTCTTAATCTTTCCCTTTAATAATTCGACATCTATTTGGCTATTTTGTTCATGTATTTATCATATATGATACGATTTCATCTTGTTCAGAGGATTTACCTAGTTTTAATTTATCCTAAGCCTGTATCATTTCTTCTATTGTTATTGGGTCTGCATCTTTTCCATGGTCATACTCTTCTTCGTTTATTAGTTCTTCCTGTTTTTCGATTAAATCTGATAGTTGTACGAAATCGGAAAAAATTTAATAGTAATTATATTAGTTTACTTAAACTTTTGGAGGGAGTTAGCGTAAATAAAATTTCTGTAAAAAATATGACCTTCCCAACTTCTTATCTAAATATTGTATACTATCAAATGTTAGTTACAAAACATGTATAATAAATATATTTACTAAAATTATTTCCAAATCATTACGAGCAGACTTTTTGCTTCAAAGTGTCATAATTATCACACACCCAATTTGCAAGCAAATAAAACACTGCGATTTATTAGTAGAAATCTGAATGTGTAGATATAATATAAATATTTGAAGGCTCGTTAAAACTCTTCAAAGCGCGTACACATTGTGGCAAAGACTTATACTGTTATTTATACCAAGGGTTTCCTTGAAATCACATAATATGGGTAAATTTATGAGCTGAATAGTGTTTTCCTTGAGTTTTCCAACATATTATTAGATATCGAAATATCCAGAAAGTGTCATATAAAATTAAGAACTTTAATACTCAGTCGTTAAATTTCGTTTTAATGTTTTGGTAATTTGTTATATAAAACATATGTATGACTTTAAAGTTTAACGTTTTTAAGGTTCCCGACAATAAATCTTACAGTTCTCGAGGACGTTAATATTTTTATGTGTAATGTTTCGAATAGAAGTGATAAAATCGGCGATATGTTTTATAAAAAAGTCCAAATTCTGTATAACTGCATAGTACTTTGCAGTTCAACATTGTAAGGAATTATATTGCACATTATAAACAAAATCCAGCAAACTGAAAAAACCATCACAATTTGATGTATAAGAAGAGTAAAAGATGGACTCTGCAAAATGTTATATATTTTAAACATTTACGTATTTTAATTTTATTAGCTTATATGACAAAAAAACGAATAATAATTTCTTAAACTAATGTTGATAGTACATTTTTATATAGAAATATAGGTGACATGATGAACATGATAGTTTAAATATAAAAAATATTCTTGTATTAGTTTTAAAAATACTACACCAACTACAATAGTAACAATGGAATGATCCATTAATGTGTTCAAAAAGCTTAGTTTCCTATTTTTAAATTGATATTAAAATGAAAATATCTAATAGATTGTTTAATAGAAAGTTGGTGCATTCTATCGTACAGTCTCAAAGCTGTTTTTTTACATATTAAATATTTAAATAAACTTCTAAATTTTGTTGAATATTGCTCAAATATTTAAATATTAAGTTTAACCAATTTTGGTCAAATATTTAAACAAACTTTTGAATTTAAGTTAGTCTGAAATTTTAGATATGTTTTTCAGATTATAAGGTAATATGTTGTTACGTGAACTATGTAATAACTCTCAAATAATCTCAATCCACCATTGTACTTTCTCATGACCCATGTACATGATAGAATGGGTTCTATCCAACTCAAAATCAATAGGTGTCGTCTGGGAGACGTCCCCAATTAGAATCAGTCAAAACTCGATCGATCCAACACGATTTAGTTGAGTTATCGTGCTAATAAGAAATATTAATGCCGACGACAACGACAATAACGACACACACAGACACAATTTTTTAAAAACAGTTTTTTTTTGTTTTTAGGCCGAAAAACGAAAAATAAACGAAAATATACTTTTTTTCCATTTTTCTTTACACGATTACATTACTTTTCCGCTAGTATAGTTGAATGCGGAAAAGTAAAAACGGTATTTGGTTTGATTTTATATTAAAATATTCTAGTCATATCAATAATATGTAACAAAGCTTTTTTCTCCTTAAAACAGTCCTATTCTTTTAAAAAATATTTAGACAAGTATTAAAATTTGGCTTAGTGAAACTATGGTTTTATCTCATTTGTATTATGCAGATGTGTTCGGATCCTGCCTGACACAGGAGGACAAAAATATTTTGCAAAACATTTAGAATGCCTGTGTGAAATGTCTTACAACTGTACTATCATTTGATAATATTTCTTCTTATATTTGTGCATATAATATATTGAACATGTGTGAGAGAAAGATCAATACACCTGACTATTTATGTAATAGGTTAATGTGGCCAATTAACACATAGCAGAGATTGAAGACAAATTTTATTAATTGTGAGATTTAAGAAAATAAAATATCCATACCATCTCATATAAGTGAAATGTTTAAATCCTCATTTTTGTGTATAGCAGCGTATACCTGTCGCCAATAACCTACCTACCCTGAATATCACAATATGTCGGTGGCAACAGTCAGATGTAAATAAAAAAAAATGGATAAATTTTCATCAAATTTACAACATTTTAGGATACGCCTATGTTAAGTTTTATTCTGATTTTTCAGATTGCTTACTTTAGATGATTATGTACATATGTCTATAATCAATTATACATATTAATTACATATTATACATGCCTAGGTAGTGTTGTAGTCAACTTTGTTGATACATTTTCCTTTTGGAAATTTGTACTTGTACATTTTTTTTTCAATAACTGTACAATTTTTATAATTCTATTATTTTCAACAACTCTAAGGACGAACAGCCTAGTATCATTTGTTTCACTTCATACCTTTGTCTTTTGCAAAAAAATATGAGAGCTTCTTTATTGAGGAGGCGATATAAGCGCATGAAGTCGGTCGAGTATCCGTAAATCCTTCTTTTAAATATGAGGAGGTCAAACTAATTACAAAAAACATATATAGTGGTGAAATTTTATGTACGATAGTCATGTGTTATCGACAGTTGAGCCTGTGATTTGTAACCAGTAATTATAGTAGTGTGGTCTAGCATCTCATTGCTCCTACTCAACGTCTGGGATGTTCATTTAATTATATTTAATCATATGTTCATGCCACAAGAAGTCTGTACATATAGATTCTCCCAACAATGAAGAGATGAACTCATTGATGATGATTATGATTACTGATGATATTGATAATTATGACGCATTAACCTGTTAGCTCAATGGAGGGTTATAAAATATATAGAATAGAGGGTTATAGAGGTTATAGAACGAATAAATTCTTCGTTATATTTCTTTTTAGTGAAAATTGTTATATTCATTGACTTATAAAAGTTATATTAAATGAATGCAGTTTTGTGAAGACTTTTCAGCCCTTGCGAGTGTGAGACGACCTTTAAATTCATACTTTGTAGAGAACAGGTGGCGAGAATAATGTTATGTGAGTCCTCTTTGATGCAGTTGAACACTGAAAAATATTCTGGCATGAGTATGAGAAGAATAAATGAGCGACTAGGTACTTATCACATGCGCAAGATAGCACCAAATTTCCCACGATGATAATTTTGCAAATGAGTAGAGTCAACCAAAGAGATGTAAGCAGAAACAGGAAGAAAAAATTATTTCAAGAATTATTTTGTGGACCATTGATGAAAACTATCTTCAAAGTTCAGAGAGAAACTTGTTTCTAACGTTACAAAAGAATAGAAGACGTCTTAAAGACGTTCTAATAGGACTATCGATATTGTTTCTATGATTTTCAGGAATATTTTATATGCCTGATATGCTAGGTGAAATCGTGTGAACTGAAGTGAGATGAGATAAAAGTAAAATGTAGAGTACTTTAATTTTTGATGCCTGATAGGGTGATTTTTCATTTTCTTAACTATTCCACTCGCTACCCATTTTGCTAATGTTTCAATTTTAATCTGGGATATTAACTTTTTCAAAAAATAAAACCCGCCACAGGTAGGATTCGACATTTGTTCCGGATTGGAAAACCGAACGACATACAGCTGTTTCGAACTTATTACTTCTCATCAGTGCCGCACACGGTACGCCGATTCAGGACAAATGCCGAATGAACTTTATGGCGTATACATCTTTATCGATACGGTCTCTGTCAGTAACATATAAGTCGGAAATCGAGAAAGGAACCACCAAACCGCCAAGCGGTTATCAAAGTAGTTCTCGAATAGCAAAGCTATTACATAATCGCTCTAGGAAACAACTACTCCTCGGACTAAAGCCTCGCCAGGCATTGAATTATACCCAGAAGCGATCCTCGACCCCTTTCTCGTGTTTCTGCACGATCAGATAAGGTTTCAAAAAATAAAACCCGCCACAGGTAGGATTCGACATTTGCCCCGGATCGGAACCGAACGACATACAGCTGTTTCGAACTTATTAGTTCTCATTAGTGCCGTACACGGTACGCCGATTCAGGACAAATGCCGAATGAACTTTATGGCGTATACATCTTTATCGATACGATCTCTGTCAGTAACATATAAGTCGGAAATCGAGAAAGGAACCACCAAACCGCCAAGCGGTTATCAAAGTAGTTCCCTAATAGCAAGGCTATTACATAATCGCTCTGTAAGCAAAAACCAAATTATTTCAAGAGTTATTTATGCTAAAAACTATCTTCAAAGTTCCGAAAGAAACTTGTTTCTAACGTTACAAGAGAATAGAAGACGTCTTAAAGACGTTCTAATAGGACCATCGATATTGTTTCCATGATTTTCAGGAATATTTTATATGCCTGATATGCTAGGTGAAGTCGTGTGAAATGAAGTGAGATGAGATAAAAGTAAAATGTAGAGTAAATTTTTGATGCCTGATAAGGTGATTTTTCATTTTCTTAACTATTCCACTCGCTACCCATTTTGCTAATGTTTCAATTTTAATCTGGGATATTAACTTTTTCAAAAATAAAACCTGCCACAGGTAGGATTCGACATTTGTTCCGGATTGGAAAACCGAACGACATACAACTGTTTCGAACTTATTAGTTCTCAACAGTGCCGTACACGGTACGCCGATCCAGGACAAATGCCGAATGAAATTTGTGGGGTATACATTTTTATCGATACGATCTATGTCAGTAACATATAAGTCGGACATATAAGAAGGAATTCAATGCCTGGCGGAGCTTTAGCCCGAGGAGCAGTTGTTTCCAATATCGATTATGTAATAGCCTTGCTATTCGGGAACTACTTTGATAACCGCTTGGCGGTTTGGTAGTTCCTTTTTCGATTTCCGACTTATATGTTACTGGGATATTAACAATTTTTCTTGTTCCATTGTAATTGAAAATGACAGTTTCGTGTATTTTGTAGATGTTTCGTATCTAGTTCAGAGAATAAATTGTTAAACGGCGCATTTCCCTATAGAATGGTAAGGGCAGCCGATGCACTTGGTAAACTGTAACCAATATGTGGCCAGCTGTAACCAATATGTCCACTTTAAAAAACTCACCTTGTATATTGTTTTATGAAAAGAGTAATATAACTCCAATTAAGAAAAAAAACTATTTATTTGACTTGGTGTTATTACTGAATTTTACATGGTCTATATTACCAAATGCGAACAGACTATTATTTATTTTTATTTATTTGCAAAATTGATGTTTTCTTTATTATCATTCTTAATACACTTATTCATATGGTCAATTATGCTACTTTATAAGAATGTATGTATTGTATATAACCTGCACGTGTACAACAATAGATCGATAACTGCGTTTTAACAAAAACAGTGTCAGTGTCAATTTTCTACATACAGTGACATTTACTACACCGACTAATCTAATCAATTACCATATCATTAATTAGTAAACATCTCTAGATAAGCATGTAAACAGGTGCAATACGGGCGATATTTTTATCGTGGAAACAATATAGAAATAGTTACTATAGTTTACTAAAATCGGCTGAAATTCTATATTTTGCCATTACGGCCAAAGAAAAATATATCGACAAAGTGATTAGTCTCTTAATAATAATTTGTATTACGTACATAAGGGTACAAAATGATAATAATAACCACTAAGATTGTGGACAATAATGTGAAATTTTATACGTTCAGAAATAATATGTTTTTCTAAGAGCAGTTCTTAAGGAATTTGCATGGTATGTTTCACAAGACCTTTTTAACGCTGCTTTATTTTTTTACACCATGCTTAAAATTTACATGTTCAAAAACTGTAATATTTGTAGTGTGAAAACTATCCAAATGGCAACCCATTTAATTTTTAATTTTCAACTCAAGCTTTCTAGTCTACTGGTGTAATTTCAAATGGTAGGTACTGTATATTTCGAGTGTGCTCTAGTGGAATAATGAATCAATTAGTTAGAAATTCAAGGAATAACTTCTTCAAGGAATAAGGAGGAATAAGAAGGGGAAAATTCTCGCACCCGCCAAATATTATTTTTAGTTGCACATTTTTTAAAATATAATTAATAATTACAGGGTGATTGGTGTAGTAGGAGGTATGACCTCATCGATATTATGTCAAGTAAAAACTTCAAATCGTATTTCGTTAAATAGTGTTTATGGTTTTAGAACTAGTTCTCTAAATAACACATTTCTTATCTCTTGTTTGGCGAAATCAATATACTTGAAGTGTTTATTGAATAGTAACTTTGCCATTTTCAAAAAAATTGTTAATTAACTGAACGAGAAAGAATTGAAATTTTTTGCATGATTGGATTTGGAGACAGGATCTAAATATGGCGCATCCAAAGAGAAATAATTGTTCAATGTAATTCATCCTGATCAGCAACTGATTAGCCACAGCATGGTATGCAGTGCTGAGTATAAATACTGTGAATTTGGGTATGTTGGTGATATTCCTAAAGCTGGTCTACCCTGACCATCAGAAGATGATACATCATGAGGTCATCACTCCTATGACTGGTTGGACGCTAACCTCCAGCTTCTCCTATCTTGTGCTAACCTACGTATTTCGCTAATTGTGCTACAACCTACATCCCTTACTATTTGCGAGCAGTAGTCTAATCTAGGCCTACCTCTGCTTTTCTTCACTCCTATTTCTGCCCCCAAAATATCGCGGACTATTCCCCCATGTCTCAGCAAGTGGCCTACTATTCCATCTCTTCTCTTCTTTATGTTTTTCCACATACTTCTTTTCTCGCCGACTTTCTCTAATACGTCTTCGTTTCTAACCCTATCAATCAGTCCACGGTATTTTCATCATTCTTCGGTAACACCACATCTCAAAAGCTTCTAATTTCTTCCTACTTGTTTCCCCTACAGTCCAGATTTCGCAACCGCATAGTGCCGTGCTCCATACATACGTTTTCAAAAATCTCTTCCTTGTTTCTAAGTTTATTCTATTTAGCCCCGAGCATAAAATTGCTTTCTTTTTGTTAAAAGCTACTCGACCCCGCGCTATTCTTTGTTTTATGTCTTTATCGCTTCTTACATCCCAATTTATTTTACTTCCTAAATAAGTGAAGTCTTTAACTTCCTCCAATCTTTCTTTATTAATTTGTACTTTCGTTTTTGCTCTGCTCTCGCGCCCTCTGCACACTGACACCTTAGTTTTGTTTTTATTCACCCTCATTCCGTATTCCTCTGTCAACACTGCCTCTATTTCGTTCAACGCTGATTCTAATTCCTCTTTACTAGATGCTAATACTGCTATATCATCCGCGAATCTCAGCATTTTTAGTTTCTGGCCCTGTACTTTAATCCCGAAATCCACTCTATCTTTTATAACATTAATCGCCTCTTCGATGTACAGATTAAAAATTAGTGGTGATAGCGTACATCCTTGTCTTATTCCTTTCCTAATACCTACTTCCCTTTTTTTCCCTTCTACTTCTATAACAGCAGTTTGCTCTTTGTAATAGATTGTGCACTACTCTCCTATCTCTATACTTCATTCCCACGCTCTTTAGTATTTCGAACATTTTTTCCCATCTTACATTATCAAAAGCTTTTTCTAAATCTACAAATCCTATATAAGCCTTCTTTCCTTTTTCTATTGTTTTCTCTAACAATACTCTTAGCGCCAGAATAGCTTCGCGAGTTCCCCTATTTCGCCTAAACCCGAATTAGTCTTCTCCTAGTATTTCCTCTGCTCTATTTTCCATTCTCTTTTGCACTATTCTGGTTAAGATTTTTGACGCGTGGGAAGTTAGGCTAATCGTTCTAAAGTTCTCGCATTTGTCGGCTCCTCTCTTTTTCGGTATAGTAACGATAATGTTCCTCTTATAATCCTCCGGCAACTCGCCCGTTTCGTATATGTATTTTACCAGTTCAAACATCCTATTTACTACTTTCTGTCCCGCACATTTCAAAATTTCCGACTGTATTTTATCTACACCCGGCGCTTTATTGTTCTTTAGCCCCCTTAGTGCTATTTCATATTCCTCACTCAATATAGGTTTTGCTACATCTTCCCTATCGATGCTAGATTCTTCCTCTAATATCTCTCCTAATTTCTGACCCTGGTATAAATTTCCTAAGTACTGCTTCCATCTATCCGCTTTCTCCTCTCTTCCGATCATAATGTCCCCCGATTGACTTCTAACGTTTCTACTTATTGTTCCTATATCCCTGAAGTTCCTCTTAATTATTTTGTAAACCAAATCGGTCTTATCTACTTGGAGCTTATCTTCTACTTCTACTTCGCTTTTCTACACTTTCTAATAATTTCCCACCTTATTGATAAGTTTTCAGTCCTTCCTCGTCTCGTCTGTTTTTGTAGCCTCATCTCTTTTGTATTAAGTTTAAGATTTTGTATTAAGATTTTGTATTAAGTTTGTATTAAGATTTTGTCCGTTATCCAGGGCTTCCTAGCTTCCCTTCTCTCGTGTCCTAAAATGTCCGTAGCCGCGGAATCTAGACTATTCTTGATACCCTCCCACTCAGTTTTTGCGTTCTTGATTTCGCCATTACTCGCTTTATTTATTAATTGATCTGTTTCTTACTGGAACTTATCTTTCATATTCTGATCCCTCATTTATACCTTTCTTATCCTTCCGGGCTTTCAGATTTTTGAACTTTAATCTAGCTTTCATGACTACCAAGTTGTGGTCGCTGTCTACATCTGCTCCACTAACACAGTTATCCAACTCTTACAGTCTTTTACTTGATTTCTAAATCTCTATCTAACCAGAATGTAGTCTATCCCTCCTGGCATCTTCCAGGTGTACCGCCTCCTAACGTGATCTTGAACAATGTATTCGTGACTACCATCTTGTGCTTCTCATAAAATTCTATCAGTCTGCTACCTCTCTCGTTTCTGTTTCCCAATCCATAAGGATCTACAAATTCTCCTTCTTTACCCTCATCTACGACTGCGTTAAAATCTCCCACTATTATTAAATTTTCATGACCACTCACAAATCCTATTACCTATGCTCTATGTCCGAATAAACGGCTTCTAACTCTTCCTCACTATGGCTAGAAGTAGGCATGTATACTTGCACTATTACTGTTTTCACTGGCTTCGAATCTAACCTGACCGTCATTACTCTCTCGCTGTATTGTAGATAGCTATCTACGCACTGTCCTGCGATCTTCCGCATAACGATTCCTGCTCCCGCGTTTCCATTTACCGATCCTGTGTGTATTACCCTATAGTCACCGCTCCAAAAATCGCCTACTTCCGGCCAGCGCATCTCACTTATACCTACTATATCTAATCCTAACCTATCCATTTCTATCTTCAGATTCTCTAGCTTCCCTGCCTGTCTAATGCTTCTGACATTCCACGCTAGAAGACGATAGATCAGCTTATTATTCTATTACTAATGCAAGACTTATTACTTAACACTTAACCGATTAACTTCTGATTTCAATATGGCAACGTGTACAGTAGACAAAATTCTAAAAAAAGCAAAGCACCATCCTTACGAGGTATGTCTTGTCCATGAGCTGTCAAAGATGACTTGTATCGGCGAGATTAATTTTGCAGACAAAAGCAATAGCTATGCAATGAAGGTAATAATTTCGTAAAACATACATTTTTTACCAGGCTACTTTTGTTATTAACGTCTATGTCAATAGGTCAAATAATAGTTATTGGGCTACCGCGAATGATAGATAATGGAGTATCACACTCATAATCCCCAGAAAGTGAATGGTGTGGCATACGCGATGAATAATTCTGGGGTTCCGATTTCTTTGGTGCAAGATATATTAATTTTTTTCGAGACGACTTTATTTCTGCAATAATATATTTATATCCAGATACGCAGCTGGATATAAATATAAAGCACAACTTTTCCTTTCAACAAGACAGTGCACCTCCTCATTATGCAACATCTCCTCGCGTGTGTTTAGATGAGATGTCTCCGAATGGTTGGACGAGACGAAGGCGGTCGATTGAGTGGCCAGCCGAATCGCCATATTTGACACCCCTAAGTTACTTTTTATGAGGATACTTAAAAAGCCAAAGTATACGGATACTATGCCGTTACTATAAATAATTCGAAATGTTCAAAAATAATTCATTAATCGTCTTGGTTACTGTTGAGCAGTTAACGGTGTATAATTTGAACATTTACTTTGGTTGATTTTATAAATAATAATCACTGTCATTAAATTTAGTATTATATTTTGAAATAGCACAATAGATTTTCTTAATTTTTGTTATCTACCCAATGCTCATGCTAATGTATTTATTATTGTAGAGTATGTAAAAAAATATCCTCTTTCACATTTCTGTAATAAAAAAGGGGTTGACATTAAAAAATATCAATGAGGTCACAGCACCTACATGAATTACCCTGTATATATTAATTATATTTTAAAAAATGCGCAACTAAAAATAAAATTTGACGGGTATGAGAGTTATTCCCGAAAGTTATTATTTGAATTTTTACAGAATTTATTACTCTAAGAAACTGTATTCTGTATCTTAAGGAAAATTACCTCTATACAAAAACACGTAAATTTATATATCAAAGGAGAAGCTTAAAGCCAGTGTCTGTTGTAGTTTAAAAGTTATCCCTTACCTCCAGCTACCGCCAATTAAAATTTTAAATGGGACCCCTATTTTGTATTTGTAGCTATTTTGTAGAACATGCCTTTGAAGGTTTTAAAAACTTTGATTCAAATCCGTCTAGAAAATTGAAATCGTTTAATCCGCTCTCGTAATAGAAACAAAAATAAAATAGTTTAAATATAGTATAAATTAGTGGAATATTCTAAGATATCATTATGACTTCAATGAAAGTAGAAGGTACCGTTTTTTTTTTGGAATTTTGGTATGTTTTTGAGAAACAAACAATATTTTAATAAATTAGTCAAACCATATTATGAAAAAAATTAATTAGTATGAACAAAACCCATTAAGTTAGGTATTATAATTATCGGTCATTCACCTCTTGATAATGTGCGAATCGAAATTAAAGTTCTCGTAAAGGATTATTTAGTTAATGAATAGTAAGCCTAAATAACGCTTTAGGCTTACTATTCATTTAATTGCTATTTGCCAAATAAAAAACTTTCTTATCTTGCCGATAAACGGAACAGTCTACCTGAGCCTAGCCATAAAGACAAGCCACGGAATGTTTTGAGATTTTTTATATGGCAAATCGCGATGATATAAACTATACTTAGTTCAGAATTTTGTCTCTCAATGCCTCGATAGTATTAGGAATATTAAGATAATCACACATAAATTATAAAAATTATAATTGTCGGTGTTTAGGTAAAATACGTGTGTAGTCTAACAAATGCAAGTAACCAAGTAATGTAAAAACAATACAAAATTAAAAACGAAACAGTAGAAGAATTCCCAAAAAATTACAAAGTAAAGTCAAAACAATAAATAAAAACAATAAAATAAAACAAAATGTAGAAATAGCAAGCAGCAGAATTCTAAAAAAAGTAGCTACAAGGACCCACCCTGAATATATTCTTATTTTCTAAGGACAAATTTCTAACCCAGGTCGATTTTAATTCCAATGGAATATATTCGTATGACAAATTTATCTTTTGTTATAGGTAATAGGTAGCGATATCAAGCGGTATCTCACATTAAAGGGGTTTTAATTCCTCTTGTAAGGATAACTAACACTCCGGGTCTAGAGGGAGTAATTTTGGAGTTATTAATAATGGAGAATCAGATTTGTCAGATTTTGTTTTAAACACGCTTAGATATTTTCAAGAATGCAGATAAACATAAATAAATACAATGAAATTCTCCAAGATAAGTCAATTTCCGCTATTTTCGACGTTTGTTGAACCTATAGCCCTTATAGACTCTCTTTTTTCATCTTAAATGGAACCATTTACCTTATAATACCTCAGTTGTATGGTAATTTTAACTGTAATTCGGCAGTGTGCGTTGATTTTCGAAATTAAAAGTCTGACATTATGTTATAGTGTAAAATACTAAAGAAATATTAAGAAAATAACAAAAAACATCAAGTGTGAATATATCAAAATGAAAACACCTTATGAAATAACTAGGCCCTTAAAAAATAACACAAAAAAGTGTAATATGGCGATATCACCTTGTTAAGCTGTTGTCATCAAAATGAAACAAGTATGTCAGATGAAATCAATAAATTTCAGTTAAAATCATCATTCAACTGAGGTATCGTAAGACAAATTATTCAATTTTAGATTTCCAAGGAATTATCGATGAGGAAGAGGGACCAGTTACAATAATACATCGAAAGTAAGGAAATTGACATGAGAAATTTTATTGTTGCTGTATCGTCCAATATATTGGACATTAGAATTTTTTGACATGAGGATTTTATTATTGCTCTATTAATGCTCGATCCTCAATTGTTTATAACTCCAAAATATCTACCTCGACCAGTGTAAGAGGGGGGGTTTAATTGTTTATCCTAATTTGCCTTTCAAAAACAAGTACCGAGTTATTGAAGGTGAATCCTTTTCAAAATGTGTATGCCATATATAAAAAACCACCTCCTTAATTCCCTGTATCAATTTTCAGAGGGCAATACATATGAAGATATAGATTCTATTTGAGTCCAAAGATAAAGTTTACATTATTTAAAAGAAGTTTAAGTTGGTAAAAAAAAATAACATTACAAGTATAGGTCGTCAAGAATAGGAACAAGTCTCAAAACTGCGATATCGGACCGTCCACGAGGTGCACAGTAAACGGCCTGGCCTAGTTATTATTCAATCGCAGTAAGACTTGTGCAGAATGAATGTCGAATGAATCGAATGTAGACAGAGTTCAATCGGGCCGAGCGTAAAGTACTTCCTTTTCCCTCCGAATGCTGCCTCACTCTTTTTTCTACGCATATATAGAGAATCTTACACTTTTCCTATTCTTGACAAGCTGTAAATAATTGATTGTTTATGTAACGAAATTAAGATAACTTCTAAACTTCTGTTTTTATTTAACCTATATGTAATACCATCAAGTGTTTGCACATATAATATATTGCACATATAATTAAAATAAATTTTGTATGAAAAATAAAAAAAACATTAAAGAAATAATACTATACTAAATAATAATAGGACGTATTTTTTAACGACGTATAGAAACTATTACGTTGTCAGCTATTTATTTTTGCTAACATGAATATATAGAATAGTAGGTAATAATATTCATGTCACGTTCATAGTGGCAAAAGGTCGCATTTTAATGTAAATTTTTGGAACAATTTCTTGAATGCACCCAGTTAGACTATCCTAATAATTGTCAATGTAGGGTACTGGTGCATACGTCATGTGTAATTATTTCCGAAATGGAACCATTAAAATTTAAATCATTTAAACGAGTAGCTCAGTTCTACCTCTATAAAAGTGGGTTACATTAACATATAAAAACAAGCCTATTAAATCCGTATACATTGTTTATTATGGCGAGGCAAGGTATGCAAATAACCTGCAATCTCACGGGAAATGTTTTGATTTTTGCCTCGTCGGCAATATTAGTTCTGTACGAAACATCTAAGTTGTAATAAAAATGCGATTTTCTATGAAACGAAAAGATAGAAATAAGGTTACAGATATAGGGCACGATAACAATAGATTAAGGTCAACAGCATTTGTGGGAATGTGTAACAGGTATAGAATAACTAAATAAGATTAGCACTTCGATGTCGCAATTTCCGTTACCCAGCAAACGTATATTATAACAATGAAGTATATACTTGGACAAAACAAATTAATTAAATATGTTTTGCATCTATTATCATACGGATAACTATGCAATATAGTACACAATACCAGTGGTGTTTCATTAGAAGACCCATGGGACACTAAACCTCCTTTACTATTCTAACGAACACAATATTATTTTTACACGATCGGGTAACTTCATATGTTTACTGAATGAACTACTACATCAGAAAGTTGAAGCCTATAAATTATTGATCGGTAAGTTATTTACTTATCGATCACGTGAATAGTCAGTACAATAAAAAATAGATGCATTTATTGTTTTATATTATTCGGTTTTATTACAATAATACTAAAATTACAATTTTAAAAATTATTAAAAGTTATTAGAGTGTAAGCAGCATAGACTTATTGTCTAACACAGTGCCCTTTTCAGTCCAATGTCCTTTTCACCACTACTGAGAGTAGTGGTTATACCTGTAGGGCGATATAATTTTCTTGTCCATTTTCATGTAAGATTTGGTTTCAAAATTGAAGTTTGTTTTGCACGGATGTTAGACACTCAGCAACAGATGAAGAATGCCACCCACCATGTGTTTTATGGCCCAAAATATCAACTGTCAGAATAATGACAGACTTCTTCGGAATGCGTGTCCGGTTTAGGAAAGTAGTTCTGGAAAATTTGGATATTTTACAATCTTGCTGAGCCAACTTCCTAGTGTTCCTGACCACTACTTAAGTTTGCTATTGCATATGGCGAAGAATAAGTAAGTAATAACTTTTACTTTTCCGCACTCCACTATAAGCGGAACAGTAATGTAATCGTGTAAAGAAAATGTTAAAAAATAAAATTTTTCTCAAGGAAGATCTCTAAGCGCCCTGGATTAATCTGAGGTAATGATGCCAATCGCTCGAAACTAGCCTAGATTGCCGATGACGGCTCGAAGTAATCCGAGCGTGGGTTCGATTTCCACATAAGTCAGCTGTCCGTGTGAATGTCGGGGGTTAATTTAAACCTCGCTCCCGTTCAAACACAGGCGAAAACAAATTATTCCTGTATTACATTTGTATCGATTA
This sequence comes from Rosalia funebris, assembly GCA_037954035.1. Classification (NCBI taxonomy): domain Eukaryota; kingdom Metazoa; phylum Arthropoda; class Insecta; order Coleoptera; family Cerambycidae; genus Rosalia; species Rosalia funebris. Next base: position 10,640,465 of record JAZFAV010000009.1, read on the forward strand.
GGTATCCGTACTTAGGTACGGATACCTAATTATTTACAACAAACAGTAGTTTAGTACAGGGTGTACGTAGTATTTGTAGAATTGTAGAATACTGGAGAAACTGTGGAATCATAACAATCATTCTAGAACAGAGTCTACCGTTTAGTCAAAGATACTACTAGTAGTTCACAATATTCGCTGCCACGTTTTTTTTTTTTTTTTTAATGAATGTAAGCAATATTTGTCAGAACGATGTAATTCTATGATTATTAAGTCACTATCAAAGTGCCTTAACGTAGAGGGCATTCAATGTTCAATGATAGATACATTCATTCTCCCTATAAATTCCGATATATGTATCAAATATAGAGATTCGTTATGTCAAGTACCTTGATGTTTTTATAAATTACTTGACTTGACTTGAAAACCAAACTTTTCTAAAATCCGCTACTTGACTTGACTTGATATCAAGTAATTTCAACTTACTTGATATTACTTGGTAACCAAATAACCATTCAATTATGTACGAGAACGCGCGAATTACGACTGCAAGATCTTGCTTGCCTTAGCAATAAAAGCTGTAAAAAAATTCACAGTCTAGCAAAAAAATTGAACGATTCTGAACATTTACGTAAAGATTTTGAAAAATTTTGTTATATTGTGAACTTGAAAATGATTATGCTAAAACTTGATGTCATAACAAGGTGAAATTCAACTTTCGAAATGCTACGGTGAAGCTTAAATATGAGAAGGACTTTGAACATCCTTTGTGATAATATAGACAACTTAAAGACTCTGAAGCCAACAGATACGGAATGGTCGGTAATGGAGAAAGTTTGCAAATACTTGAATATCTTTAAGACTATCTTCACATCATTAGAAGGTGACGCCTACTGTACACTTCCGATGGTGATAATTCGTATAAATATGCTGCTGGATAAACTTAAAAAATGGGCTATAGAACTCGACAGTAACCCAGATAGAGATGAATGTGATGAGAAAATAATATATAGCATTCAAGTGGAAAGAGACAAAATCATTAAACATTATGAGAAAAGTAACTGGATATACAGTGTTGTTTTAATCTTAGACACCTGACATAAGGTAGAAACATTCTCCAATACAAATTGGGGAAAGGAGTTGCAGATGGATGCAGTCAAGAATTTTGAAGAAATTTTCAAAACAAAGTATTTTATATCCAATTCACTGCTCATATAATCTTCAAAACCAGATGAAAATAGTGATTTCGGTGAATTTGACATCGATCTACTAAGTTTATTTAAGAAATCTCCTGTCAATCCTGTCAACCCAAGAGATGAAATGGCTTGACTCTATGAAATAGACAAATATATGTCTGATTCCCGAGCTGACAGTTGTGAAGATATTTTAGAATGGTGGAAAAGACACGAAAACATTTTTCCAAACTTGGCCATAATGGCCAAAGATAGTTTTATCAACACCTGCATCTTCAGCTCCTGTGGAAAAGCAATTTTCCAAGGCTGCTCTAACTATTACAAAAACCCGCAACCGATTAGGCGATAACTCCATTGGAAGCCTCATATGCCTTAGATCGTGGATGGCAAACGGTGATATTAAAGACTTCTTTTAAATTTTGCTATTACTACTGTTACTGAAGAAGAAGAGGGTATACATTGGAAAATAATTTTTATAGTTATCAGTTTTATTATTTTGTTTAATATTTTAGAATAATATATGTTACTAATATGCCCAATAAATAGTTTATTATTAGTATTTTTTACATTTATATTTATATACTTATTATATAGATTATAATTGAAGATTTAGTTTTGGAAATAAGAGAATTTATTGCAAGGTTTCCTTTATTTTTATTTCTTGACAATATTAAATGATTAATGAAAGATCAAGTAGTCTTGAAAACATCAAGTAGTCCTTAAGAACTACTTGAGTTTTCAAGTACTTGAAACATAACTACTTGACTTGAACTTGACTTCATGTCAAGTCAAGTCTAGTAGCTTGAAAGTCAAGTCAAGCCGTGCATCTCTAATCAAATACGTATGTTCCCAACATTTTAAAGAATAACAAGTAGTATTACACTTAAAACTTTGCTATTATAAAACGCTGACAATTTAAACACTTTTGAGAAATTACAAAATTAAATAATTGAACATGTTCTAACAAGGACGAAATGAATATCAAAATAATCATTATATACATAACAATATTATTTGCGACATATAACCACACTCAGTTGGATAAAATGAACTATTTACCTATGTAGGATAAGTAAATATAAAAAAATATTGTAATTAGAAACCATCTTCTAAAATATTTCACTTTCAGTTCAGTAGTATCTATTCAATCAATAAAGTCAAATTACGTACGACGTGATAAGGTTCATTACATCACTAATAATCGCACATGATTCAGACCCAGTCTGTACATACTATTACGTAAAACAATGCTGATAATTAAAAACACAAAGATTTGGTTATAAATCAATTGTTTAAAAGCTGATAAAATATTCAAACAATGCCTTTAATGACAAATAAACTATTCTTTATCTTATTTATTAAGTTGAACATGAATTGCGGAAAATTAGTATACGACTCGTATAACGTATAAAAGCTGTATTTAGACATTCCTGTAATTTTGTACATTGCTTCCGATATCACTCCATAAAAATACACTCTTAATGCGGGGTATTAATTGTATTAATTGAAATCTTGCCAGTAGCATTGGTTATGCTTATGAGGTCTATTATATTATAAACTGGGATTTTTTCTATGCCTTTTCTAACACAAAAAATTAGCAAGGTGAAAAAAGAATGATCAATTTATATAAAATATTAACCTATTTATTATGCTGTTTTTCATACGAAATAAATTAAACGAAAACAAAATTCGTATTTATAGTCATGACAACTGATCTAATTAAATCGCACTAACAATAATCTATGATTATATATTTTTATCTAATTTTGCATGAACAGAGATCAAATGTGTTGTACGATAGAGCAGTACTGTATGATATAGTTTTAATCTCGGCCTTCACATCAAAAAAATATTTATTTATTCTGTATAATTATATGCAAGTTAACTAAAAGCGGCTTTTGCTTTACAATAATTAACTACAATAATAAATGTTAACGTATGACGTATTATTGTTGACAGTAATGTCTTTATCAAATGTTACGCGAAACATAAAAAAGTTAATGCGGTTTCGTGTTGTTTACTGTGCCATTGTTTTTAATAAACCAAATGTTTTATACGCCTTTGTAAGTTGTAGAATAATATTAAGATCTCCAATAAATAGGTACACAAACTTGAATTAAACAGTGATTAAAAGTTAATTAATTTGCGTGCGAGTAATTTCAGGGTTGATGATGATAAATAATTATGGATTTAGGAACGTTTTGGTTTCATAAACCATCATCAGAGGCAATACTATAACGACTATGCTGTATATTACATATAAAGGGTTACAAAACCCTTTCGTATCGGATGTTTAAACTCAACTTTAAACATTATATACGAAAATACAATATGTAGGATATATTATAATCGTTATAACATTAATTCTGATGATGATTAAATAAACTAATGTTTGAAAGGTCTAATTATTTAACATTTTGAAATTCATCTTAAGATTAAAATTTATATAAAAATTCAGCAGTCAAAAGAAAAATAAAATGTTAAATTGAAATTCGTAATATCCTAGAAATATTAGTTATCTATATTTCTTTACTTAGTCCATTTTCTACTTCTGTTGACATTATTTGAGTTTTACAAGACGATCCTTGATTTTAACAATGTTTGTCATTGTAAGGTTCTGTTTAAATCTACTTCGCCGGAAATAATATGAACACACTATGTAGAATACATTTACTATTTACTATTATTATTATAAATAGAACAACGAACTGTAGAAAATATCTTTCATCTCAACAAATGTAAGTATAAACATACAATTCCACATTATAGAAAATGTTAATCCAAATAATATGGACAGGTGTCTAAACAGTGTTGCTACTATAGGGAATCGAATTTTTAAAATAGATTCAATAAAATAATTCAAAAGAGTTAGATAAAATTGCCGGAAATTTCAGATTTCTTCTTTATATGTTGTAGTAAAGCTGTATATTTTATAATTGTTGTTTTTATATATACATATTATTATGTATGTATACATTTTCATCATAGCTTCTAATACCTCTTGCATATATAATATTACTTTTTCTGCATAAATATATATTTAAATTTGTTTTATATCATAGATAAAAAAATCGCTTGTCATAGTTAAAATATAATTAATACGTTGTATAATAATATTTAAAATATACTATAATAGACTACATTGGAAATATTATATGCGGTAATATAAATCTATTATACGGGGTATCGAATACAATTAACACTCTCTGAAGAACACTGAAAAATTGATTTTGGGAGAATTTACATACTTAAGTTCTTAGACCGATCCGATAGGACTTGCACCTTGACGAAGTTCTAGTGCAAACTAGAACGGATGGGTCGGCTTGCGCGTTTTAATGATTTAAGGAGCCATACCATAGGTTTAACCATAGTGGGGGGGGGGGCCTTATTGAAAAACCAGCCTAAGACAAGTCCCTGAAGGAGGGCAGCAGCTCTTTCAGTAGTCATAGTGGCAGAAACCGTGGGGGTTGGTATGGTGCTATGACACACACGACTGAGATGTGGAAGGCAAGAGGAAACCACCACATTATAATCCTCAGAACAGCTAACGAAAGGCTTATCCCAAATAACGATGGCGTTTCCTGGGGAAAAAACACCGGAGGTATAATAGTCCTCTGTTCGGATCTCTGGGTGAGGACTGTTCCGGGAGACGTCATCGAGTGCAATAGTAGGGTTAGTAAGAAGTGTAGCATTTCACGAGTCGGAGCGTGGAATGTCAGAAGCATGAGACAGGCAGGGAAGCTAGAGAATCTGAAGATAGAAATGGATAGGTTAGGATTAGAAATAGTAGGTATAAGTGAGATGCGCTGGCCGGAAGACTATAGGGTAATACACACATGATCGGTAAATAGAAACGCGGGAGTAGGAATCGTTATGCGGAAGAACGCAGGACAGTGTGTAGATAGCTACCTACAATACAGAGAGAGAGTAATGATGGTCAGGATAGATTCGAAGCCAGTGAAAACAGTAATAGTGCAAGTATACATGCCTACTTCTAGCCATAGTGAGGAAGAGTTAGAAGCCGTTTATTCGGACATAGAGCAGGTAATAGGATTTGTGAAGGGTCATGAAAATTTAATAATAGTAGGAGATATAAACGCAGTATTAGGGGAGGGTAAAGAAGGACAATTTGTAGGTCCTTATGGATTAGGAAACAGAAACGAGAGAGGTAGCAGACTGATAGAATTCTGTGAGAAGCACAAGATGGTAGTCGCGAATACATTGTTCAAGAATCACGTGAGGAGGCGGTACACCTGGAAAATGCCAGGAGGGATAAACAGGTATCAGATAGACTACATTCTGGTTAGGAAGTGATTCAGAAATCAAGTAAAAGACTGTAAGAGTTATCCAGGACCAGATATAAACAGCGACCACAATTTGGTAGTCATGAAAGCTAGATTAAAGTTCAAAAATTTGAAAACCCGGAAGGATAAGAAACGTATAAATCTAGACATATTGAGGGATCAGAATATGAAAGATAAGTTCCAGGAGAAAACATAAATTAATAAATAAATCGAGTAATGACGAAATCAAGAACGCAGAAACTGAGTGGGAGGGTATCAAGAATAGTCTAGATTCCGCGGCTACGGACGTTTTAGGACACGAGAGAAGGGAAGCTAGGAAGCCCTGGATAACGGACGAAATCTTAAACTTAATACAAAAGAGACGAGGCTACAAAAACAGACGAGACGAGGAAGGACTGAAAATTTATAAGTCAATAAAATGGGAAATCATTAGAAAGTGTAGAAAAGTGACAGAACAATGGATAGAGGATAAATGCAAAGAAGTAGAAGATAAGCTCCAAGTAGGTAAGACCGATGAGGCTTACAAAATAATTAAGAGAAACTTCAGGGATATAGGAACAATAAGTAGAAACGTTAGGAGTCAATCGGGGGACATACTGATCGGAAGAGAGGAGAAAGCGGATAGATGGAAGCAGTACTTAGGAAATTTATACGAGGGTCAGGAATTAGGAGAGATATTAGAGGAAGAATCTAGAATCGATAGGGAAGATGTAGGAAAACCTATATTGAGAGAGGAATTTGAAATAGCACTAAGGGGGCTAAAGAACAATAAAGCGCCGGGTGTAGATAAAATACAGGCGGAAATTTTGAAAGATAATTTATAAGAGGAACATTATCGTTACTATACCGAAAAAGAGAGGAGCCGACAAATGCGAGAACTTTAGAACGATTAGCCTAACTTCCCATGCGTCAAAAATCTTAACCAGAATAGTGCAGAAGAGGATGGAAAATAGAGCGAAGGAAATACTAGGAGAAGACCAAGTCGGGTTTAGGCGAAATAGGGGGAACTCGCGAAGCTATTCTGGCACTAGTTTGCTAGTTTGTAGTCTGGAGTAATGTTAGAGGAAACAATAGAAAAAGGAAAGAACGCTTATATATGATTTGTAGATTTAGAAAAAGCTTTTAATAATGTAAGATGGGAAAAAATGTTCGAGATAATAAAGAGCGCGGAAATGAAGCATAGAGATGGGAGAGTAGTACACAATCTATACAAAGAGCAAACTGCTGTTATAGAAGTAAAAGGGGAAAGAAGGGAAGTAGGTATTAGGTACTATCACCACTAATTTTTAGTCTGTACATCAAAGAGGCGATTAATGTCGTAAAAGATAGAGTGGATTTCGGGATTAAATACAGGGACAGAAACTAAAAACGCTGAGATTTGCGGATGATATAGCAGTATTAGCATCTAGTAAAGAGGAATTGGAATCAGCGTTGAACGAAATGGAGGCAGTGTTGAGAGAGGAATACGGAATGAAGGTGAATGAAAACAAAACTAAAGTGTTAGTGTGCAGAGGGTGCGAGAGTAGAGCAAAAACGAAAGTACAAATTAATAATGAAAGATTGGAGGAAGTTAAAGACTTCACTTATTTAGGAAGTAAAATAAATTGGGATGGAAGAAGCGATAAAGATATAGAACAAAGAATAGCGCAGGGTCGAGTAGCTTTTAACAAAAAGAAAGCACTTTTATGCTCGGGGGCAATAAACTTTGAAACAAGGCAGAGATTTTTGAAAACGTATGTATGGAGCACGGCACTATACGGTTGCGAAACCTGGACGGTAGAGGAAGCAAGTAGGAAGAAATTGGAAGCTTTTGAGATGTGGTGTTAAAGAAGAATGATGAAAATACCGTGGACTGATAGGGTTAGAAACGAAGAAGTATTAGAGAAAGTCGGCGAGAAAAGAAGTATGTGGAAAAACATAAAGAAGAGAAGAGATAGAATGGTAGACCACTTGCTGAGACATGGGGGAATAGTCCGCGATATTTTGGAGGCAAAAATAGGAGGAAGAAAGGCAGAGGTAAGCCTAGATTAGACTACTGCTCGCAAATAGTAAGGGATGTAGGTTGTAGCACAATTAGTGAAATGCGTAGGTTAGCACAAGATAGGAGTAGCTGGAGGTTAGCGTCCAACCAGTCTTAGGACTGATGACCTCATGATGATGAAGTTCTTAGAGTTCACTTTCTAGCATGAAACATTAAACCTCAATGCATCATTTGGTTGGTGACATCGTTGTCTAAATTGTTGAGAAATGGATGAATTATCATCTATGAAAGATTGAGGGTTGAGCGATTTATCTAAGATTCCTTTTATCCAGGGATCCCTCACTAAATGCAAATGTTCCATATAAGCGAGTTTTGTTCTACTGAAAGGAGTAAGTAATGCAAAAATATTTTGGTTTTCTTTCAACATTTCCATAAGCGTGGGCTCGACGTAATTCTGTAATAAACTGAGAATAGTGTTTCCCATTTACATCATCTACAATAAAAGAGAAGCCCATGTGATGATATACAAAGAGAGTCAGATACCTATTATTAATCTATGATACTAAAGTTATATTGAAAACTGCATGAATCGCGTTTTATTTAAATAAATAGTAGGCTTTGGCGATTTGTTAAATGTCAACCAAACATCACTATGAAAATAATGTTGTAAATTGTCAAAAGGTAACGCGTACATAATTCAATGACGAACATTTTGTGTTGAGAGTTTTGTAACGACTGAATCGATTATTCAAACTCAGCGAAGATTTCGATGTCAGTTTAATGTTTGTAATTATCCTTCTCAGTTAACGGTTAGAAAATAGATTGAAAAGTGGCGTACAAGAGAATCTGTTCGCAATGAAAAACGAACAGGAGCTTCTAAAACTATACACTACTGAAAGCCAAGAGCAAGTTGAACATGGTATTGTCCGAAGCTCACAACACGCAGCAATTCTTAGATTCTTTGACAAATACTTCATAAAATGAAGTACCATCATTAGATAATGGTCGTTGTTCAAGAGTTGCATGAGAATAAGTCCTGTCTTAATGAAACTTAATCGTCTTCAATTTTGTACACGTTTTTTGAGGGAACATGCCGCTGTCACAAAGCGTCCTTTGTGTGATGAAACGCATTCTTTTCTGACTGCAAATAGATAAAATTTTCATTTCTGGTGAAAAGAAAATCCATGTAAAATTCACCAAAGACTAGTGAGTTTCCTAAATTAACGGTATGGTGCGTCGTTGTGTATCAAGATGTAAAAATTAATTATGTTGGTGAAGTTTATTAAAATATCTTGAGAAGATAACTGAACCATGTGTTGAATTTTATGAGGAATATTACCAAATATTGGTTTTCAGTGAGAACTAAATCTCACTAAGAAATAATTAAAATCGGTTCATAAACACAAAAGTTATACCCGAACATACATAAAAAATGTATATTATGTAGATGAATTGAGAACCTCTGCCTTTTCTTAGAGTCGGTTAATACAAATAACCTATAAAATAGTCTATATGATTAATTACTGTAGTACTCTGAGTGGTTAAGACTAAAACATAAAATTAAAAACTTGTTTATTCATTTCAATTGCCTTAATCCCAATAATTAAAAAATGATAGAAATATACTCGTAATTCATGCCTACCTACGGTCAAAGAACATTTGTATAAATTCATTATGGAACAAATCAATAACTTCGGAGAGACGCTAAGACACTAAGCTATTATTAGAGTTGAATATTATTTTAATAAAGTATCACTCCACCCATTCGTTTCTTCTATTTTCAAATATGTTTTTTAAATTTCAAGTGTCATCTCTTGCAAAAATAAAACCCAATCAGAGTACGCATTTTTTCTTAAACTAAATTTCCGAAATTCTTCGTGGTGTTTTGCTTTAAATAAAACATCCTGTACATGTTATTTAAAACTTAATTAACCGACAAATGATAATATTCAACGACAAATTTATTTTGCAATTAAATCGATACATACTGTCGTATCCAGAGTATAAAAATGTGCAGTAATGAAATTCATACATACATCTATATTTATCCTGAATAAATCTGAAGCGCTTATGAAAAGTAGGTGGAGACAAGTTCCTTTGATCAACTCCTATGCCATGACACACCTGAACGGCTTTTGATAGTCATCGGTACTTTCAGTAATCCTTTATAGTCGTATATATGTACCTACTTATGTCAATGGGCACAGTTGTGCGCCTACGCTATTGCTACACTTTGATATTTTGCTTACGATTCCACGAAATATTTAATAGATCTTTTTTTTAGAAGCCAAAATAAAACATGAATATTTCCAACTACTGTATTATATCTTTCATCTAGCCTTACTTGATTATAACCCGCTAATCCAAATATATATTCGGTTCACTATACCCGATACGTTTTTATAAGTATTAGTATTTTAATTACGTTTATCTACGTACTTAATGGATTGCTAATTGCCTGCAGTCAGTTTCTACAAACGTTTAAGGAAAAATGCTGTTGTTGCCAATTTATATTTATCTGGTATCTGTATTTTTATGCATAGTTTAAATACTATATATATATTTGAATGATAGTAAAACTGTTCAAAATAGTTATGCTAATGACCACTTAGACGTCAATCTTAACTAATAGTTGAGTATTATACTCGTATATAGCGCTATTACTTCCTACAAAGGTGGCAAACCTAATTACGCGTGATATAAGAAATTGGTTATGGAAGTTTTTGCTATTAACTTCTTTGAACCTACTCTAATATTCATTATCGTTTGATAATTTTCTTAATATTGGTTTGCTCTCTTCTAAGATTAAGATTTGTTTTAATGTAGAACAGTAAAACAGCTACCGCTATCTTCTATGGAGAAACAATGGCTTATTAGAATTTACACTTTATTACTTTTTAATACAGGACATGCAAGAGGTAGGTATAACGATGTCAAGACGTCATAATCCACCTAATTTTTCCCATAATTAACATCACAAAAGAGCCTTCTTATGTGTTTAAGGATATGGTGAACATTTAGGTCAATGTCCAGATGCGGGACTAATAAAGTTCAGCACTTTGGTCCGCGTTCATAACATGGATGGGTACATTTCGTATTCTATTAGAGGTGCAACGCTGCAACAATGGTATTCATAATGTGGTCTAAGATGGGAGTGTGATACTGATCCCTGAGAATAGATGTGTTTGTCCTAATCTCTATGTTTAATTTCTCTTCCGTAGCCTAAGGTATTAGGGATGTCGATTTATGTGTGTCCAAGCTTTAATATTTTGATTGTAATTCGACGTAAGTACGAGGGTGGATCAAGTACAAACGGGATATTTGTTCTTGAGCATCTACGGTTGTTAGGACCGGGCCCAAGGTTCTACTATGTCTGGATGGGGTCATTACGAATGGGAAAAGCCGGCCATTACGCATTCTCAACCAGTTCGTCAGTAGCGCTCACTATGTCGGAGCGAGAGGTGCACCCCGCTGTTACGCAACGCATTATTAAAAAATGCCTGGTTCATAAAGGAATTCAAGCGGCGGAAATTTTCCGTAGATTGATTTTACTAGGATTCAGGGACCAAACACTGTCAAGGACTCGTGTGTTTGCTTGGCATACAAAGTTCAAGAAACGGCGAGAACGAGTGGAGTCAGGAACACTATCGCCGTCCTCGAACGAGCAGTACGGACAAACACATTCGCGCGGTTCGATATATTCTTGAAGAAGATCGACGGGTACCCGTATCCAAAATTGCAGAAAAGGTCGGAAGAAGTTATGGGAGATGTCAAGCGATCATCAAAAATGATCTGGAATTACGTAAAGTGTGTGCCAGGTGGGTCCCTCGCCTTTTGACAGCAGATCAGAAGTTGAGACGCTTGAAGGTCTGTCAGAGACTTACAGCAAGGTTTGAGGAAGAAGGTGATGCATTTTTGAGTCGGATTATCACCTGTGACGAAACGTGAGTCCACCAATACACACGGAGTGGCGGAGGAAGGCGGAGGCAACCCCAGTGAAAGCCAAGACTCGACTGTCAGCTGGCAAGGTTCCTTCAACCATTTTTTTTTTCGACAGGCGAGGTATTTTGCTCATTGATTTTTTGCACGGCCGACAATAAATGCTGTTTACTACTCCGAGCCATTGAAACAGGTGATAACTGCATATCGCCACAAAATATGAAACCAACCGATTCGAGGGCAATCCTCCTTCACGACATCGCCAGGCCTAATACTGCATCTCTAAAAGTCGAAAAACTGAATGACATGCACTGGACTCCACTTGAATATCTTCCCTATAGCCAGTGGCGGCGACAGGGGTGGGCGAGCCCCCAAGCAAAATCCTTTTTGCCCAACCTCTTATAATACCACTATATCACATCTACTTTCTATAAAGGCGGCAAAATTAATTACCTGTAATATTAGAAGTTGGTTATTAAAGTTTTTGCTATTAACTTTGAAACAACTCAACATGTTCACGATTAAACATATTCTAAGGTTTGTTTTAATGTAGAAGACTAAAAGAGCTACCGCAGAATTTTGTATTATAATATAAGCGTAATGAAGCTCATGGCTTCATTACGCTTGCAATGGCTCATTACGATTATATCATTTCAGAAAAAAAATCCGCCACAGGTAGGACTCAATATCTGTCTCGCATGGGAATCGAACGATAGACAGCTGTTTCGTACTTATTAGTTCTCATCAGTGCCCTACACGGCACGCCGGTCCAGTAAAATGCCGAATCAAATTCGTGGGGTATTCATCTAAATCCATATGATCCATGTCAGTAACTTATAAGTCGGGAATCGAGGAAGGAACCACCAAACCGCAAAGTGGTTATCGAGTGGTTCCCGAATAGCAAGGCTATTACATAATCACCTTAGGAAACAACTACTCCTCAGCTAAAGCCCCGCCAGGCGTTGAATTATACCTACTAGCGATCCTGTGTTACTGACATGAATCGTATCGATTGAGATGAATACCCCACGAATTTGACTCGGCATTTGACCTGGACCGGCATACCGTGTACGGCATTGATGAGAACTAATAAGCTCGAAACAGCTGCCTGTCGTTCGGTTCCCATCCGGGACAGATGTTGAATCCTATCCGGGGCGGGTTTTCTTTTCTGAAACCTTGCTGAAACACGAAAATGAGGTCGAGGATCGCTATTAGGTATAATTCAATGCCTGGCGGGGCTCTAGCCCGAGGAGTAGTTGTTTCCTATAGCGATTATGTAATAGCCTTGCTATTCAGGAACCAGTTGATAGCCACTTTGCGGTTTTTTGATTCATTCCTCGATTCCCGACTTATAAGCTAACGATATACATCGGGTCAAGATTTAATATAGACTTCAAAAGTTAGGCATAACGATTTTAGGATCATAATCTGTTTGTCCATCATAATTAGCAATATCACAATAAAGTATTTCTATGTATTTGACGATACGGTGGGCATTCAAATCAGTTCCGATGCGAAGCCAATGAAAGTGATTAGTGTAACAAGGTTAATCATACTGTAGTTCCAGGTGACAGACTGGGTCCAGTACTGAATTATATGCTTATTATTATGTATTATGCTTGTATTATATGCTTATGTGCGAAATCCAACTGGAGCTTTGGAACCACTCCTCGAGCATACGTCTGTTTGTCCTCGCCTCTATGTTTAACTTTGTCCTGAACGAGGCATTAGGAGAATAATGCCGATTATTGTGGATCCAAACTGTTTTTTTTATATATTTTCAATGTAATTCAAAAATAATAATCATGATATTTGTAGAGCTATTAATAATAGGGCTAACACAGTCTGAGCGGATTTCTTAGAGTCGACGGTAGATTCAATCGGTGAATCGACGTATACTGTCTACTCAAATTGGCTAAGACCAATTACCTTTGGCGCGTCTTCATTTGTCACGGCAGTTCATTTTCAAAAAGGTTTCTTCACAAAGCGATGGAAAAAATCCGTGTTTCACTGTAACAATTCAAACGCAAGGAAGTTATAGATCATTAAGCCGTCTCGACCATCACTCAACGAAAATCTCTTCTCGTCTATTTTCGTCGTTAAGCGCTAAATTTGTTAATTAAAATGTCACCAAATAAAAAGTTAGAATACGTCATAATTACTGCCGATGCAAATGAGGCTATACGTCATAATTATGTGTATGTATACGATTTGGTTGTAAAAGAATTTCGAGGATCTTCATACATTTACCTTGGAAATTGTCTTAGATATTATAAAACTATTTTATGACGACATTATACTCATATACAGTATATACTTTAACGTGTCTAGAACTCATATTGTCATGTACAACAAAAATGCTATCAAGCGACAAGCTATCAACGATTGTCAAAACTTTCACAAAATCAAAACACAAAAATCGAAGATTTTTAAACACTAGAAGTGTGTTTGTTTGGGTTGGTGCGAACATTGCAGGAGCTTCAGATTTTTGCAGAATATGCAAGATAGATTCGAAAAATTACACTCTAAAATTATAACAACATGAATACTTAATGCCAAAAATAAAGAAATAACAAGGGGCTAGGTTTATCAAGGAAGATTTTGTGCAAATAGATTGGAAAGGCAGATTTTCAATTGATATATTTCCTCTCAAGGAGAAGGCAATCTGGTATCTACAATATTCAAAGCATCGTATTATGTCCGTCTTTATTTGTCGGATTTGGTTAAATTTTAAGCAATTTAACTTGGTGCCTAGCATTCAATTAACATATAGGTAAATAGTTATGCATACAGAAATTTTTAGGCATGATGAATAGGGGCTAAGGAAAGTTCCAATCAATACCACATATAAACCAAAACCTAAGAAGTCTCTACGATGAATTAACTATTTTTATTTCTAGAATAATTCCTGTGAATTATTTAAATATTCTCGGATGGATTCTAGACACAGCATGGGGACTCAAGTATTAAACATTCCAAAAACTTACAAGAAGTCCCATTAAGTCAATAGTTAGCTGAAGCTACAAAACTTTTTAAAATATAGAGTTGAAGTAGAAGTTAGCACATGGCGCAAATGAAACAGGAGGCGCAAATATAAAAAATAAAAAAAAAATTGGTATGTGTCAGAAATAAACAGATTTGAAACCTTAAGACGGACTTTTCCGCATGTAGATCATCTCTATCTCTAAATTGAGTGGCCGAAAAAAGATAAACCAACACATAAATGCAGAATATGTGTTTTATGCAACACTTATACTTTTTTAATTTTTCTCAAATAGTCCACCATCGTGATTTTTTATGACCCATCGACAGGGTGGGGTGTGTCTTATCCACCTCAAAATCAATAGATGTCATCTGGTAGACATCCCTAAAGGCTAGTACACACCTAGCGACAAAGTTGCGGAACACGTGTATCGCGACAAGTCCCAGGGATGTCCCGCGACAATTGTTCCGTGCTTGGAACTGTCGCGATACAAAAGTTGCATGTCGCAGGTCTCCTATTCGAAATGGGATACATTATACAACAAATGCTGCGCAACATGATGTAGTCTGGCCGTGTCGCAAGACAAAGTCCCGGGAGTATAAAAACAGAGACAAAAGAAGGGAAGCAATGAAGTCTAATAATTTTAAAAAGTTATGCTAAAAAAGTTTTCTGTTGCAACTGGCTCTCTAGGTGTGGACGCGAGACATTTTATCGCAACAGTCTAGGTAAAGTGTCTCGCAACTGTCCCACAACTTTGTCACTAGGTGTGTACTAGCCTTAATCAGAATCAATCGAAACCCGATCGATGCGACACATTTAATTGAGTGATCGTACTAACAAAAAACAATTTCTCAAATAATCCACCATTGTGCTTTCTCATGACCCATGAACATGGTAGAGTGTGTTCTATCCACCTCAAAATCAATATGTGTCATCTGGGAGACGTCTCCGATCAGAATCAGTCAAAATCCGATCGATCCGACGCAATTTGGTTTAGTAATCGCGTTAGCAAAAAAAATTTCTCAAATAGTCCACCATTCTCATGACCCATATGGACAGGGTGGGGTGATTCCTATCCACCTCAAAATCAATAGGTGTTATCTGGGAGACGTCCCCGATCAGAATCAGTCAAAACCCGATCGATCAGACACAATTTAGTTGAGTTATCGTGCTAACAAGAAATTTTTATGCCGACGACAGCGACAACGACACACACACAGAAAAAACATTTTTAAAACCATTTTTTGTTGGTGTTTAGGCCGAAAAACAAAAAATAGACGAAAAACAATTTTTTTCCATTTTCTTTACATGATAATATTACTTTTCCGCTAGTATAGTTAAGTTCGGAAAAGTAATAGATAAGAGACTAGATACAGGAGTTGAAACAGATAAGCTATAATGCAAGTACATAGTTGAAGAAAATAGTGATAAGAAACAATTGCAAATTCTACCATTTTGATTTGATAAGAAGCGAGCTGTTTGATTCAATTATCATAATCATATAGAGAGTTCCTTGGAACTCAGCTTCTGTATTCAGTTATGGTTAGAGTACATTGTCCATCTTTATTACAGAGTACATTGTCTCCATTGGTTTGACAGGATTTATAAATAATAGGCAATATTATTAAATACAATATTTTTTCGTCATTCTCAAATGTATGTAGCATTTATTTACCAATAGATGTTTTGGCCCGTATCCTAGTCAGATAAAATACTCCATACTCTTATTACCAATTCGTAAAGACGGCATAGTCCCGAGACGTCTCACTTTTCTTTTCTTCTTTCTGATATACCGTTTTCATTATTGAAATTTTATAGATCCATTCTATTTAGATTTATCAATGTACTGAATTAATTATGATGATATTGTAGAACAGTTTACCAAATTTTCTCTGTGTAGAATAGTTTTGTAAACGTTCTTATTGACTTGGGAACTACAATGGCGGTAAATCTTCATTCTGTGATAAATCTTGGCAATTCGGAAATAGTCTACCCTTTGAAAGGGACTGACCCTACTCTATCTGGAATATATACGTATTGGTTGAATTAATATCTACAACTTATTTGTGGCAACACATGAGACCATTCATTTTCATTCACAGAAACAATATCTCATAACTAAATATAGACTTTCACGGAAATATATCTAGCCACCCCTAGACGATTTAGTCCCCCTGCGTGACGTATAGAGTGTAGTATGACGTCAAAACTCCTACGTTGTAGAATCTCATCAAAGACCCATTACTAGTTCATATCGATTAACACTAAAATTTATACGCGCATCGAACATTAAATTTATATCAGTAGATGCTCCGGATTTACAAACTCGCGAAAATGTATGCTTGAATTGATGCATAAAACATAACTACTAGACGAAGTATTTATCATAAAAGTGCTTCCTATATGTATGAAACTTTAATGCATGCTGTGACCTCTGCTTTATCAATACATAACATAACTGTATCATGTATTAGGCGATATCTCAGGTTATTGTTAGTGGGTATGTGACTTCCGTTGTGTATAAGATTAATCCAGTTTTCATTATACGAACTTATGATTTTCCAATTAATTTAGGGGACAACTTGCTGTTCAATAAATCTGATGGAAGCGCAAGTTTTCTTGGTAAGACATTTTTCTCTTTCTTTAATGCTTTATGTAAAATTATAGTAAATGTGTCTACAGGGTGTCAGATTTTGGCGTCCGTCAGTGGCCTTTCGTAAGACATCAATAACACCAATAAGATTTTATCTGAATTAAATGGTTTAGTGGCTTGAACAAAGTCAAATTAGATAAAAATTTTAACAACCAATATTTATCCTTATGGGAACTAAAATATATAAAATAACGACAAACTATAAGTATTGAAAGTCAAAGTGAGAAAGTTTCATCAGAATGATCCCATATCAGACAACGACCGTGAAAGCCTAAACATTAGTATATTTGAGCAGTTAAGCTGAGGATTTTTAAAAGTTAAGTTTTTTGTCAGTGGAGCATGAACTATACCCTTTTAACGAATAATCATTTATACTAATGGCAGGCGATTTGGTGCACATATAATCTCTAGTAAGATGTACCATCCCTGGGATAGGATATAGAACCGTGGATCTCCTGTTTATTACATGTTAGGTAAGTAAAAAATTCCTACCCAACAACGAGAATGAAGATTCGGCAACATTTTCAGATTGTGGTATCACGTCTCCAGGCGTTCGTGATAGTAGAATTAGGCCGACATTAAATAAAGGTGTCAACCATGCACTATACTTCATTAATAATGAATACATTTATTTTCTACGTACAGTTCGTCATTAATAAGAAAAAAGGGTGAGGTATCTATGATGCGTAGAAGAAAGAGTGAGGAAGTACTCGGATAGAAAAGGATGCACTTTACTCTGTGTATATTCACATTCAATATACATATATTAATCGGTATTCACTCTGCAGAAGTCCCAATGTGACTGAGTAAAGACCAGGCTGCGCACCTGGGCCTATATCGCAGTTTTCAGACTTGTTCCTATTCTTAACGACCTGTATCTAATTTAAAATTTTCAAGTAAAATTTAGAAATTTTATACATTTTTTATATTTTTTATACATTATATATACATTTCTTATTCTAATTTGAGCAACATATTAAATTTCTCCATTCAGCCCCCTTGAAGTGACAGTTGCCTTTTCAAAATGTTTAAAGGAAATAAGGTACAACTCTTGAAGTAATATAATGTGCTTGCGACACAAATAAAGTAATGCGAAGTCTTTTAATTTTGTGTATTATTTATTAAGAATATTTTAAATTACGTTTATATGTAATCAAGTTTGTTCTGGAACCTTAGACTGTTTTGGCCCATTTACCAAACATCTTCCAAATCTGACTATCTCATCCGCCTTACATCGTTTTTGTGGCATTTAAAAATAAACGTTTTTGTGGTTTACTACAACTGTATAAACGTATGAGTCTTGTTTCAAAACATTAGTTTCATCAGAAACCCAAAAAATTTAAAATTCAATGGTGGTAACATTAAACAAGGCTACAGAACCGACAAGCATCAAACTAGGCTACAGACGGAGGTATCTATATGAAATATCCATTATAAAATATCCAAGCCAGAAAACTTTCATCAACTTTAATTCAATTTTATATCGACTTCAATTTTATAATTGAAATTGATGAAAACTGTACGAATTATTTTTGAATTTCGTAGGAAACTTATTCTAAGATGATAAAGGTATGATATATTGGTAGATGTAATATATCTACTATCTACAAGAAAAACTGCCGCCGATGATGATGTTAGTAAAATGCGCATATTATAATTTTTAAGAAAATCCATTTGGTTAACTACTATACCGGGTGGTCCAGGTTAAACGTCATTAATTTTAATAGGCGATAGAACAACAAGAAAAAAGTAGACTTTCATAAGAAATCTTTGTTCAAAAATGTTTCCTAACAAAGATACAGGGTGTCAAAGTTGTAAAATAAAACTGGTTTTCTCATCATAACTTCTAAACTACTGGATCGATTTCCAAATTTCTCACACAGACTACTGTAGTACATCTCTAAGTAATGATTAAAATCATTTAAAGAAATTCTCCAGTGGTGTAGATAATGGGGGGTCCGCAGCCTCTTCTCCCCTCCCAGTCTTCGGTGCCACTGGATATTTTTCAAAGATTCAATTTTTGGGATTCCTGTTTAATTTAGAAAAAAAAATTAGCCTTGCAAATTTTTGATTTATGGCTTCGTTTTTGAGATACTTATTTTAATTTAAAGTGTTGCAAGCAGGCCAAAACTTATAACTGAATTACGATATGAAGAAAATACGATATGAGATTCAAAAATTTTTTTAAACATTTTATTACTTACTAGACATAATGTACATCAAAGATACAAAAAAAAAGTAAATAAACAAATAATTACACTAATAACATCTCATTTCAATATCCTATTTTCTTGGTAGGTAAGTCATAAGGTTTATTGGCCTGCTTGCAACACTTTAAATTAAACACTATTAAAATAAGTATCTCAATAACGAAGCCATAAACCAAAAACTTGCAACAGTAATTTTTTTCTAAATTAAACAGGAAATCCAAAAATTGAATATTCTTTGTGAAATATCTAGTGGCGCCGAAGATTGGGAGGGGAGAAGGGCGTGCCGACCCCCCAGTATCTACGCCACTGGAGAATTGCTTTAAACGATTTTAATCATTACTTAGAGATGTACACAGACTTATATAGTCTGTGTGAAAAAATTGATGGAAATCGATCGAGTGGTTTAGAAGTTATGATGAGAAAACTAGTTTCTTTTTACAACTTTGACACCCTGTATCTTTGTTAGGAAACATTTTTGAACAAAGTTTTCTTATGAAAGTCTACTTTTTTCTTGTTGTTCTATCACTTATCAAAATTATTGACGTTTAACCTGGACCACCCTGTATAATGATTAATAGTAATAATACTAATAATGATTCTGATTACTGATTGAAATTTTGCGAAATTATGGTAAATAGACGCCAACGATGACCATGGATGACCAATATCGGATCCTCTATTATTTATAAAAGCGTATTTGTTCTAATAAAGCAACAGTAGTCTTAAATAAAAAAGCAAAAAGATAAGAAAATAGCAAAGAGAAGAAATATCTTTAGATATTGGACAACGGCAATATTAGATGGAGACTAACATTTAATATACTATAGAAGGGAACCATAGGGTTGGAATTCTATTCCTATAATGGCACAGTAACTGGCGAACATTATCATTTTCGGTTCATTTTCTTTCCAAAGTTTTTTCATAGTTAAGAAGACACCCTCATCAAAGTTCTTGATGAGGGTGTCCCTAATGAAATTAATAAAGACTGTGTAATATTAGCAGAGCGCAGCTACGCCACATTTTATAGCGAAAGTAAGAAACTGTAAACCTTGAGCTACTCAAGTATTTCCCAGTAGATGAATTAGTAGACACCGCTGAAATTTATTTAATTTCAGCTAGCCCGTTCCCACTACATAAGGATACCGTCAGTATCCGAATAGAAAGTAGGATTATAAAAGTATCTATTCAGAATTCATCAAAAATATCTAGGACATGATGGGTAATTTCCGGTTTGGTGTGGCTTGATTTACATTTTGTGTTTGTTTTGTGAAATGTCGTGAGTTGCTGAAACAAGGTTTTGTTAATAATGGTCTGACAATTTGCCTAAATTTATTTTGAAATGTTAACAAAAGAAAGTTATTTTTATAATTTTGTATGTTTTTATTTAGTTCTCGCGGTGCCGGCGATGATCTCGCAGCATATGCGTGTACGTCATATGAAATATAATAGTAGGAAAGCCAGCAACGTATTTTGAGTTGTCATGTCAACAGTCACGAAAATTTACACACTAAATATACCTGCAGAATAATAAAAGTCGATCCTGGCAGCCCCCTGCGGCTGGAATATACCACCCTGAAATTACAAAGAGGACGAGAAATAAAATTCAAATTTAAAGTAATAGTCATGAGATTTCAGGAAATTACTTTCGATAGTATTCTCTATTCATAAAAAGTATTGCCAGAACATTTTCCCCCTTCCTTAATTTTGACAGAACGTTATAAATATTTAAAAAAATAATATAATTTTTGTTATTTCATTAGTCTTGGAATTTTGTCAGAATAAATAAAATATATGTGGGATATGTAATATAAAAAGCCAGAACAAAATTCCATCACTATCTGCCAGAGCGGAAAACGTAACCATGTGAGTGCGAACGAGACAGTTATATAGCATTCTGCGGGTTAGGGAGAGAACACATATGAACAGCAAAAGGCCTAGATATATAAAATTCAGAAAAAATGTATTGTTAGCAATGTTAATGAAAATGCAGATTAACTGTGACTAACTTTTATTTTCCTTTTTGCAAGTAATACCTAACTTATACTGACTGATATATAAACAGTTATATTTTTAGAGTGGTTGTTGTACAATGACTCAAGATGACCGGTGAATTTTGCTGGATTAGTTTTTAAGAGATAAAAGTATTGTAAAAATAAAAAAAAAACTATACTAAATATATTTTATATAAAATCATTATTTTTTTATTTATCTTCTTCATCACCCTGAGGATCACATCACAATTGAGGATTCATTTGAATCCTCGATTAAATCGATTCGAGGTACTAATGTGTCATCATCTGTAAAAATGTTTAATAATAATTATTATTATATCATTTCCATCATTTATTATATCACTGGCCATCATTTAACACCCAACCATTGTCTAGACTCAATATTGTGGGCATCTCCAAATGTGCATTTGTCCAAATATTAGCAATATATTTAGTTCTTAATACATGCTGATGCAATTCAGCTTTATTCGGAGGCAAATGACATCCATCAAATTTTATTGCTTTATTCTAAAATTGTCTTCTTAAACATGACTTTTCTACAAAATTAACTGCATTGGACATTGCATTGCATAATTTGAAATTTTCCTTTTAATGAAGTCCATAGATGCCCAATATGCGTTCTCTCTCTAACCCGCAGAATGCTATATAACTGTCTCGTTCACACTCACACGGGAACGTTTTCCGCTCTGCCAGATAGTGGATGCAATTTTGATCTGGAGTTTTATATTACATATGCTACATATATTTTATTTATTCTGTCAAAATTCCAAGACTAATGAAATAACAAAAATGATATTTTATTTTTTTTAATATTTATAGAATTCCGTCTACATTTAGGCATTGAATCTTATTTCTCACCCTCTTTTCTCACTTTTTCTTCTACTCATATCTAGAAAAGCTCATACTTTTTCCTATTCTTGATGAGCACAAACATTTTATCACACTGTAAAAAATTCTTCAATTCAAATCTTTACTTTAAATGGTCCTCTCAAATAAGTTGTCATTGAAAAAATATATCGACGACCTAATTTGAAAATTTTGTTATTTTTTCATCTCATCCTATAAATATTGTAGCGAATTTATTTCAACATTTAACTTTTTAATTTTTGTAATTCAAGTTTCTATATTTCAACAAACATAAGGATTAGTTGACGTATAGGGAATTCTGATCTTAAATCCACCTATATCAAGTAAGACAACAATGGGTGAAGTTTAAAATTGTATTCTATTATATGACAGCGTATGCTACTTTTCAACCCATAATTTTTAAATCATACTAAATCACAAAAAAAAAAAAAAATAAACCGTTTTAAAACCTTAAAACGGACTTTTTTGCAGGTAGAACATCTCTATCTCAAAATTAAGTGGACGAGAAAAAATAAACCAACACATAAATACAGAATATGTGTTTTATGTGACAGTTTTGCTTTTTTCAAATAGTCCACCATTGTGCTTTCTCATGACCCATGGACAAGGTGGGATGTGTCGTATCCACGTCAAAATCAATAGATGTCGTCTGGTAGACGTCCCTAATTATAATCAGTCGAAACCTGATCAATCCGACACGATTTAATTGAGTGATCGTGCTAACAAAAAAAAATGTATCAAATAGTCTACCACTGCGCTTTCTCATGACCCATGTACATGTTAGATCAGGGGCGGCTGGTGTATAGGTGCTGCAGAGCTGCAGAACTGCCAAAAACATTAGATATTTGTATATTTTCGCGACATAACAATTACTAAAATTTATTAATAAAATAATTTGGTTAGTTGGTGCAGCTAACCAAATTATTGCGTTAAAGTCGCATTCTGCCCGCCGTCCTCTATTAAGTAGTAGACCAGATGAATTATCTGGGTCTTTACGCGACCGCGTCG
The DNA here is from genome assembly GCA_037954035.1 of Rosalia funebris. Lineage (NCBI taxonomy): Eukaryota > Metazoa > Arthropoda > Insecta > Coleoptera > Cerambycidae > Rosalia > Rosalia funebris. The sequence goes on from JAZFAV010000009.1 coordinate 10,663,594, forward strand.
CGGTACATTGAACTGGGCCACACGAGGTAGTTCTCAGCACAGCTCGGCACACCCGTTCTCCCACTCAACTCCCGCGACAATCCACACTTGGCCCTCGATTTTACACGGTCAGTGAGCTGTATTTTTTCCAGCTAAGGCAACATCAGTGAATGCTTACTTCTTCCTACTCGGACGGGCGTAAATCGTACCTATTTCGTATTTCGTGTTAATTTGAGATTTTAAATACTGTTTTGTGTAGTGATTTATTGTACTAATTATTAATATTTATATACTGTGATAGTGACAATGGATTTAGTTTATAATTTAGTTCATGTGAAGCGATTTTTTAAATACTCTTATGAAGAAAAAATTGATTTAAAAAACAATGGTAGGCCATTGCCCGATATTGTTATTGAGACTGCAGGTGTTAGCCGCGGAAAGGCATATAAACGTCAATTTAATAGAGAAATTTATTCGAAGAACAATTGGATTTGTGGGTGCAACAAAAAAAATGCGTTATTTTGTTTTCCTTGTTTACTTTTTGGCGGTGATAAAGCATGGATGGAGGTAGGGGTGACAGATTTGGTGCACTTAACTGAAAAAATAAAAAAGCACGACAACTCCAAAAGCCATCTACATAATACAATGGAATTAGCTTTATTAGGAATAACTAATATTAAAGCGCAGCTAGATTCAGCTTATTGGATAAATGTGCAAAAGCATAATGTGACAAAAAAGAGATACGTTTTGTCAAAAATTATAAACTGCATAAAGTTTTGTGGGGCCTTTGAACTGGCGCTGCGAGGACATGACGAAGCTGAAACCTCTCAAAATCCGGGGATATTTCATGGTTTGATAAATTTTTCTGCTGAGCTTGATGTAACTTTAAGCGAGCATCTACAAAATGCTTCAGTATTTAAAGGAACCTCTAAAGAAATACAAAATGATCTTTTAGACTGTGTATTAAAAGTATGTCATGAAGAAATAATTAAAGAAATTAACAAAGCTTCATTTTTGGCAGTTATGGCAGGCGAAACAACTGATGTATCTGCAAAAACTCAGCTAGTGGTAGTTTTAAGATATATTCTCGATGGTGAACCGATTGAACGTTTTTGGACATACCTGAAACCTACAAAATGTGATGCTGAAACTCTTTCGGAAAATATTTTAAGTGTTATAGACCCTCTAGTAGGAAATTCACCTTACAAGCCTTTTCTCTTTACCAAAGAATATGATGGCAAACATGAATGTTCTTCAAAAAGGTATTAAATTCCAAAAATTTTTCTTGTGAAAGTATATATTTTTGTATAAACGGATTTTACATAAAAATTCTGAAGTATCAGGAAAACGCGTGACCTTGAAAATTTTAAAAATTTTGCGCAATTGTTTTTCGCCCCCTACGCCAGTAATTTGGATACGTTTGAAATTTGCACGCGGGCGGCCAATACCCTAGGATCGGCCCTGTGCAGAACACCCGTTTCATTTCATTACGAGCCGCCACTGTGTTAGAGTGTGTTCTATCTACCCCAGAATCAATAAATGTCGTCTGGTAGACGTCCCTAATCAGAATCAGTCGAAACCCGATCGATCCGAAACGATTTAGTTGAGTTATCGTGCTAACAAGACATTTTAATGCCGATGACGACACACACACAGACAACATTTTTTTGTGGTTTTTAGGCCGAAAAACGAAAAATAAACAAAACATTTTTTTTCCATTTTTCTTTACACGATTACATTATTTTTCCGCTAGTATAGTTGAGTGCGGAAAAGTAAAAAGAATACTGTAACTATGTAAGTAAAAAGAATATTGTTACTAAAAGTAAAAAGAAATAACAACAGACCATTCAATTTCTATAGACACTCTTAAAAGAAAAGCAATGGCCATGTCTATAACTACTGAAATATATACATAAATTAATAGAATATGATTATAAATAATACAACGCTCGACGTCTTATTTTAAACGTTTGACGTTATAAATTATTGCCGCGTATTTATAACGACAAGAGTAATATGTTGTGTTTCATTATATGCGATTACAAATGATTAATTAATTTAATAAAATAATAGGCGCTGGTAAATATTTACTAAAGTAATTATTGTGCATTACGTTGATTGCTGCGAAGCCAAAGTTTCTGTCTAGATTACAAGCTTATCTAAGATAAGCTTATAGAATCTAAGACACCTCATTCACTTTTATATAGCCGTACTTTGTTATTAATAAAAATCTGACGTTAACAATTTAAATACGTGGAAAAAATATCGTCACAACTATAAACATTTACTTTTTATGTTTAATATGTAAATTAACCATTGCGTTGTGTTCAAGTTATGTTAGATATATTTAAAGAATATAAATTTAGTGATGTATCTTGTCAAACGGTATTTAAAATTACTAGTTATATACAAAAATATACGAGACTGGATTTTTATGGTAATCTAGATAATTATGACAACTTCGGAAAAGATTTTTCTTCTTTCCAAATAAATTCTGTGTTAAGATAGTTTCTCCGGAAACCTTCTTTTCTATAAAATTTCATCAAATTTCATCAAATTAAGTGAAACATTTTGCCCGTACAATAAAGGAGATATTTACCATCAAAGTTGGAACTTTTTGCATCGTTTGAATGGAACAGTTGACTAAAAGTTACACATTTTACATCATAACCTGAAAACTTTTCTATACATTTTTTCCAAAAACAACTCATCTATACATTAGTTTATTACGAATTAAAAAAATCGGTTGTTGCCCGATTTGTAAATTTGCCCGAAGATAAACATTTTTAAAATATGCCAGTTTAAGCTTTGCTCGGTAAGTCGAGAACTTGTCAATTCGTACATTCGTCACAATTCAATATCTGAAATTGAATTTAGTCCTAAACGACTTTCCTTTTTTATTTTTTCAAATGAAGGAACGTTTTTACATTCACAACATCTTAAATTTTTGCCAAGCTCGCTCAATTCAACAGTACGTCGTCCAATGCTTAGATTAGTTACTTTCTTTACCTTTCGCAAGAATAATTTTTGCAATACAATTTAAACGTTTCTGTATTACTTTGCCCTTTGCAAATTTTTCTTTATTCTCCCGCAACTGATAACGACAACAATTCAGCTTTAATTTTTCTATAAATTTTCTTTCACGCTCCAAAAAGTCAGGTTAAGTATAAGGCATACACAATCACAACAGATTAAAATATGACATAACGCAACGTTGCCATGTCTTTAGTTTCAACTAATAATCATGTAGTTGTGTGTATACGTGTAAATGCAGTGTCTGAGTATGGACTACAATCTCTGAATAAAAATAATGAACACTAGACTACTGATATTCCAAACATTTTACGTTTACCCGCGCATTTATTTTTGTACCAGTCTGTACCGGAGAAACTACCTTAACAAGACTCTAGTTCCTTATCATTTTAGTGTTGATATCTGGTAATTTCTTAACGATACTTTCTCTGACAGATGGATATAGAACGAGTACCAATTGAATGGTATCCAAGTTTATCTGATTTGACTTCTTTGGGTTTCCTCTTGGCAGGGTTAGGTACTTCAAATGGTGAATCTATTTTAAGAGGTCACATAACTTAGGGGATCTAAAGCAACGAACTCGAATCGAAATGGAAAATATCATTGGAAATGGAAATTATTGAACGTTCAATACTGAGTAGCCAATACATTGTAGTAGTTCAATACATTGCTTGCCAATACGAGTATCAGACTGATGGAAGACTTCCGGGAATTAATTTTCTCAGGGGAGGGGTGAAAATTAAGCAAGGCCATAATGAATTCAAACCTAAGATAAAAGGTAAAATCTTTGCATCAGGCAATGAAAAAGAAGGTTAACGTGTTTTAGTTAAAAAAAAATTTAATAACAAAATTAAGAATATTATGTGATACTTCTTCTCGATACCTTCTCGGCAATATCTAGTTCCATCAAGTGACTCCATTTTCTAGTTAGTTTTGTAAAGATTCAGCTTATAAAACCTCTTGATATCAATTTTATTATAGACTATGGCATATGTGGGCTAATCAAAAATACGGTCAAGGAATTTTTATAGCCGAAACTGCTGACGCTACATCTGTGCGAAACAATGCGTCAGATAGCCTGATCCTTTGAGATAGTCAGTGTCAAGTTTGAACAAGCTGTGACTTGTCCATTGACGTCCAGAACCGGAAGATTGATAACGTGTTTACCGTGTCTGTCACGCATCATGGATTTCGAAGAACGCATTAACATTTCGCACTTTCAAGTTTTCCTTCAAGTTGCAAAAAAGTGCCAATCTCATGAAATGTTAATGTATGGGGATAATGTGGTGACTCTGAAGGCTGTTTACAAGTGGTATGAGCGATTTAAAAATGGCAATGAGTCGGTTGAAGACGAGCATCGGTCGGGTCGTCCTCCGACCCAAAAACACACGAAAAAATTGAAAAAGTGGATAAATAATTCAATCAAACAGACGTTTGACTATTCGAAAGAACGATGTACGGAGAAAGAGACCAGAAAAATGGGCCAATGGCTCTCTCCTTCATCATGACAACGCGTCGTGCACACTCGCTCCCGATCCGCAAGTCCTTGGCTGAAAAAAAGATTTCTGTCTGTCTACATCCGCCTTACTCTCCGAATTTAGCACCATGCGACTTCTGTCTCTTTCCAAAAATCAAAGCCGAACTAAAAAGAAAACGTTTTGACACCATTTCCGATACTAAGCGGGCCACGACGAAGCAGCTGCAGGCCCTTACGAAAGAAACCTTCCAGAAATGCTTCCAATCATGGAAACAACGTTGCTATAATTGCATAGCTAGCCAAAAACGGTATTTTGAAGGAGAATACTTGAAATTTGAAGTAAGCTTATTACTTTGTTCGTAATAGAATTATTCACCGTATTTTTTTTATCACACCTCTTATGTTATCCGAAGGTAATATTGTTGCTGATTCAAATTTGTTTAATTTGTGACATCAATTTTACTTTATTTTTCACATGATTTAGCGATAGAACCACAAAGTTTTCGTAACAGCCGATCTAGTTGTGATAAAAAGTTAAAATTAATTTTAAACGATTTTTTTTTTAAATAAAAAAACATATATGCAAATAAAACAATGTTTGAATAGATATATGAAGCAGATTCCAAATGAGGTGTTATTCGCACACTGTTGCCATTTAGAATAAAGTAAGGAGGAAGGGAAGGAACCTTAGACACGCGCTGTAGGTACAATTAATTTCCTATTATACATATTTGTAATGAATTATCGTCAGACAGAGTTAACAAACAGCTTAGAATTACCTAGGCATCTTTCATCTGTTTAAGATAAATTCTTCTTTCTTAATTAAGTTATCTGCTATATTAATATAAAACCTCACAGGAAATAGAAACAGAGTGTTTTCCGTTTCCAGTTTTTGATTGCCAATGGATAACAAAATACTACAACTGAGATTTTAGAGTAAATTTAATAATAAAATTAATTATAAGATTCGAGTACATTTTTTTACTTTTTGTATAAAATCGTATATCTATTTGTATGTACTCTCATATAGCTTTCTTATACCTATGAATGCATCCAATTATTAACTATCTAATAGACATTATTGCATCGCGGTATATTATAAATAAATACTGAATGAGTTTTTATTTGGTTATAAATTTCTATCTGACAAATCGGATAAGGATAAAGTGGGGGAAATTAATTCAATAAGAGAATCACATAATTAACTGACAGTTCAATAAATTCGTGAGAGGAGTGGGTTAAATATAGCGTTTAATTATGATTTAATGGAAAAAGATCAGCTCCCAAGCAAAATTTAAGTGTTTAACCTCAAGTGAACTTATATTTATACTTATATAAATATGAGTTATATATTTATATAAATATAACATTCTCGAATCTTGATAGGTATATAAAGTATTTAGTATGAATAAAGTATTTAATAAAGTTTACGTTAGTAGAAAGCATAGATTACTTTTATATATGTATCGAAAATACCCACTGAACTTTTTAATATATTTCACACAAACTTTCAAATTGTCCCAACATATTTCAAGTCATTCGCTCTTCATTTATGTATTTCAACGAGCAAGTGATTTATTAACTTTAATAATATATCTTCACTATAAAAATAATTGCAATTATTTTGGGTTTCTCCGGCACCCTGTTGGATCTACACTCACTATAGTATGTATGTACATATATCCAAGGTATTTAAAAAATGATTTATCACAGCCTATCGCTGTCATAAATACATAGGTACATGCTCAGTTTATAATATACCTATGTCTGCTGAAGGTCATAGCGGAAAAGCTAAATTCAATTTATTAATTAATAGACGTAATCGGTTTTAAATTTTTTTACATTCATATGACGATCCGATGAACGATGTCTTTCTGTATGTAGTTTTTTTTCACAGAAAGGGGATCCGTTACGTTTGGTCTACAAATACACATGATACACGATACCTACAGATAGATATGCAAAGTAAAATTCCAGTTTTAATAAATTTGCATAGATAGTATATTCGCGAATACACAAAGCTCAATGGTAACTAATACAATAAGGACTTATTTCGACAGCATAAAATGGTGTCACCTTAGTCAATACCATTACTTATTTCTATCTTTTCATTTAACAATATTATTTTGTTTTAGAAATATTCAAACAGAAGCAAAATTAAAAAAAAGCGATTATTTCCAGTATTGTCGAATATATTTTATATATTTACTTTTTTTATTAGATGCCTAAACAAATAAATGACATCTAAAGGATAACATAGATTGATACCACAAAACAAATTCGTTAAATCTTTAAATAAATAGTACTTCCTTCATAAATAGTAAAATCCTTCAACAATTACGATTTTTTAGGAACATCGGGTGTTTAGGTTTATGGTGGGTGTTATGTAACGCGGTAACACAAAAGTCACATCCCAATTACTAGGTATTACGAAACAGATGAAGCTTTCTTTAAAAAAATTATTTATTAATGTAGTGAAAATATAAATGGGTACGAAAACGAGAGAAATTAATACAGAAAATGTATACGGATCAAATAGGTGTAAAAACAACAACAGGTGACAAACAACGTTTACATAAACTAACCTATATAGTTCACATGTATACTAAGATCCTCTGGAATAACAACCACATGCACTCGAAAGGTTTTTGACACACAATCAAGAAGAGAAACAAAGATAGTGTTAGATTAAAATTTACGCAAGCACACCGCCCGGTCTGACGTTTTTTCTTTAAACGTTCGTTCTTTTATTGACAGAAGAACGTCTCAGTGTAGATATGAGCCTCATGAAAATTGCACGCGAGACATGAGCACCGCAGCAGACGACAAAACTAAGCATCAAGCAAGCCAAGCCCGGGCTTCTAGGCCTGCTGCTACGCTTGTCACGGCCAATTCAACAACGCACGCCCGCCGACGACTGTGAACGATCATTAACGATTCAACAATATTTTTTAGGCATTTAATAAATACTATCGTTTGGCGGGCTACGCAATGCCGCTGTAGCGTTGTAGTGTCGTTGATCTTCCATAGGAGAAAGACGTGTGTTTATTTACATATTGTCTTATCGCCAGTAAGCGATTCTTTTTATCGAGCCCCCTCGAGAATAATTTACAGCTAGTATGTAACTTAGGAAACATTTATTTGAGCAGGCTGCATATTTTATGGCGTTTCTTCTGTCAACGCTAGCTTTATTCGTTGATTACACAGTTATTTAAAGTTCGTTTCAGGAGGAATTCCTGAAACAGCAGCGAAATGCAATATACCCGGTTTCCCGAAAAGTTTAATCAGGTAATAAATACATTTATGTGTACATTTGCAATTTAAATATACCTATGTATATGTATTAAATATACTATATTAGCATCTAGTAAGGAGGAATTAGAATCAGCATTGAACGAAATGGAAGCAGTGTTGACAGAGGAATACGGAATGAGGGTGAATAAAAACAGAACTAAAGTGTTAGTTTGCAGAGGGCGCGAGAGCAGAGCAAAAACGAAAGTACAAATTAATAATGAAAGATTGGAGGAAGTTAAAGATTTCACTTATTTAGGAAGTAAAATAAATTGGGATGGAAGAAACGCAGGGTCGAATAGCTTTTAACAAAAAGAAAGCACTTTTATGCTCGGCGGTAATAAACTTAGAAACAAGGAAGAGATTTTTGAAAATATATGTATGGAGCACAGCACTATACGGTTGCGAAACCTGGACGGTAGGGGAAGCAAATAGGGAGAAATTAGAAGCTTTTGAGATGTGGTGTTACCGAAGAATGATGAAAATACCATGGACTCATAGGGTTAGAAACGAAGAAGTAGGGTAAAGTAGCCTAATATGAGACCCATTTATAAAAACTATCATAATTTTGAATTAGAAACACATTTAATATATTTGAAATCATTTTCTAAAAGTCGGATAAGTATACTTCTGGTATCTGTTGGATCTTATTGTAAAAAAATATAACATTTGTTTTTATAATACAATAAATCAAATAATGTAAATATTCAATAAAAAAATGGGTTCCTAAAATGAGACCCTGTTGTATTTTTTAATGTTGTTTCTTTATACACGTTGGACGAAATTCGCATCTTCAACACCGCAGTCTTTTAGGCTCATCGATAACACTTTGTGCACTTAACCCATTGCCCGTCCTGTGTATCTGAAGAATAGGGATTGGTGCAAAACAAGCATTCTGCGTCATAATTTTCTTCGCCATCACTGTCATCATCGAGAATCATATCTTCGCTGTCACATGAGCCGTCACTTTCCAACTCCACACGTTTCCTCTTATTGGACTTTTTGGAACTGTTTTTTCTCTTGGGCTCACACGTAACAAGAATATTCTTAGTAACTCTTGCTCTGTTCTGATCTTTAACCAACTTGGTCTTTTTCTTATCCAAACTTTCCTCTAACTCAGTTTTATAAGGCGAAGAGATGATTACAGCTGAACTACCAGAACGTTTACGAACCTTTTTAATAGATATCTTTGGCAATGGTTTGATTTGCTGAGGACTTACAAGGCTCAGTTTAGTAGGAGCCTTTGAATAAAACCGTTTAGTCGATATGGAACCTCTTGGGACTTCTCTTTCTGTGTTCTGTGAGCAAGAATCTTTGCTGCTGTTGACCTAGTCCTTTGAAATCTCTTGACGAGCCATATAAGCCTTTGAATAAAATTGTTTAGTCGATATGGAACCTCTTGGGGCTTCTCTTTCTGTGTTCTGTGAGCAAGAATCTTTGCTGCTGTTGACCTGGTCCTTTGAAATCTCTTGACGAGCCATAGAAGCCTTTGAATAAAACTGTTCAGTCGAAATGGAACCTTTTGGAGCTGCAGTTTCTGGGTTCCGTGAGCAAGACTCTTTACTGCCGTTGACCTGATCCTTTGAAATCTCTTGACGGACTGACACTTCATTGGAATCGTTCGAATTTCCTGACTGAGAATGCCCAATATCAGCACATAAATAATTGGACAACCGCGATTCCGAATGCTTGAAGGTAGGTGTGATGTTTGAAGTGACTGCTTCATTTTCGAATATGTTGAAATCATGCTCCCGAAAAATATCTTTGTTGAGTGGGAACAAACCAGTTTTCTTGAATGCATTGACTGATACCTCCATTGTGGCTCGGTTGTAAGCAGCAGCAAAGATCCGGGCAATTATAAAAGTGGTTACTACACGATCCGGATGATTCCTAAGCTCAATTTCTTTGGCATAATATGTCTTCAACGGATTCATGAAGCCTACATCTAGAGGCTGCATTCGATGCGTACTATGTGGAGGAAGGCAAATAATAGATACGTGATTTTCTCTCGCCTTTTCGATTACCGAAATATTTCGCGTATGCGAATAATGCCCATCCAGCACTAATAGTAAAGGATCGGATGCTGTTGGTTTTGTAAAGTTTACAAGATGATCAAACCACTGTGTAAAAATGTCTGTCTGAATCCACCCGGATGGAAGACAGGCGTAGATAGATCCAGCTGGGACACCATCCATTAATTCAGCCTTTATGTTCTTTCTGGGCCACACTATTAAAGGAGGTACGTACGTTCCAACAGCATTCATGCAAGTAACAACAGTAATAAGACCGCGTCTTTCTGCTGATGTAAGTGCGGCTACTTGCTTCTTACCTTTAGCAGATATTACTTTACTTCTTTTATGTTGTACCACGGTAATTCCCGTTTCATCAACGTTGAATAATCTATGTGGTTTTGTGCCTATTTTTCGGACTTCTTTTTCATATATTTCAAAAAACGCTGCAACGCTGTCTTGATTAAAACCTCGTATGCGTGAATTGGAAATAGCTTGAGGAGATCTAACGGACAGTTCTGGGTGCCGTTTCAAAAAACCTCGAAGCCACTTTATTCCAGCGGCTCCATCTGAAAATGGATGGCGAAGATTATTAGAAATGGCTAACTCAAACGCCATTCGTTTTACGTCCGACCTTCGCAAACCAAAATATCTTTCATCCATAGCAAGACAGTACTGAACCAGCTCGCCTTCTATTTCTTTGCTTAATGCAGGTTTGTCAAGAGATTCTGTAACCAGCTATTCAGGCGAAAAGTTGATGTTTTTCACATAACGTTTGAGAGTTCCTTTTGGAACACCAAACTGTTTTGCCGCTCTCTTATACCCCATAGTATGTTGTCTAACCGCCTTAACTGCTAAAACCATCTGCTGTTTGTTCCACTGTTTTCGCCTCTTATTGTTAGGTGAATCTGCCTAAACCAGAAAAATTTTTTACAATATGCACAGAATTAGGATGCCTAATATGAGACCTCTCTCATATAGCGACCTCTTAGGGGTCTCATAATAGGCCGCACTGAATTGACAAGTACAAAAAATATTTCGAGGTTAGTGGTCAATTAATTTTGAAATAAACATAGTAGGTCATGAAGTAGTAGGAAATAAACTGTATTTATACTATGTACCCATGTCAATGAAAGTAATTATCAACTTACCATATTCGAAATATTTGTAGTTTAACAACACTACGTGAAAAACTTTTTACTACAAAATTCTCAAACTTTTGGTTTTATCCGTTTGTTAAACGACTGCAGCGCCATCGTATACATAGTAGAAGAATTACACAATTGACATCGCATAAAACTGCTCTCTGCTATATTTAAGAGGTTTTTATCGGAAATAAGCTCATATTAGGAGAGGACTCATATTAGGCTACTTTACCCTATTGGAGAAAGTCGACGAGAAAAGAAGTATGTGGAAAAACATAAAGAAGAGAAGAGATAGAATGGTAGGCCACTTGCTGAGACATGGGGGAATAGTCCGCGATATTTTGGAGGCAGAAATAGGAGTGAAGAAAGGCAGAGGTAGGCCTAGATTAGACTACTGCGCGCAAATAGTAAGGGATGTAGGTTGTAGCACAATTAGCGAAATGCGTAGGTTAGCACAAGATAGGAGAAGCTGGAGGTTAGTGTCCAACCAGTCTTAGGACTGATGACCTCATGTTGATTATGTATTAAATAATAACAATAATAATATATTTTCATTTACACAAATATACAGGTATTCCGTATTATGAAGACAATTGAAACTGAATATTGAGATACAGAATTCAGTCATTATCCTTAATTACTTTTACCTTCTATCTCTTGGTCTTATATAGAAGTAATTTATATAGCTTCAAACTGCAACCCCTTAGTTTTACTGCACTGTCCTCATATTTTATATAAAATCAAATGGTTATGGTATATCAGGATATTGATGATATGATGAGCATTCAAGTCAGTTGTCTGACGCAGAGGTAATAAAAGTGCAGCACTTTGTTCCACGACCACTATATGGATGGCTGACCTATATTGCGTATTCTCCTATAGAGGTAGTTGCAATAATGTAATTAGTACTGGTGTCCGGGATAGCGAATTTGGTTCAGTACTGGTGTGTTTGTCCTCATATATATGTGTAACCCTACCCTCCGCATCCCAAGGCATTAGATGATGTACGTCGTTTCTTGTATATACAAGTTTTATTTTTACGATAAGTTTGAGATGACTGAGTTAAATATAGTAAATAAACGCAATTAAGATCATAACAAACTCTGAATCACAAGAAAATTGTTCATTCATTAATTCACACAAAGCGATGTTTTGGGCAAATACAAAATGAGGTTGAAGGGATGTTTCTTGTGAATGAGATATATTAAACAAAAACGAAGAATTAACGGATTGAAGGGATGTTTATTAAAATTTGTTTAAATTTTTGGCTAATGTTTTCTTTTAGTGCAATTGGTAATGTTCAAGCCCCAATTTACAAAGTGAAGAAGAAAGAAATCTGATATTTGGTTTCTAACTCTGATGTTATTGCAGTGTTGTTCAATTTCGGAGGACTTTCCCCGAACTCCCACGTTATAACGTCATTGTTGTTTAAGTATTATGTCGCCTTTTTATTTAAAGTACTTAAGTAGAGGCATCTAATAAATTTTAAATTTGCTGTCATTAGCGACCCATTTAATATTTTCTCATTTTTCTTGTTGTCAACTTTTATGTTTTTTCATCGTTTTTCAAGTTGTCTCTACTTAGGCCTATCTAAACCACTTCTGATATTTAAAACAATGAATGATCAGTATGATAGTGATAGTGAAAAAGGTAATAAATCATGTGAATCGATAAAATCAATATTTATTGGAATAAGATCCTCTTATGGCATTTTAAGATTTTCTAATTATAAGGCTCATTGTTCAAGACTTAATTCTTCTGCTAGACATTCTAATTTTAAGGAGAATTACACTTCTCGCTGTAAAGCTTTGTGGGATAAAAATTCCAGGCTCTAAGGACTTACTTAACTTTTGATATCGATTATGAAATTGGTCAGAAACATTGGCAGTCCATATGAACCCAGTGTATGTGCAAATGATTTCCTCAGTGATTGTATAATGGAAACATGAAAGCATTATAGAAATACATGAGGATTATACGAATTTAGCAGGTTATGAGCTAAGACGGCGCAAAATATTTCTTAGATCAGTTTAGACTTGATTTATTCACTTAATTATTGGCCATACATTACATTTAATTTTCGAGAAGAAAATATCAGAAGAAAATATGAAGTAAGTAATGAAAGGTTTGCATAATTACTATATTTTTATTCAGAAATAATGATTTTCAGACGATAGATCTTCAAATGACTAGACGATTCCATTGAAGCTTCGGAGTTTATTCTATCAAGCATCTCTGATCACGATGACAAGTGTGTCATCTCCATCGTCGTATATTATATTTACCACCAGTAAAATGTCTATGTCTATTGATGATAATGGTCACGGTCCATCGTGAAAGAGTAAAATGCTTGAACCAAGAGGATATGCATCATATAATAACCTTTCTATTTGAATAAAAATATTTAATTTTGAACAAAAATTGTTTCTGTGTTGCCATACAACATCTTTAGAAAAATGACCGTTCAATAATACAGGACGAACATGTATTCCATAAAGTCTGAGAGTTTTCCTCAAAAGTGTGTTCTTGATCTTTTAACCAATTTATTCATTACTTTACGAAAGCACTGTATACAGTTTATAAACTTTTACGAATTGTATTAACTAAAATATGTGCTATAAAATTATGTACATTGAAGATGGTTGCACAGAACTTATAAGAAAATAAACCAGTTGCGGCTGGTGCAGGGAGGGCAATGGGGCAATGGGGCAGTTCCCCCCCCCCCCCCAAAAACTAATTCCTCGAGTTCTTAAAGTTCTGTGTTTCATTAATAATTGAATTCAGGTTCTGCGTAAATTTTATCATTATGTCAATTGAAGTTCTAATTTTTTATAATTATTTTAATTGAACTTTAATTTTAATTGGCCGCTTTGCTGGAACCGCGCATTTTGTGAATGAGGGTGTACTACTGGTTACAGCGAGTGTACAATGAGGGTGACCTATGAAGTAGTCCCGCGCTACCGGGATGATGGGAGGTGAGAAGCGTAGCGCATACTGTTTAAAATCCATCGAATTACGTCATCACTTGGGTGAAAACCAAGGCACCCCAAGCCAAGCGGCTTTCAGAGAGTGTGTCGTGCCACCCGGTCCGCGGTCGTGTGATACGCTATATAAATTCTGAAACCTACTACATAGTTTAAATTATTGCTGTTTACGAGTTTATGGGGCTATTTATTCATAATGAATGATTTAGTAGACAATATTTTAAAATTAATAGATAACAGTGAGTTTCACGTACGAGATAAAGGTTCAAATGAAAAATTTGGGATTCCTCGGCCGAATATGACAATTTTTCAGAGAGTATCAGGAGCCAAAAGTTGTACGAGAAAATTTAATAAAAGCACGTACGATTTAGCAGATTCGTTGTGTGGATGTAGTGTTCGAAATGCATTTTTTTTGTTTCGTTTGTTTAATTCGAAATTCTATACAAACCGATCCTTCTTGGACCACTAAGGGAACTTGTGACTTGAAACACCTCAGTGAAAAAATTAAAAGACATAAAATTAGTCAAAAACATTTAACTAATGTGATTGTATATTCGATTTTAGGAAAACTGAATATCATGTGTCAATTAAATAGTGCATATCGATTAAATATTATCCAACAAAATAATCGACATATTCTCCGCAAGTTAACTGATTGTATTAAATTTTGTGGAATATTTGAAATAGCACTACGGGGTTACGATGAGAAAGAAGGCAGTGCGAACTCCGGAATATTTCGTGAATTGGTAAATTTGCTTGAGGAAATCGACGGTACTCTGAAGGAGCATATCAAAAAATCTAATAATAGGGTATTTATGAGTTTATCAAAGACTATACAAAATGAATTATTGGATTCTATTTACGATGTTTGCCGTAATTTAATACTGGATGAAATCAACAAAACGCAATATACAGCCATTCAAGCAAAGCAGACGAAACTATAGATGCAGCTATAATTTCCCAGTTAGTTTTTATAGTTCGCTATGAATTAAATGGAAAAATATATGAGCGTTTTATGGCTTTTCTTGAAACACAGGTTCACACTGCTGATGGCATAAGCAACAGTATTTTGAAGGAACTTAAAAAAATTAATATAAACCATCTCCTCAAAAATTAATTTCTCAAAGCTACGATGGTGCATCTACAATGAGTGGTAGAAACAACGTGGTCCAGGTAAAAATTTTAAAAAATATATAATAATGTTAATTACATTCACTGCTACCCACACCAGTTGAACTTAATTATTGAACGCGCTGCGCTGCCTCACAAAATAAACAAGTTCGATTTTTTTTTTCAAACCCAGATGGCTTCCCTGCCTTTTTTCAAGATGTCCAAAACGTACTGATATTTTGGATGAAGTAGTGAAAAAACCACTCCCGCGATCTGCGCCAACCAGGTGGAATATTAAATCACGGCGTGTAGTGACTGATTTTAAATAAAAAATGTTAAATTTTCCCGAAACCGAATTTCAGAAAGCTATTAACATTTACGATTTGGATCCAATTGCATTTAAAAATTAACTAATAGTGCTTTGTAATAGACCAGACTTTACAACTGCTGCGAGTGCCTTAACATTAATACAATGTTTTTATGAAAATAACTTAACATCTTCGTTTGTGAAGACTGTAAAATTATTAAAAATTCTGTGTACAATGCCAATGACGACAACCGAGAGTGAGCGATGTTTTTCTACTTTAAGAAGAACAGAAATACCATAAAAGAAAGTAGACTATGTGCATTAGCAACGTGTTCAATTGAAAAAGAACTAATAACGTCAACCACAAATTTCAATGAACTAGTTATCGACCACTTCGCCCAACGCAAAGAAAGGCGTATGGATTTTGTTTTCGAGAAAATTAATTAAAGCTAAACAGGTATGTACCTAATTTAATAATTTTATTCTCATATTTAAAACCTGTCTAAATACACTGCGATATACCTACCTAAAAATGTAACCACGTGGGTGCCTAAAAATATACATAAATTAATATTTATTTACTGAAGTAATAAATAAATAAAATACAAAATATAGAAGTAATTATATAAAATAAATATTAATATCAAAATTAAAAATATATTACGTACGTTACATTATATTGTTTATTTATTATATATCTTCCTATCCTGTTGTTCAATTGTGTTCTGCCAAATATTTCTTGATATGAACTAGGGGTCAGTTTTTTAATCTTAATATTTATATACTCTAAACGAATATCCATTTTGACCATACATATACTTCTCAATTATTATATAATATAAGAAAAGTGGCTGTCCTAAATCCCTATCCTATCTCCCCTTTTTGGAATATTTCTATGATTGATTATGTCTCGTAATTTTCTTAATATATTTCTTCTTATATATCGTCATGTATGTATGTTTCCTATTAGACTCGTGGACGGAGATGCTTCAGAGTTTAGAACTACCATTCTTTTATGTTCTTGTTGTTATCTAGTATCCGAGAAAGAACATGAATATAAGAATATGAGACTTGGATGGCAGGAGCCAGACCCTGTGGAATGTATTAAATCGGGACTTTGCATTAATCCCTTTAACATCTTTTTAAAGGAATATATGAATATTTTATAATTTAAACCCTTTCAATGGGTATAAATTATAGGAATACTATGTTGAATGGGTTTAAATTATAGGAATCTTCACGTTAACATTGATTTTTAATATAACAAGGCTGCGTAATTTTGTTTATTTATATACCATGTATTGGAATAATAATTTCGTGTCGAAAACTGCTAACGGTTAACGCTGTTATGGTACTTAATTATTGTATTATGTATTGAACATGTACGTGATGTACATTAAATATACGGTATTACAGTTAAAATCAATTTAAACCAGAAAATTATAGTTGTTATATAATGCTTTCTACTTAACTATATAATTTTATTACTTTTAACTTTTGAAATATATTGAATAGTATATCGTCACTAAGATAAATTACCTTGAGGTTTTAAAAACATATAATACTGTACCATCATTACCAACCACTGTGGTGCTACTTTGCACTTACATTTGGCACTTAGAAGTTTTTAGAGTCTTGAAGTGCAAAGTTCTAAATTAATTTAGAATTTTACTTCTAAAGTAACAGTTATGGTGTAGAGACTTTCGAGTTATCAATTATGCACTAGTAATTTAGTCTGAAAATTGCGTTTGCATGACCCTTAAACAATTCTTGAAAATGACTTCACTGATCAAGCCATATGTATCAACTTGGAAATATTGAACGGCGTTTCTTAAAGTATTTGTCATTTCACATAAGGGGTTATGATCATACTTTGTTTCTACAAAGATTTGACATCCAGTCATTGAACTAGCCTAGGGTGATAGCCCTAAAAGAAGAAGTCTAAAGGGGTTAAATCGTCCAATCTCGGTGGCCAGTTCAGGTCACCGCCGCGCGAGATAACCATGCTCTCAAGTCGCTCATGTAGAATGTTCATCGTGGCATACGCTGTGTGGCACGTAGCGCCGTCCTGTTGGAACCACGTCCCAAATCCGACAATTTTCTTTGTTCACATATCCATCCATCCAAAAATGGACCCCGTCGCTAAACATGATTTCCTTAGCGTAAACTTCCAACTGCTTCAGAGCTAAATCAGCAAACACACGGCGTTGTCTATGATCGTTTACCTTAAGTTCCTGGGTCAGTTGGATTTTATACGGGTGCAGACCCAAGTACCGACGCAAAATTCACCAAGTTGAAATCGCAGAAAAGCCAAATTCTTGTGAACGACGAGAAATTGACTGCCTTGAGTTTTCTCGTATACTCTCGCGTACAGCAGCGATGTTTTTGCAGATCTTGCGTTTCAGTGACGTATGGGTGTTGGCTGATTATTTATCAAACTGTTCACTCGAATTTGGCCACCAAACGGTTGTGGCGAGGATAAATATCACGTAATGCTGCGGAGCGTTTCTCAAACGCAGCACTGATTTTTAAAATGGAATTTGATAATTTTCACACGCTGTTGAACGCTATAACCTTCCATGGTGATTTGCTATACACTACTGAACAATTCACAATAAATTTGATAGATGTTGCTTTAACAACATGGCCGCCATAACCTAACAAAGCTTCGAGCGTCCCTATTGAGAGACCTTGTATGTGGTAGTAGAAACACGATACGTAGAAAATTATAGTAAAGTACTTTTTAGATGTACAAAAAAAAAAAAAGAAAGGGCTACAATATTGCCTAAAGAAGTTTTATTCGAGGAGCCGCACCTACTCCGATTTGTAATCATTTTGTAATTACAACGTAAGGATTTTTTAACAGGGTAGTTGGCATAACATTGGCATTCTCATATTATTTAATCTAATGCTCACTATCTAATCTAATGCTATAAACGTTTAAAAGGTAGCTTTTTAAAAGGTAGTCTTTCTATCTTCGAAACTACCAAGAGATGGCGTTTGGTACGTTCTACTGCGGTGGAACGTAGCAACTACTACTAGATGTGAGCTTTATCTGTCAAAGGTAAACTCATACTCGTTTACACTGCACTGACGAGACTTAAGATAGAAAGGTTGAAACTGGTCTGCAGTTAACGATATCCTGAGATAGGCGACACTTTGCATCTTTCTTGGTGGTTTTAGAACAATCACTGTATTTTTAGTGCTAACTCTGTTAGACAAAAATACGACAAATTCTGTCATGTAATTCAGCGCTCAGCGTTTGGAATATAGCCAGGAGAATAGCTATTTTGACCAAATTTGTTTAGTCTTTATTATATAAGGCATTTGCAGATGGGTTGGAGTATAAAGTCCTTATTTCTGTAGTTTGAATGTTACCCTCTGATAGTAAAACTTTGCATTATATTAAAAAATTATTCTCCATTTTAGTCTCAAGGCCGCAACATTTACGTGCCCCTTACTAGTAACAAATACTTCTCAAGTTCCAATGGCACTAGTTGGTATGCAGAACATGTAAAATTACTGGTGGGGATTTGTATTTTTTTATATATATAAAACATTGGTCTAATGTGTCATACGAATTATCGTCAGACGGGATCATATATCAGGAATGCCGACCTTGATTGCGCCAAAATTATTCCTGTATTATACGTGATTACACAAATATCCAATACTCAGCAGTTGTTCTGGGCGAAAATATTAACGATAACAACTGATAAGCAGTAATTCCACAATATCTAAAATAAAACGGTTTCCTGTTTGAAGAAATTTCCGGCACTCATTCTATACGCATATTAATAGATTGCTTTCAGTTAACGAAGTGTTTGTTGTTTTCGATTATTTTGGGTATAATTAGGAAACTTACGGGAACTACACCTGATCTATATGCAATTAATATTTTATTTATGTATACATGTTTATGATTAAAAATAAACAATAACTTTTCCTAATGAAAGTATTGGAACCCAAGAGGTTCTTATTCATATTACGGTATCAGTGAAACATACTTTGAGGTTCTCATTGGTATTATGTCATCAGTAAAACATTTCACGAACACATGTCAGGAAGTGAGAAGTAATCGGTAATCTTATAGCATGACGAATACAAGCCACTATAAAAAATTATTTAACTAGAATCTACATTCCAATCCCTCGGAGAAACAGTTATCCCTTTTAAATTTTAAATGGAATTTAAAGTAATACCTCATGATACCTCATTTTAGTTCTGTGTTTTTCAATTCGTTTGATATTTGTATATTCTTTATCAAGAAGATTAAGTTTGAAAATTACAAAACGTATTTGTAAAATATGTTTCGGAACCAAGGAACCCTAAATTGTTTGTGTCTATTTGGAAAGCCATTGAGAAAATTTTTTTGAATTCAAATTTACGAATCTGCACATTGCCTTTAGCAGGTTTAAAGAGACCCCTAGACGATTAATAGAATTGTCAATATTCTCGTCAAAAATATTGGGAAATGCTGATTGAGGCAGTAATTGATCGTTTGGGAGGAGACTAACGCGGATTGTCAATGATCGCCGGAGATTGATATAAATTTTGCTTGACGTTCATTGATGGACGCGATTGTGAGAGTGTATTGAACGTCTAGGAGCGTCATTGTCGATATTTCCGTCAATTGTTCGTCGGACATAAAGGGTCTTTCAATAAAGACGCTCGATTTTTAAACGTAAACACAACAAGTTGTGTATGAAATATCTCTTTTTATTTGAATGAATATTTTATGGCATTAGGTATGGAATATAATGTCGTTTAAATGACCGCCGCAGCTCTGTTTGGTGGTACGTAGTCGGGAGGTCTAATTTTCGAACTTTATCGCATAAATATGGCTGCATTTGCTGGATGGCGTTCGTTATGTTGACTTTGAAGGCACTGATTGTTTCCGGTTTATTTGCATAGATCTGCGATTTAAGATAGCCCAAAGGAAGAAATCTAAAGGTCTTAAATCACACGAACTGCTGCGCGAGATAACCATGCCCTCAAATCGCTCGTGCAGAATGTCCATCGTTGTGTGCGCTGTGTGGCACGTAGCGCCGTCCTGTTGAAACCACATGTGGTCTGTATCCATATCGTCCAGTTCAGGCCACAAAAAGTTGCTTATCATCGATCTGTAGCACTCGCCGTTGACAGTTATTGCTATATCAGTTTCGTTTTGGAAGAAGTACCAGCCGATGACACCGCCAGACCAATTTGCACCAAACAGTGACTTTCTCGAGATACATTTGGTGCAGGTGTATCTCGTATCTATCATGGATTGGTATCGTCCTAAATTCAACAATTTTGCTTCTTCATATATCCATTCATCCAAAACTGGACCTCGTCGTTAGAGATAATTTTTTTGGAGAAATATGGGTCAACTTCAAACTGCTCCAGGGCCCAATCAGCGAAAACACGGCGTTGTCTATGGTCGTTTACCTTTCTGGGTCAGCTGGACTGAAAGGTAAACGACGGGTGCAAACCCACGTCCCGACAAAAAATTCGCCAAGTTAAAGTCGCAGAAAGGCCAAGTTCTTGTGAACGACGAGAAATTAACTGCCTCGGGTTTTCCCATATACCTTCACTCACAACAGCGATGTTTTCAGCAGAACTTACGTTTTAGTGACGCACGGGTGTTGGCTGATTATTTATTAAACCGGTTGCCTCGAATTTGGCCGCCAAACGTCGAATAGTCGACTAGGCGGGACGGTTGTGGCGAGGATAAAAATCACGTAATGCGCGCACAACATTTCTCGAACGGAGCACTGATTTTGAAAATAAAATTTGATGATTTGTATACGTTGTTGAACGCTATAATCTTACGTGGCGTTTTCCATACACCACTGAACAATTCACAATAGATTTAATGGATACTGCTTTAACAACATGGCCTTTATAATCTAATAAATTTCGAACGTCCCTATTGAAAGACATTATACGATCCCCAGTCCTTCCAATCAGGACGAACCCCTCCTCGAACGCGAGTATATTACAATGTTGATTGCTTTATATCGCGACCACTCTGCTACAATCAAAATACGAAACCCCAAATCTGAATTGATCTTATTGATCGTCTAGGGGCCCCTTAAATAAGGAGTATCCTAGTATAATAAAGAAAAAGTTACGCGCATGTTATTCCAAAATGAACAATTGCTGAGTAAAATACTAGTCGCGGTAATCACTTTTCAAACCCATAGAAGAACGTATAGTTAATATATACAAGAGTTTGAGTTTTGTGCCTCATAACAGAATTTCTCAACGGTGCGCGTACGTTGTTTGTCAATTTTCTCAGGCACAAACATCAGTATGTCTTGGTTGTCGGGTCTCCTTCATATCTGTCCATTCTGTCTTCATAACTGTCATGTCACATCATTCGGAGAAATACAGCGAATATTTTTAAATATGCAAGTTTTATTTTAGAAGGTAACTTTCTGTTCTTCTGTTAAGAGGTACCTCACAGAACATTACTTCAAAGAACAGTCTTGTTAGCAGACAAATAATATTCTCAATAGCTTTTCTGCATCAAATTATCATATCAACAATGCCATCGACAATCCGTTTGTTATCTCTTACACTAACAATAATTGTATTCCTATATTAAATTTTAGGAAAATCTATTTTTTTTCACGAACTGTTTAACCATGTATATCATTATTTTAACCATAATAACAATGGGTACTGTTTAGTTTCGCTATTCGCTTAATACCCATTAAATAAAATTATAGATTGTGTTTTCTTACAATTGTCCAGACGTCTCAATGAAAATGTGTATGAGGTTCTTCTGACAGGTACCTACTGGAAGGGTAAGTATTACTTAATTTAAATCAAAGAAACTTTATAAATCAAATTTGGATACTTTCTAAAGTTTATGTATAATGGAGGTCTAGCCTAACAAGTGATAGAAGTATAACTTAATTTATACTAGAGCACTGAACCGTGATATAATCCTCTAGAATTTCTTGTTATAAAAACTATGAATAATCATTGTTGATAGAATACACAGGTCTGCGATGAAAAAATTGTAGCATATTTGACTAGTGGGTTTAACAGTATTTCTTGTGCTGATTACGGAAAAAATAGTGAAACAATTCCATCACCCCTAGATAAGTCACAAATTTCACCTGAAGTTTTCTTATTCTCAGGGGTTTTCAGGTTCAGTATGCGTACGATTTTTCAATGTTATAGCCTATATAAGTGGTAAATTTAGTCTGAATTATGGAGCTTTCATGGTAAACAGGTTACTAAACAATGTGAGTATGTTATTTGCAAAAAAAAAATGTTTTTATTCCAGTTCCTAGTGGAACAAGACAAGTCTCAGTCTGTCTGCTCCCTCCCCAATCCTACTGTCTGATAGACGTCGTGAAGAATGTAGTGAACCGTGACCTTGATTGCAGTCAGTGACTCAGTGTGGAGCTAGCCACTGTGGTGTACACATCAAACAGTTTTGTGCTGTTTAGAAGAAATGGCTACTAGAGGATGTGTCAACTCTCCTAACTGTTCCTGTTATATTTGTGGGTCTTATACCGTCAAGAATCAACAAAGGAACATTTCTAATTTTGTTCAGAAGGTATATTTTGCATACTTTAGTAGACCAAGATAAATCTTGGGCTCCCCATATAGTATGTTCTGTGTGTGTTGAAGAACTGAGACAATGGTTTCAAGGTAAGAAGAAATCATTTCGTTTTGGAGTACCCTTGATTTGTAGAGAGCCTAAAAGTCTATTTTTGTTCTTGTTCAGTGCAAAGTTTCAATTTAAAAAACAGGAAGGACATTTCATACCCAATCAACATACGTTTGGTTATTCGCCCTGTTCCTCATGGACCTGACTTGCCTATTCCTTCACCTCCGGATACCCTGGACAATATTTTAGACGATTTAGACCAAATGTCACATAGTAGCAGCGATAGTGAGGACAGCTACGATCCAGGTACCAATGACCTTAAACTTTTCTCTCAATCAGACTTGAACGATTTAGTACGAGATATGGGCCTCCCAAAGGATTCAGGGGAAGTTTTAGGGTCTAGACTTAAAGATAGACATATGTTAGCCTCCGGTGTTTCATTTTCATGGTACCGATTTAGAGAAAAGGAATTTGTCCCTTTTTTACACAAGAAGGTGACCTAGTTTTCTCCAACAATGTAGATAATTAAAACTCATTCAGTTTTAATCATCTCCAGATGATGCCAACTTTGTTAGCGAAACGCGCGTCGAGTGTAGTGTATAGTGTTTTGATGCTATGTGGAAAACTCAGTTAGTGTTATCTTCACAGCAAAAATTCCAACCAATTCCAGGATGAATTTCCAATACATTGATACATAATCATGAAAAAAATAACATAGGACAGCTTCTATATGCTGGCACCATTTCTTTTGGGTCTCCAGATGTAGTTACTACAGAAATATAAAACAGTGGTTTTTCTTATTTTCTACAACCTAACTTTGTTCATCTATAACCTAATAGTTTACTTAGATGGGTTAATCGCATAATTATCTTGGAAAAAATTAGTCAGTTATCAACAACTTGGCCATAGAGCTATTTTCTAATAAGGACTCATTTCTCCCTTGATTCGGGACTTCGTAATCTGACACATTCTGATACAGAATTAACTCCTGGGAGAGAAGTAAAAGGATTTATTGAAAATATTGAAAAATACACTTCCTGTAGGTCCCCAACACCTATTGACTAACAATATACTCCTTTATCCATAGCATGGATACATATTTTGTACATCTTTCATGCGTATAAAATGTGAGAGAATTTATCACTAAATTTTTCCGCTTCTGAAAAGGCACAATACTTCGAGTGGAACATATCCGCTATCATACCAAAACTTCCCTAATTGCTAAAACTTATCAAAGACCCGATTTCATCGAACATGGAATATTTTATAGCATTTCTTGTTCATGTGACGAAATTCCTATTGTTGAAATAGGTTGTTTATGTAGTTACCAGTTTTGGCGCAGTAATCAGAAACAACTTTGTAGAAATCAACCGTGAAGGAACTATCTTCATTGGTTTCCGAAACGTTGGCAAGAAGTTCATGTTTAATAACTATCAATTCCAAGACAAACACGAAAACATTAAGAAATCATAGAATCAAGATACCAAAAAAGCATAACTCAAATTAGGTGCGGTAAATGATAAAGTATTTGAGCCGATGTTATGGCTGTTCTGTATAGGTATGTATTTTAATATTTGGTGTAACCAATGCTAGCAGTTTGAAATAAATTTCTTCGTTCATTCTACTAAATTGTGCAGATCTTTAGGTACCCGTATAACCTTCAATTTTGAGAACAGGTTTATGTGGTAAAATTGCCGTCTTCCGAATTTTCATCATCATATACGAGTATATCCATTAACATATTTTTCCTTTCAATTTTAATGTACTTGTTGCTAGTAAACACCTGATAACAGCTAAGATATCGTCTACTGAAGCTGTTGTGAACTGATGAACTGGAACAATGTTCAAAGTAAGTGTGTGTGAACATTAAGCCAATTTCGAAGGTCAGACCTGCACAGCTTTTCTGGAGAATATTTATTGAATGTACGTGGGTATTTTTAGTGTGAAGAACATAAGAAAAATATAGAAGTCCATCTAAAAATTTCAAGATATAAAAGTTAACGCATTATAGACCAAAGGAACCATGACCTAAGCAAGTAATTAATTTTATCTCTTACCTGTTAATTGTTTTACTCATTTAGTAATTTCATTCCATGGTCATCTTCATTATTGATTCGAAGCAGTAGCGGTAATTTTAACTAGTTTCCAGGGAAACGATTTGTTGAAATAACTCTTATTTTTATAATAGAGATTTCGTGCTTAATGAAATACTGTATCACTAAGTTCTGCTTAGTAAATTTTCACGGATTATAAAAAATAATAATGCTTTAAATGCCTGTTTCCTTTTCTACACTTAATTTAATATTTAATCATTAAAGTCACTGCATATTAATTTGTACGCGTAATTGGCAAGCGTACCGCTAGCATATTATTAAAATATTGATTTTGATATTATTATTTAACACTCTAAACCTGTCTTGAATATATACTAGCTAGCTGATGCTCTAAGCTGCTCTTAGAGACACACTTTATTAATTCATGACATTATAGTCACTTCGATAAGCGATAGGTGCACATCTAGGTTACAACTGTTATTATGACTTATATTATCGGCTGTCTGCAAGATATGTTATTGTTGAGACCTGTGACAACACTGTAAGTTATTACAATTATAGGAAGCATAACCAGTCCATCAATCCGAAGTGAACAATTTTCAAAGAAATTGTAAGCCGTTGCTGGCTGTAGTTCTTCCCTCCCATACTACTTAATCGTATATTTAATTGTCAAAATTGAAGTAAATATGGAACTGATTTTGCAAGAACATGGGTAAATATATTATATTACTCTCGGGAAAAAATAATAAGTTGTTCCAAATTTAATATCAGTTATTGAATATGTTTGTTAAAATAACGGAAACTCTTGAAACTCACCAGATGATTGGCGACTTTTTGTGGATAGTTCTAAAAAGTGTTTGAAATGTGTATTACTGTACAATGGAAATAAGTTTGCGTAGATTCCAATCGATCATTCACCAAAACTTACAGAACAATATGAAAATATTAAGTTGGTATTAGAAAAAATTTGCTTATATTCAGCAGCAGCGGTTTGTTTGTGTTGATTTAAAAATGGTCATCATACTTCTCGGACAGCAATGTGGATATACCAAATATTCTTGTCACCTCTGTTTATCAGATAGTCGTGCAGCAGAAAAGCATTGGCAGCAAACTGTTTGATCTTTGAGAGTTGCTATGGCCGTTGGAAAATCCAACATTATTCACGAGCCATTAATAAAGAGAAAAAATGGTACTGCCACCTCTTCACACGAAGCTGGTTTTAATGAAACAGTTTGTAAAAATACTGGACAAGTTAGGTGATTGTTTTAAATATACTTGTCAAGCATTTCTAGTACTGAGTATGGAAAAACTAAAAGCAGGGATTTTTGACGGTACACAAATTTCGAAAACTGGTAAAAGATCCAAATTTTAATAGATGTATGACCGTTGTACAATCTGATGCATGGTTTAGTTATGTATCTGTAATTCAAAATTTGTTGGACAATAATCTCAAGACAAATAACTTCCAAGAACTAGTACATAATATGCTAAAATGTTTTGAAAAATTGGCTCCAATATGAGCATTAAACTATATTATTTGCATAGTTACTTAGACACATTTCCTTCTTTTAATATTCACTTAACTTAGGAGATTGTAGTGAGGAATAAGGTGAATGATTTCATGAGGATTATACAAAGGATATATTACTACATTTCTGCTTTCAGCGACCATTATTGAGTCATGACCAAGTTTATTAAAACTAATAGATACTAGATGTCTGAAAAATGTGTTAATACCGATAAAGAAGCTGGAGAATTTCGTTGGCTAGATAGTGAAGTGATATTTAAGTTGTGCCACTTTTGTTGTTCACTTATATATAATAACATTAATCTTATCAAGAATATATTAATTTATGCAATAAGGAATTTTCTGAGTACACCATTACCAGCTCACTGAAACTGTTTAAATAAAAGAAAAAGATTTTCAGTAAGGACTAAATTTCTTCATTAGTGAATATTAAAAAGCATCTAGATATCAACGGGGCACATATATTAGGTACTTATTAACCTGAAAAAACATACACATTAAAATAGGATCATAATATTTAATTGGAGAATTCGCTAATCAAAGTTGTATTTCAAATACAATATTTAGGGATTTAGTTGTTTAGTAGCTCTTAGTAATGTTACTACTAATAACTACTAATGCTAATAACGAATACCTCTTATAGTAAATAGGCGAAATGCTTGCTTTACGATATATTACATCTATAATCGACTTTAGACATTGTTGAGATTATAAATCTCTAGTAGAATGATCGCTATGCGATGGATTTTAGTATGCTCACTGTTTCTTTACATTGTATTAGTTTTTGATGTAGAGGTTCCAGTTAAGCTTACTATAAAGTTCTTTGTAACTGTATCATGTAAATGTTTGTTGTGGAGTATCATATAAATGATTCATTGATTCATGAATATTTTATCATATCCAGTATTATGCGGCTATTACTGCAGTGTAATTGTGATGTTAGAATAACAGAATTTACTTGGAGTATTGCCTGGGATTTTACATAATTTTAAAGAAAGAACTATTTCTTTATTAGCCACGCGGGCCTTAATAAGTTTGTTTGCACACGCAGAAATCGACCTGCTTCCTTTAAAGCCCCAGACTGAGGAGAAATAAGTTATACATATATACCTGACAATAAACACATCCATGCTAAGAGAATGGTGCCAAGAATTGCTCTCGTTGAAGAATTGACTCGAATCCGAGCATCCTATGTAACAAGATTGGAATTATGCATTCTTATTGTTGAAACCCCTTCTATAGTATCCCTTTAGGCAGATCCATAGATTTGTAAATATATGGTTCTCACTAAACTCTCTAAATAATATTTTTTTGCAAAATTGTGTTTATCAAAATTGCTTAGAAAGCTGACGACGATATTCTTTTGTAAAAGTGTCCTAATACTTGCCTGAATGTGAGTGGTTACAGTCGAGTGGTTGGGCCGATTGCATTCCTGCAATATGTGTAGATAAGGATATAATTGGCTTACGTTTTTCCAAATTCCCATAACAATGTCAGTTAGATAAACAGTTTTGTATTTTAAAAGATTCAATTAGGTAAAGGATGTTACATAAAGCGACATAAATTCGACAGATTAAATTATATTGGATAGAAAAGTTAATTGAAATAGACGAACGACTAAGTTAAAATAATTAATACTATAGTATTTAAGGAAATACCCGCCGATTGGTCCATGGAGAGATTTCGTTGCGTTTCTCTCTGTATAATAACAGGCATGGACCAATCATTAACTGATCATATTAATGATGCGACATGTGGCGGGAAGACGAGGGAAGATATTAGTAATATAGATAATAATCTATATTTTATGTTATGATTCCATCTATAATTGTCATTAGTTTATCTTATATTTTTTTCATATGATAAGGAGGGATGTCTATATTCTGAATCTGTACAGACAGTAAACTGAAACTCAATATTATTGGTCGAAGTACGGAAACTTCAAGATCTCAACTAATCCCGGTCTGGTTGTTTAAACCACCCCTATGAGAAGTTGAGCCCTTGAAGAAAGTTACAATTTTTGTCAGTTCTGTTTAGGTCTTCATTCAGTGAATACTTTAAATTATTGGAATTACTTTTTCTAAATGTTGTTGTTAGTTTCGGGTTACCTTCGTAGATCAGCATGAAACTTTTTACTTTTTAACTTTATGATACAATAAAATCATTGTATTATAAATCAACACTTAAACCATTTCAATTTCTTCAGTAACATTTCTTTCTATATGTTTGTTAACTTTATTTGTTATTAAATTAAATGTTTTCCCTCGTTTAATAACTGTTTCTCTCATCGAGTAGTGTTTATTTTAAAATGAGTATTCTTGAGGGGACTCAACATAAAGAGTAATTCAGATAAAGTGAACGCAAGTGAGTATTTGTTCTGATATGAAGCCAGAACAATCAATACAGATGAGATGTAGGTGTGCCGTAAGAAAGAATTTTCTTTTCTTAGTTTCAGTAAGAGCATTTTACGATAGAACCCACGTATTGATATGTACAAGGTAAATTTATATAAGACTCCCTTTCATATAAGTTCGCGCAAGACTCTCTTTGATAATCATTTACCTTTGCGGCAAGGTTAATAAGGTCACGGGTCAACCGCAACCAACCTTGGTACAATATGGTGTATTATTCACGTGATAATTTAGAGTTGGATTGATGTACCCGACACTTTAGTAAATGCGCCCAATCCATTCGATAAAGGAACGAAACATTTTGTACTTGTACCTTTTTAATCTTTTTTGTGCCTTTGACTTCTTTCCCTTCATGAACTGCCGGCAGTGTCTTGCAAATTTTACAAACAACATATTATTGGTATAATAGCATCAGTTTTTAGCATTTCTGTTTTATATAATGATTACTTAAACACAGCTGGTCATACCTATAGCAGGTTGTTGGTGAAAATTAGTATTGTTATGTACGTATTAGTATTAGTATCTTAGATAGATTCTTACAATAATGAAAATAATCTATACGACTTGGCATTAGACATATATTAGAACATCGTTATTACGCCATATACGAGTGTACCCCCGATACTGGGCTCAATCAGCCATTCCCTGTCACAGTACGAATTACATTGTTGCAATCGCCTCTATACAAGAATACAATAGATTACCGGCAACGGTCCGGTTATGGACCACCGGGAAGTCTTAAAAATAAGTGAAGGTGACAATGTGATCTTTTGAACAATCTTGATTTTATCCAAAAATATGAACTCAAAAGAAAGTAAGTTATTTATTAAATGTTGAGTTTACATACCTGGGGATTGTTTTTTCATTTTTGTTACGATAATTATATTCATGAAAACTTTTAGAATGTACTCCGGTCTTCTCCAAAATTCTCTTTTGAACGAATGTGTTCATTCAGATGTCTTTTAAGTACAAACAAAAAATTACTTCTCTCGGTTCCCCTAGCTATACAATAGTATGAAGAGGGATGTAGCCCGGAGTAGCCCAGTCGCGAAAAAAAATCACCAGGTATGTAAACTCAACATTTAAAAAGAACTTATCTTCTTATGGGTTCATACTTTTGTATAAAATCCAGTGAAAACATTTCAAAAGATCACATTGTCACCTTCACTTATTTTTAAAGTTCCCGGTAGTCCACTATTCTTGTGTTTGGTGAGACGCCCTGCTCGGAGGTGTGAACTACGGCATACTTGGACAGTTGAATAATATTCCTCATTTATCAAGGTAATATATCATATACGCGAAATCGATTTTTGGACTTTTGGCCAACTTTTCGGGGTTCCTGGACCACTGTGCGTCGGGGAACTAACCTGAATGCCCATCTCATTCTCTAACGTAATAAACGTAAATAGAGTGAATCGTTTTAGTTATCAATTCTTTATTCATTTAACATTACTTAACTTTACACAAAAAGCTGGCGAAGTATACACCAAACCTCGTGCTGACTTTACTCCATTATTGGTATGAAAATTCAGAAAAGCTAGTGTTAAATACTGGTAGTATTTAGCACTACCCTTGCGGTATTTATTTCACACCAAACTGGTATGTCCCTATACGTACCTTGTTTGATATAAACTTGTTGTTAAATTCTCAGACTGTTGTTAAATTAGAGCTTAGCCAAATTAATATAACATGTTTCTGTTTACATTCATATAACCTATACACGAATTCCTCTGACGACATATCAAGCAATAATTATTTTTATTAATTTAACTGCTCTATAAACCCAGGACAAAAACATTGTGTTGTGCATCTTCATAGTTAAGATATCCTCTTAAGATACCAGTGGTAGTTAAGCTGGTGCCACATATTTTACAGACAAGTTATCGTTATCCCATGATGTATGATCAGGTAGGCCAATATGTTTTATCCTCAAGTATGTGACGACTACCTGTTCGTATTGTTTGAATACTACTGTTTGTTTCCAGGGGTGTATCTTTTTAATCCGTCCTAAATATATTTCGTATGTATTCGTTTGTATCGTTTGGTCCAACAACCACTTATCTCAGGCCATCATCAAGCATCAGGGATAGAAGCCAATGTCGTTTGGTTTTAATTAGAATGACTTATGATGTGATGGATGGATATCTCTTGTTCTGTTAAATTTGCTACTTCATCATTTCCAAGTATTCCAACATGACCAGGTCTCAGTATCGATACTACCGATTTGTTTTTATAATGAAGTCATTTTAGTTATGCCATAATTATGTGAATTAAGGGGTCATGACTGTGTATATTATTAATTGCTCTAGGTGAATTCAGGAAATCTGAGAAAATGAGAAAGTTATTCGATTCATTTGTATGACTCCACCATATACTTGATGTTTCAGGAAATAACGTTGTTAAGCAGGTCAAGTTTTTACAAGTAAATAAACTGCCTACGCCTGTCTTGACTGTCTTTAAACCATTAGTACATATCTTGATTGCATCAGGATATTGACTAGTCGTCTTTTGAAACTTTATTTGTATTAGTCTATTTCTTATCCATCATCATTATCTCATCAGTCCTAAGACTGGTTGGACGCTAACCTCCAGCTTCTCCTATCTTGTGCTAACCTACGCATTTCGCTAATTGTGCTACAACTTACATCCCTTACTATTTGCGAGCAGTAGTCTAATCTAGGCCTACCTCTGCCTTTCTTCACTCCTATTTCTGCCTCCAAAATATCGCGGACTATTCCCCCATGTCTCAGCAAGTGGCCTACCATTCTATCTCTTCTCTTCTTTAAGTTTTTCCACATACTTCTCTTCTCGCCGACTTTCTCCAATACTTCTCCGTTTCTAACCCTATCAGTCCATGGTATTTTCATCATTCTTCGGTAACACCACATCTCAAAAGCCTCTAATTTCTTTCTACTTGCTTCTCCTACCGTCCAGGTTTCGCAGCTGTATAGTGCCGTGCTCCATACATATGTCTTCAAAAATCTCTTCCTTGTTTCTAAGTTTATTACCCCCGAGCATAAAAGTGCTTTCTTTTTGTTAAAAGCTACTCGACCCTGCGCTATTCTTTGTTTTATGTCTTTATCGCTTCTTCCATCCCAATTTATTTTACTTCCTAAATAAGTGAAGTCTTTAACTTCCTCCAATCTTTCATTATTAATTTGTACTTTCGTTTTTGCTCTGCTCTCGCGCCCTCTGCACACTAACACTTTAGTTTTGTTTTTATTCACCCTCATTCCGTATTCCTCTGTCAACACTGCCTCCATTTCGTTCAATGCCGATTCTAATTCCTCCTTACTAGATGCTAATACTGCTATATCATCCGCGAATCTCAGCATTTTTAGTTTCTATCCCTGTACTTTAAGCCCGAAATCCACTCTATCTTTTACCACATTAATCGCCTCTTCGATGTACAGATTAAAAATTAGTGGTGATAGCGTACATCCTTGTCTTATTCCTTTCCTAATACCTACTTCCTTTTTTTCCCCTTCTACTTCTATAACAGCAGTTTGCTCTTTGTATAGATTGTGTACTACACTCCTATCTCTATACTTCATTCCTGTGCTCTTTAGTATCTCGAACATATTTTCCCATCTTACGTTATCAAAAGCTTTTTCTAAATCTAAAATCCTATATAAGCGTTCTTTCCTTTTTCTATTGTTTTCTCTAACATTACTCTTAGCGCCAGAATAGCTTCGCGAGTTCGCCTATTTCGCCTAAACCCGAATTGATCTTCTCCTAGTATTTCCTCCGTTCTATTTTCCTCTTCCTCTTCTGCACTATTCTGGTTAAGATTTTTGACGCGTGGGAAGTTAGGCTAATCGTTCTAAAGTTCTCGCATTTGTCGGCTCCTCTCTTTTTCGGTATAGTAACGATAATGTTCCTCTTATAATCCTCCGGCATCTCGCCCGTTTCGTATATGTATTTTACCAGTTCAAACATCCTATTTACTACTTTCTGTCCCGCACATTTCAAAATTTCCACCTGTATTTTATCTACATCCGGCGCTCTATTATTCTTTAACCCCTTTAGTGCTATTTCAAATTCCTCTCTCAATATAGGTTTTCCTACATCTTCCCTATCGATGTTAGATTCTTCCTCCAATATCTCTCCTAATTCCTGACCCTCGTATAAATTTCCTAAGTACTGCTTCAATCTATCCGCTTTCTCCTCTCTTCCTATCAGTATGTCCCCCGATTGACTCCTAACGTTTCTACTTATTGTTCCTATATCCCTGAAGTTCCTCTTAATTATTTTGTAAGCCTCATCGGTTTTACCTACTTGCAACTTATCTTCTACTTCTTTGCATTTATCCTCTATCCATTGTTCTTTCGCTTTTCTACATTTTCTAATGATTTCCCACTTTATTGACTTATAAGTTTTCAGTCCTTCTTCGTCTCGTCTGTTTTTGTAGCCTCCTCTCTTTTGCATTAAGTTTAAGATTTCGTCCGTTATCCAGGGCTTCCTAGCTCCCCTTTTATCGTGTCCTAAAACGTCCGTAGCCGCGAAAGCTAGACTATTCTTGATACCTTCCCACTCAGTTTCTGCGTTCTTGATTTCGTCCTTACTCGTTTTATTTATTAATTGATCTGTTTTCTCCTGGAACTTATCTTTCATATTCTGATCCCTCAGTATGTCTACATTTACACGTTTCTTATCCTTCCGGGTTTTCCGATTTTTGAACTTTAATCTAGCTTTCATGACTACCAAGTTGTGGTCGCTGTCTACATCTGCTCCTGGATAACTCTTACAGTCTTTTACTTGATCTCTAAATCTCTTCCTAACCAGAATGTAGTCTATCTGATACCTGTCTATTCCTCCTGACATTTTCCATGTGTACCGCCTCCTAACGTGATTCTTGAACAATGTGTCCGCGACTACCATCTTGTGATTCTCACAGAATTCTATCAGTCTGCTACCTCTCTAGTTTCTGTTTCCTAATCCATAAAGACCTACAAATTCTCCTTCTTTCCCCTCACCTACGACTGTGTTAAAATCTCCTACTATTATTAAATTTTCATGACCCTTCACAAATCCTATTACCTGCTCTATGTCCGAATAAACGGCTTCTAACTCTTCCTCACTGTGGCTAGAAGTAGGCATGTATACTTACACTATTACTGTTTCCACTGGCTTCGAATCTAACATAACCATCATTACTCTCTCGCTGTATTGTAGGTAGCTATCTACACACTGTCCTGCGTTCTTCCGCATAACGATCCCGACTCCCGCGTTTCCATTTACCGATCCTGTGTGTATTACCCTATAGTCACCGCTCCAAAAATCTCCTACTTCCGGCCAGCGCATCTATCTTATACCTACTATATCTAATCCTAACCTATCCATTTCTATCTTCAGATTTTCTAGCTTCCCTGCCTGTCTCATGCTTCTGACATTCCACGCTCCGACTCGTGAAATGCTACACTTACTATTATACTATTATTGCACTCGATCACGTCTCCCGGAACAGTCCTCACCCGGAGATCCGAACGGAGGACTATTTTACCTCCGGAGTTTTTTGCCCCAGGAGACACCATCATTGATTTGGGATAAGCTTTCTGCTAGCTGTTCTGAGGATTATAATGTGGTGGTTTCCTCTTGCCTTCCACATCGCAGCCGTGTGTGTCATAGCACCATACCGACCCCCACGGTTTCTGCCACTATGACTACTGAAAGAGCTGCTGCCCTCCTTCAGGGACTTGTCTTAGTCTGTTTAGTTTTTCAATAAGGACCCTCCCACTATGGTTAAACCTATGGTACGGCTCCTTAAATCATTAAAGCGCGCAAGCCGACCCACCCGTTCTAGTTTGCACTAGCACTTCGTCAAGGTTCAAGTCCTATCGGATCGGCTATTTCTTATCATACTGTAAATATTCTAGATGAACTAACCCCCAAGGCGGGATTCACAGGTATTAAGGGGATATATTTCTAGAAGGAGCATTTATATTCCTATGTTCTATTCATTCATTCAAACGAACATTTACTGGGTGTGTGATCGTATTTCTATTTTGATATATATTGTCATCATGTTCAATAGTTAACTGTGCCAAGATTTATATATCGGAGTTAGCTAATAAACAATATCTCTAACAGTAAATAGGTGAAATACCTGCATCACGGTATGATACACTAATAATAGACATTAGAAATTGTCAGGGTTATGAATCCCTACAAGCATTTCATGACCGAAAATAGTCTGTTCAATTCGACATTAAACATATTTTAAAACGTCGTTACTATGCCATATTGGCCCCCGATACTGGGCTCAATTCGTCATTCCCGACCACAGAAGGAACGGTATTATTACAATCGCCTCTACGAGTATACAAGAATAGGATAGGTGACCCATTCATTTAGTGACCGAGGATCAAAGAGCTGCACTTTTATTAGCCTTGCGTTGCCGGCAACTAACCTATATGCCTATCGCACTCTCTAACGTAACAAACGTAAACATAGTGAATCATTTTAATTATCAATTTTTTATTCGCTTAACATTACTTTCACTAATGTAAGTTTCCTGGAGAAATCCGGCCGGGGCTTAAAATTTCCAGCTACAAAATCAATAACACGAAAGTAAGAGAGATCCCTTACATATAAATATACGAACAACAGAGTCTTAATTGAGCAACGCAAACAACAGGGGATACTTTAATTTCTCTAATCTGTCCATTGGGAGATCCCTGTGTTGATCCCTGGTGCAACTTTCAGTTCAGATGGAATTTTCTGTCCAATTTTTACAATTGTTATTTATTTACCAGCATATGTGATATCACGTAAACGAGAAACGAGCCTATAATAAATATGACTGTAAATATTTATTTGCTTCAGCTAAAAATAATTCTCAAGTTTATTTATAAATTTTAATGATACCTCTCGATATTATTGTATGCACATTATGTAAAACGAGTGGCGATAAAAATAGAAATAACACGATAATAACTGCAGTTATGATAATAATGCCGCTTATGTAATGAACAATTTATTCTTGTTAGGGCCGCAGTTACGGCATGCACATACTGAGGTTGCGAATGTATGTCAGCCACAAGGACATTTTTCTATTATTGATCAATAAATAACAGGTAATAATAAAAAATAGAGGTCGAATGACTTCTCGATCAGATGTATTTCCAACCAATGATATTCTGTCGTCTTAGAAATACTTTTTTATAGTGAAATGTTAATATGAACAACTCTAAGATGTTCTAATTAGACTGGTTAACAAGATTTTTGTGCCAAGTACGAAAGTACCCATTTCCTATATTTTTCATTACTAAAATTAGAGAAATTCCAGAATTTACCCCTAGACTTTTCCCATCACCCTTAGTTCTTGTGTTCCAGTATATTCACTTGTCATTAATAGAATATGCGTGTACATGTACTATAAGAGGCATCTAACATGAAAACTTTGGTTTTTATTATTTGAGTAGTACAATAGTCTTTTCGGAAGCACAAATGTATTAAAGTGAGCTCCTGCTATCCTGCAAAACACGTCTTGATGTGTTAAGACCTGCAAGCAATTTCCATGCCTAAGTAGCAATTATTTCCTAGTTGTCGCCTAGCGCTCAATTTATGAACATATTAATGCAGCCTTTATCAATATTTTAAAAAGTATTGTGCTGTATTGTATTTATAACTATTGTAATAAAAGATCACCGAATACACTCGTCGAAGTTCCAAGAAACTGTGTAACCACCCGAGTTTATTCTGCTACATGTGCGGCCAAAAGAAAATCACTGACCCAGGGCATAAGAATGTCATAAGTGCCCCACTGTCTGATCTCCAAAAATTTATTTGCCCACTTTGGATATCAAGGTTAGGTTGATGAAAAGTTTCCGCAAAGGATGTATAAAATTGACCGTTGATTTGCATACGTGAGGAATAAAGGTGGCTACATACGTTACTGCAAGCTTGACAAACATGCAATCTTTTTGTACAGTCATACTTGAGCGCGTTGTGCAAGCATTTTCCTACAAACGTTCAAGTATGATTGAACAAAGAGATTGATCATGCATGTTTGTCAAGCATTTTCCTACAAAGGTTCAAGTATGGTTGAACAAAAAGATTGATCATGCATGTTTGTCAAGCTTGCAGTTACATATCTAGCCGCCTTTAGTTCCCCAAGATCAGTGATAAAATAAAGGAAGGTATATTCGTGGGACCCCAGATTAGATAATTGCTTCGAATTCAAAAATTCGATTAGGAACGATTCGATGGTTGTCTTTTAAGGAGACTTGCAATCGCTTCTTGGGAAATCGCAAAGCAGAAAATTACGTGGAGATTGTAAACAATCTGTTGGCCTCATATAAAGTCATGGGATGCAACATGAGCTTATAAATTAATTTTTTGCTAATATAATCACATTTAGACCTTTTCCCAAGAAATCTTGGAGCCGCCTGTGATGAGCGTCCTAAAAAATGTCATTAGGATATTTTAAACATGAAGAAGCGATACCAAGGCAGATAAGTCCCGTTATGTTAGTAGACTATTGCAAGACACTGCAGAAGTATGTTTCTGATGCAAACTACAGCCGAAATCTGTATATAAGCCGATATAAGCCGAGATCATATATCTGTATATTTTTAAGTAAACTTATCACTTTGTACAACGCCATTTATTGATACACAGTATACCTAGACAAAGTTTAAGTGAATTGTCATGATAATGAAAATATGAAAACAGAATTGAAATAAGTGTAAAAAGTATCACAAAGTTCACCTAATTTAGCTCGTAGGACCAAAAAAATGAAATCTATTCTCCAGTGTTTTATACGGATTTGCGTACAGTCTATATTAAAAGATGATGATGTGTTATTGATTTACGTTATGTTCTCTGTAACAGAACATATAAAATAGATGACAAGTAAATATAACACCAACCTAGTAGATGGTCAAACTCTTCAGTCTTTTGCGTAGACAGGATTCATGTGGACAATAGTCCCCTAAGGGTGGTTGTAGTATGAAAAGTACGAAGTTATGTGTGGTAAATGTCATAGTGAACTGTCAAATGCATCAGGGGCGGCTGGTGTATAGGTGCTGCAGAGCTGCAGAACTGCCGGAAAAATTAGATATTTGTAAATTTTCGTGACATAATAATTACTAAAATTTATTAATAAAATAATTTGGTTAGTTGGTGCAGCTAACCAAATTATTGCGTTAAAGTCGCATTCTGCCCGCTGTCCTCTATTGAGTAGTAGACCAGATGAATTATCTGGGTCTCTACGCGAGCGCGTCGCGGTACATTGAACTGGGCCACACGAGGTAGTTCTCCAGCACGTTTCGGCACACCCGTCCTCCCCCTTAACTCCCGCGACAATCCACACTTGGCGCTCGTAAATGCGCGAATTTACACGGTCAGTGAGCTGTATTTTTTCCAGCTAAGGCTAAGGCAACATCAGTGAATGTTTACTCCTTCCTACTCGGGCGAGCGTAAATCGTACCTATTTCGTATTTCGTGCTAATTTGAGATTTTAAATACTGTTTTGTGAATTTGTGTAGTAATTTATTGTACTAATTATTAATATTTATATACTGTGATAGTGACAATGGATTTAGTTTATAATTTAGTTCATGTGAAGCGATTTTTTAAATACTCTTATAAAGAAACAATTGATTTAAAAAACAATGGTAGGCCATTGCCCGATATTGTTATTGAGATTGCAGGTGTTAGCCGCGGAAAAGCATATAAACGTCAATTTAATAGAGACATTTATTCGAAGAACAATTGGATTTGTGGGTGCAACAAAAAAATGCGTTATTTTGTTTTCCTTATTTACTTTTTGGCGGTGATAAAGCATGGACGGAGGTAGGGGTGACAGATTTAGTGCACTTAACTGAAAAAATAAAAAAGCGCGACAACTCCAAAAGCCATCTACATAATACAATGGAATTAGCTTTATTAGGAACAACTAATATTAAAGCGCAGCTAGATTCAGCTTATTGGATAAATGTGCAAAATAATAATGATAATATGACAAAAAAGAGATACGTTTTGTCAAAAATTATAAACTGCATAAAGTTTTGTGGGGCTTTTGAACTGGCGCTGCGAGGACATGACGAAGCTGAAACCTCTTAAAACCCGGGGATATTTCGTAGTCTGATAAATTTTTCTGCTGAGCTTGATGTAACTTTAAGCAAGCATCTACAAAATGCTTCAGTATTTAAAGGAACCTCTAAAGAAATACAAGATGATCTTTTAGACTGTATATTAAAAGTATGTCATGAAGAAATAATTAAAGCAATTAACAAACCTTCATTTTTGGCAGTTATGGCAGACGAAACAACTGATGTATCTGCAAAAATTCAGTTAATGGTAGTTTTAAGATATATTCTCGATGGTGAACCGATTGAACGTTTTTGGACATACCTGAAACCTACAAAATGTGACGCTGAAACTCTTTCGGAAAATACTTTTATAGTGTTATAGACCCTCTAGTAGAAAATTCACCTTACAAGCCTTTTCTTTTAACCAAAGAATATGACGGCAAACATGAATGTTTTTCAAAAAGGTATTAAATTCCAAAAATTCTTCTTGTGAATGTCTATATTTTTGTATAAACGGATTTTACATAAAAATTCTGAAGTATCAGGAAAACGCGTGACCTTGAACATTTTCAAAATTTTCGCCTGCGTCGCAATTTTTTGCGGCCCCTACACCGCCAGTAGTTTGGATACGTTTAAAATTTGCATGCGGGCGGCCAATACCCTAGGATCGGCCCTGTGCAGAACACCCGTTTCATTTCATCACGAGCCGCCACTGAAATACATTACAATTTCTTGGAGTCTGCAAGCATAATAATTTGCACGAAATTAATAAAAATGTAGAAATTATCAATATAATGCAAAGTTTTACTATCAGAGGGTAACATTCAAACTACAGAAATAAGGAGTTTATACTCTAACCCATCTGCAAATACCTTATATAATAAGGACTAAACAAATTAGGTCAAAACAGCTATTCTCCTGGCTATGTGCCAAACGCCGAACACTGAATTACATGATAAAATTTGTCGTATTTTTGTCTAACAGAGTTAGCACTAAAAATACAGCGATTGTTCTAAAACCTGGCGTTTAGTACGTTCTACTGCGGTGAAACGTAGCAACGTCTACTAGATTTGAGCTTTATCTGTCGAAGGTATACTCGTTTACACTGCACTGACGAGACCCAAGATAGAAAGGTCGAAACCGGTCTGCAGTTAACGATATCCTAAGATAGGTGACACTTTGTATCTTGGTGGTTTTAGAACAATCACTGTATTTTTAGTGCTAACTCTGTTAGACAAAAATACGACAAATTTTGTCATGTATTTCAGTGCTCGGCGTTTGGCACATAGCAAGGATAATAGCTGTTTTGACCTAATTTGTTTAGTCCTTATTATATAAGGCATTTGCGGATGGGTTGGAGTATAAACTCCTTAC
Source organism: Rosalia funebris (assembly GCA_037954035.1). NCBI lineage: Eukaryota > Metazoa > Arthropoda > Insecta > Coleoptera > Cerambycidae > Rosalia > Rosalia funebris. The sequence continues at coordinate 10,703,945 of JAZFAV010000009.1, forward strand.
TTCTGTAATAAAAATGTAGTTGAAGTAATTCAAATTTCATACCATTCAATTAATAGTTATTTTGATTATTTTGTTTCCACATCTAAAATGTTAATCTCACTGTTAAATATGTTTTACTCGCAAATTTTACACAACATTTTCTTTTGTCAAGATCTGGAACGTATAACCATTTATGTGAAAAAAGCGGGGATAACTTCTTGAATAGGTACATAAATAAGATATCCTATCAAACCTACAACTTAGCAACTATAGAGAGGTCCAAATTGATTGAAGGTGTCACCAAAAATACAGAACTTATTTCTAGACTATTAGAAGCGCCATCGTATAGCACCAATTGCTACTCGTATAGTAGCAGTTGGTATTCTCGTCAGTGTGATGACTTAATCTCTAGGATTTTAGGGATTTTAAAAATGTATTGTAAACCTTTTATATAAAACAGATACGTTAAGAGCTCATAGCAATAAATGTGCTTAATTATTCGAAAAATGACAACATTTTTTAAACAAAATCTGACAACATTGAAGTTCTGCCGTAACGAATGACAAAATTAGGCAAATCATTTTACAAAGGAGATGCTACAAAACATAAAAGATGGGTTTTATTATTTACCAGCTACCCACTTTAAAAATATTTTACGATGCAATGATCATTAATATAAAGAATTTGTTTTTATTCTGTTCACGGGTAACAATTTGAAATTTTTTTGTAAATTGAAATATGTGTGATATTTTAAATTCATCACTCGACCTACCCATAAATTTGAAGAAAAAGGGGGGGTTAAATCCCCCAGGATCAAGATAACTGAAGCTCATTACCCCCTAAGTATGGTCACGAAAATAAAAAATCGACCTGTTTCAATAAGTTACTTAAATTCCATTAAAAACTTCTAAGTGCATGACGATAAACATTTTTTTTTTATAAAAATTAATTTTATTAAAATTCCTTCTTATGTTTACTTTTAAACAAAACATCCTGTATAACTTCCTTCACCCAATTCATCCTATAATATTACTAATCCTGCTATCAGTTAAGGGAAATAGTTTTCGGACAAACAAAGTCGATATTGGTTTCTTTTATTTTTATTGCTTTACCGATATAATGCTGGAGGTATAATTTACAAGCAAGTAAATGAAAAACACATGAAAGATTCATGATAAAGGGGAATAAAACGATGGCTTTATTTAGGATTACACTTGTTCAGTAAATAAAATGAATGCATTATGGATTGTATCTCTGTGTTACGCCTCGGAATGAAAGTATAAATTAATAGTTTCACAATGGATGGGAACTTTGTATTATTTAAAAAATTATTATACTTAGAAATCCAGGGATAGTTATATTAGAAGAGAACAAAAATACATTTAATTAAGACATCACATTTTTATTCGGATTAAAATATTCATGTTTTTGATTTTAAGTCAGATGAAGATTATGATAAGACTTTCTTATCGTATAAAGACTATTCGTATCCAATAATTTGGATAAATAGCCGTGATGTTTTTTTTGTATACATTAGTTTCAAGTTTTGTAAACATTAGAAAGTAGAAACCCTTGTACAACATATTAGCTAGTTCTTAGAACCAAGACACATCTGTTTCTTAGGGGTAAAAATGCGACCATTCCAGGCCTGGCTGACGGCACCACGCCATCGGCTTTTGGGATAAGTTTAACTTAGTCTATTCCCGCATCTCACCCCGAAACATTATCTCCTCTCTCGGTACTAGCTTGCTCGCTATTATTTTATGCATTCTTAAATAAACGTAGCCGTAGCAACGTAACCACTGGTATTATTTCACCGACACAGTACCTCGAATACCACCATACACTTTAGAGTCTATAGATGAAAAGAATTAGAGTTTAATAAATATAACTAATCAAATATGGAGATACTAGTAGTATTACACATATTTGTAGAATTCATCGTCATTGAATAAACTCGAAAACGATCTTCCATAGTAAGAAAACCTACATTCTTCGTTTTCTGAACCTTTCATTGATTATACTGTCAGGGCATAGTAACAACAACTTTACTGAAAAGATACGTCATAACCCTTTCATTAGCTCCAGAACTATAATAAGATAATAAATTGTTATATATCACAAACGATTGTTGTAGATTAAAAGAACATATGAGTCGAAATATTGTGATTATGATTTGTTTATGGTATTAGAATGTGTCCATTAGCTAGCCACTTAGTGTGATCTTCATTTTTCAATAAATCGTTCGGGTCAGATCACGATGTTTTGAATATCTCTAAAGTAATTGATTGTAGTTTTAACGACTCTGAATCCTAATGTAAATGTTCTATTTTTAAAATTGTAAATGAAACATGCCTCAAGTAGAATCAACTAATTTGACAATATGAGACTTAGAATAGAAGATACTGTTACGGTTTGTTTTCTTGGTATTTCGTTTACTTAATTGATATTAAATTTAATTATCCACTCTAATAAGGAAGCCTTCTCGTTTTTCGGTTTAAAAAATCGGTTTATTTTAAATGAAAATGTATGCATTGATCCTTCAAAATTATTGTCCCAAAATATTATGGCAAAATTCACAATAGTTTTAAAGTTACAGTTGAATTAGTGACGGCACACACGGCCTGGAAGGGGTCGCGCGGCAACGACTATGCGGAAGAAGAAGAAGAAGTTAGTTTGAACATCGCACATGGACATCAAAATGCCCGTAATGTTAGTGTTTCTGGTGAAGGTACGTAGCAGAAACGAGGATTTAGTTCCCTATATGGTGTTATTACGCTCATCTGCAAATTTTATTGCAAAATAGTGGTGAAATCCAGATTTTGCAATGCATGCAATTTGTGGAAAAATAAGCAGGACACTGACGAATACAAAGAATGGGAAATAACCCATAAAGAAACTGTTCAGCAAACCATGAAATGCTTCAACGTTCCGAAGAAAAGCATGTGAAATATGCGGTGTACATTGGTGACGGCGATAGTAAAACATTCAAGATATTTCGAGATATTTTGTATCTGGACCCGTACAACAATGATTCGAAAGTGGCTAAAAAGGAATACATGGGTCATGTGGAGAAACGAATGGAAACCAGGCTTCGTGCGGCGAAGAAAACGAAAAAGGTAAAGGTGCAGGCAAACTGACCCTCAAAGTATTAAATAGGTGAATTAACGACTTATTACGGTTTAGCCATTTGACGAAATGCAAATTCAGTGAAGAATATGCGTGATGATATTTGGGCAACTTTTTATCACAATTGCTCAACCAACAAAATGCCTAATATGATTTCAACACAATGATTTGGACGTTCGCGCATAAACATACATTGGTCAGGAAAAGCGTCATAGACATTACCACATCTTTTGCGTTATCCATTTTTAACGATGGGTTTTCAAGCATTCTACTGATTTTTCACAACACGGGGATTCATGGGGGATACAGAGCCCAAAATTGTTCGGACAATCGCGACGATGACCGCATTCGACAGGCTTACAATAGGGCGACGCTGGCAACGAAATCGCGAAGACAGCCGCAATGGAAAAAAAAGTTGGAGAAAATGAGTTCTACGAGGCAGAGGAGGGTGTTTTGTATCGGTCTGGAATAGGTACAACATATAAGTTGTACAATTTAACTGTTATATGGAAAATAATATTAAAAACAATGTAAACGCGTTTTTCTTAAATCTACGTTTCTGCACCTTATGTGCAGTTTTCGCGAGGTACCAATGGATTTTAATTATTATTGGCTTCAAATATTCACAATCGATGACGACATATCCTACCATAGGATATTTTAATATTGCAAAAATTAAATTTTTAATAACAATTTAAATCAAAGTTGCGCCAAATCGTGTAAAATTTAAATTTCAAAAAACTCCTATGAATGGATTTAGCTATAATCCTATACTTTATAAAAATGCTTTATTTTATGATTTCAGATAACATCATTCGCTGGAAAACTGCACTTAATGCAAGTGTGTCCACTGAAGCAGACCATCCAGTTGCGTGGCTCAACGGCCGCCATCTTTTTGTTTGTAAAATATTTTCTTTTTAGAAACTTCAAAGAATTTATTTTTCAATAAAAAAAAATATTAAAATCTGTTTAACGGCTTCGCTACAATTAATTCTTATAATAACTATTTCTTCGAAGAATAGACGGGAAGACCCCCTTAATCACCAGTAAGTATGAGGAATATTTTTCTTATAGTTTTTGTAGGGGCATTTTTCTACAGATGGGTCGCGCACGATGTAGACTTGCCAGCTAATTTACAGAATAAGCATTTCATGAATCGAAGCATGTATGTAGGTAGATATATGGTACGGCGATTAAAGCGCCTCGTAAACGATCAAATTTGTTTGACTTTGTTGGTCAAACTTCACATTATCATCAAACAATAGCTCAAACGATCAAGCCGAAGATCAAACGAATTTATCAAACTTACCCGTAGATTCGGTTCTCTCCTTTTTGTGACGTGACGTTATCATGCCGAGCGCAATAATGCAATGAGTAATAATACAGATAAAGCATTTTTGGTGTTGACTCTAACACTGTGTATTGCGAAAAAAAATGGTAGACGTTGGTCTAGAAAATGATTAAAATTAAAAGAAAAGAATACCCACGAAAATTTATTACGGGAACTATTACGCACAGAACCAGATAGCTACGCTAACTTCATACGAATGGACCATAAAACTTTTGAAGAACTACTACGTCCTTTCATTGAAAAATTAGACATCTTTATGCACAAATCTATACCAGCTTCTCAAAGATTATAACTTTGAGGTACCTGACTAGTGGCACCGATTTTGAATTCTTAAAATTGCAAGCCTGCATTGCTCCTCGTACACTGAACGACATTATCATTGAATTTTGTGAAGCAATAAATAAAAAATTAAACAATATTAAGGAATAAACTTGTTCATAGAATATTAATTAGTTTTTTACTTCTTCCTCGGTAATGTTCCGACGACACATTTTTAATAAATGTGTCATTTTTGTTATTGCCGCGCTTCTCTTACTCTAGTTCATGTAAGCTTTCGATTGTATTCTCCATAACATGAGCATATCTCGATAAATGGAGATAAACTGCAAAATAAACTCTTTATCAGTAATGTCACTTGGCGTAGTGTCTTCCATGATCAACACGACGAATGAGATTATGTTTGACAAACACCACCGCAAACCTTGAAACCTATTTGTCAAATACGTCGTCAATCCAGATTTCTATCAAATGCGTTAAACACGTAAATTGTTTGACAAACGCATCAAACAAAGCTGCACACTAACAAATAATTTGACAAACACGTAAAATTTGACAAACAGTTTGATCGTTTACAGGCCGCTTAATAGATTTGGATGCAACTTGGTCCAAATATAAATCCACCGGTAAAAGGAGCTTTTATGGATTTGGTATTATTTGGTAAATTATTAGGTACCTAATAATCTTGGTTTGGCGGTTTTATGTGGATGGCTCTTGTATTGGCTTTTTAAACATCTCCACGTGTTAGGGAAGCATTAGAGCTAAGCAGTTTAGTTTTATTAGTTATTTCTGTAAAATAATTATTATTACTAGGTAGGCTGTTGTTGATGAGACAACGTATACTATTTTTCCTTTTTGGTTTTTGGTTTACATCAACGTTTTGGTCTACACCTACGTTTTGGCTTTCGGTTATGTTTTGTCGCGAGCTAGGCGAACTCTTTCTTGATCATACCTACCTGTTGCTTTTGTGGGCTGAAACAAATTACTCTTTTTGATGATCGAAGATGAGACTAGGCCGAGATTTGATTAAGGCTGACGAGTAGCCAGAGAACACTATACCGGTTCTGAAGGGTTTACTAGATACTGTAGAATGCTGTAGCAGCTGTGCTGTAACCGTGCTCTCTACATACTGATAACAGTGTATTTTCTCGTTGGTTTCTTAATTGAACAGAACCAAATCGAATTAAATAAAAATGACTCGCAATTATTTTATATTCAGTGTTATATGGTTAATAAATATATAAATAATTTTATATTTATGTAATTAGTTTTATGCTGCTTCAATTATTATTTCTTTGGAGTGCACTGTGGTCCACACTATTAAGATTACACTTAACCTTTGCTTTTAAATTGAAATTAATATAGTCAATGTATTTCTTTTGACAGCTGATCCCACTGACCTGATTTGTAAGCACAGTGGCGTACGATCCCTTACAAATTATATTCCTATTAAATATAGTACAATTAGTTATACTTCAAACGAATAGTTCAAACGAATCATTGGTTCACGTCTGTAATATTATTGGTTCACATACTCGGATTAATTGAATCAATTAGCGCCCTATTCCTTTTATTTTCAAACGCTTATGCGTATATTTTGTAACGAATGGCACAAAACCAAAGTGTCAATAAATCTGTTCATGAACACTCGCCCTCAGTGAGATGGCAACCCAGTCATATTTCGATAACAAAAGTTGTTTGAAACGTCAATAAAAATACGTTTCTGTACCACTGTACCACAGATTAGCTATACTAAAGTAGGACATTTTAACCTCTATGTTTATTTGTTATTCGATAACGTAATAAATTTGATGTACGAGACCCATATAATTTACATTTTTAAATACAAATAATTCATATACGATATAATAAAAAGTACTTACCTCCAAATTATTGATTTTACTCAAAACAAATTTCCTGAAAATTTCAAACACTGCAGGATCTATGAAATATATACCTACTCATTGATTACGCAGGCCAACAAAGATTCTGGTGACCGGACTTTTTTTGACTTTCTGGCTTAGTTACATACCACGAACTACAGAAACACTGTTTTTTTGTATCCATCACGCACCAGTATTTGTAAATGTACATTATATAATAATTTGTAGTTTTTAAAACCGAGCTTCTATAAAATTTAATTTTGCCTCAATCTTTGCGGCGCAGAGTGGACGAAAACGCCGAAAAGCTGGCCAAAATTCAGAAAATGAAGGTTCCAGTTTAGGAATTTTTTGTCTCGCAATGTTTAGTAGGGTATCCTAGGTATAATAAAAACCGGTTCCGAGGGGTCTCCAAAGGCCCTACACTTTGTAAGGGCATTCTGAATTTGACCGTTCCAGCAAGCGCTTCGTGTATTTCGCATCGCACTTTTCGTAAGCCTTTGTGAAAAGTACAATAAAAAGTGAGCTATAAGCGCTAGAACAGTTTTGCAAAATGAATTCTCCTCCGCAAGGTATGTATAATTAACAGGTGAAAGCCGAATTTGTTAATTCTTAATATGAAAAAAATTATTAACAGTGCAATGGAGATGGTTAAAAAAAAATTGTTTTCGTTAGTATATCGTGAAAAAAGTTTATCACTCGTTCACACTCGTTTAATAATCTTTATTTTGTGATACACCCTGAATGTTTATCTTACAAAGAATTGGCTGCGGCCATCTGCGGCTGTGCCTGTAATGATACTTATTGTTACGCGGTGTCAAATGTAGCAACCCGTAAAATTCGATTTATAACATTACTTTAACACATATTTATTATTAAATTCCATTGCATTATACAAATAAACAATTTTCTTTTGTTATTAACAATTTCTACATAAAACAATGAATTTTTTTATTTATGATATTTATTGCAAGTACATAGCGATGATTTTTATAGGTTTTGCTTTTATCAACATTTATATTCGAAAAATAATGTGTTCGTACATATTTCCTCTGTTTCAGATGTTGTGAGCAGTGGAGAAGCAATTTCTATAACGAGAAAGGAACTGCTTTTCTTATTGAAAATACATTTGAATGATCAGTTGCAAATTACAATAGACATAATGTCATAATAATGAGTTTTAGGCCGATTAAAAAATGTTTCTGCCTTCAATACTGTATATGTTCTGTGTATTTTTATAATTATATGTAATAAAATGTAGACTTTAATGAATGCTATTTTATTTTTCTTCCACTATACCTCCGGTAACAAATTGTCAGTACTGACGATCAATTTTTTTATTTTATGGTCTCCATATTGGAGTCGCCATTTTGTTTTTTGAAAAACAGTTGTCAAAGTCGTACTCAGCTCGAGAACCCCCAATTACCCATTTTGACTAAGAATAATAAACTTTTGAATAATCTAGGTCACCATATTGGGCCCGCCATTTTGTTTTTTGAAAAACCATTATCATATTCGTACTCAGCGACTTCTAAAACCCCCGGGTATAAATTTGTGCTAAGAATAATAAACTTTTCAATAATTTCGGTCGCCATATTGGATCCGCCATTTTGTTTTATGAAAAACCGTTGTCTAATTTGTAGTCAGCAGCCTCGAGAACCCTCAGGGTACCAAGTTTCATTTAGAGTAATAAGTTTTTGAATAATTTCGGTCGCTATATTGGAGCCGCCATTTTATTTTCTGATAAACCATTACCAGATTTGTAATCAGTGACTTCGAAAACCCACGAATACCAAGTTTTGATTGGATTACATGAGTTTTATAATTTTGGCCAGCTTTTCGGCGTTTTCGTCCACTGTGCGGCGCCACTGTGTTTAATCGATTTGGAACGTACACGCAATTGTGGGTAAGTTTTATACTATTCAGGTATTTACTTGGTCATTATAGTATGTTTTAATGTATGTACGTTTACTCGGGACATCGCGTCGTGGTTTTATTTTGTTTTAAAAATGCCTAGCAGTTGTAAAAATACACCAAATATATTTTGTTATTAACACCTGGTTCAAAAAACGTTGTTTATGAAAATTTGGTTGATTCGCAAAACATTCTGTTACCGTTGATATTCTTCATATTAAATTAAGATTAATGAAGCAATATATAAAAGCTATAGATGGAAACGGGAATTGTCTTAAGTACTTATGTGGCAAATTCCCAGCGCTTTCTGAAGCAAAATTAAAGGAAGGCATTTTCGTAGTACCACAAATAAGAAAATTAATGTAGGAATAACAGTTTGAAGAAACAATGACAGAAATTGAAAAAGAATTTTAGATATGCTTTGAGAATATAACAGAATTTTTTTTAGGAAATTATAAACATCCGCAGTATGAGGAAATTATCAACAAAATGCTGGGTAAGTCTAAGCAACTTGGTTGTATCATAATATGAGCATAAAATTTAATTTTCTGCATGCTCATCTGGACTACTTTCCAGAAAATCTTGGTGCTGTTAGTGAGGAGCAAAGTAAATGGATAGGAGGTACCAGGGTCGATGAAACATGGCGATGATGACAGATTACTGCTAGATGCTGAGAAGAGAACATCCAACGAACAATTACACAAGAAAAACTACAATACGAAGTTTTTTGTTAAAAAAGGAGATTTTCAAAGAAAAAAAAAAGAATTTAGAGACTGAAAACTATTTGTGTTGTTACTTTTAACTATGTTTTCTAATGTGTTTGAAGTATAATATTTATTAAAATGCAATTTTTCTTTAGTTTTTAATTTATACTGATTATTTAGTTGATCAATAACTTTACGTAAGGGGCAAAAACGGAAGGTAGATATGAAATCAGCGGAAATAGCTCACTAATATCAACTTTCAAAATGTGAAAATTTGTAGGCCTGTGTTACTTAATAAGATAGTTGATTATTTCTCATGCCTCTAACGCCAACAATTGTTATTTGGCATGTCATGTAACATAATCTCAAATTACAAAAAAATACATATTTCGAAACCACAATTCTACAGAAATTTTTACTTAACTTATGTATGGGGATCTGTAAGTGAAAGGAAAATATATAGAAAAATCTAATTTGACGACAAAATAATGATAATTTATTAGATACTGATTATTACAGATAAATTCAGTCATTATCTCTCTATTAAAACCAAGAATTATATCATATCTATCGTAGACTGTGGAGATAAAAATACATATGGATACACACTTCCTTGCATATTGACCACAAAGCACATAAATTAACATCAAACTTTAGGAAATTGCGACGGTGACTTTTAATAATTTTAGTGTGAAGTCGGATTATATGAGAATGAGTATAAGGTTGAATGTGTGTAAAATAGATATAGAAATACTTGAAATATACAGAAAAATATAATTTTAAAATTTAGGTGTAAATAAAAAAATATGTGCTATGTGTCTCATTGAAAATGAAAATACTTGAATATTTTCGTCATTTTTTGAAATCCAGATTTGAGCTTGAGCAGAATTGTAGTGATGTATAAGATGTACGTTTCGAGGCAATCAACTTAAATTTAAGTAGCAAACTGAAACGCCGCAGACTCCCAAGTGGGGCCCATTCCGGATATTTTACACTTTGTGTTGAAGATATCGAAAAAAGTTAGTCTAAAAATTTCATTATCAAATTCCCATTTTTAGATTTTTCAATATATCCACACACGGTTAAAGTTTTCCATTTAATAATGTGGCATGGAAATATAAAACAATTATTAAACAGAAGTGTCGTGACCAAAAAATACATTTTACGAGAATGGGAACAAACAATTAACTTTTGGTAATTGAAATAATTTAAAATACAACAGTTGAAAGTAACAATCAATTTTTGAGATAATTACTCATTACACATGAATAAAAATTTTAATGAAGTATTGGATGTAGCCTCTTTTAACTAATCCTCCTTCAATTTGAATATATTTCTCAATTCTTTTACGATTATGAAAATATCGGGAATGGTCCCCATTTGGGAGACTACCGTTACATAAATTTAAGTCGGATTCCTCAAAGTGTACGTCCTTTATAAGGCTACAATTGTGCCAAAACTTAAATCTGGATTTCAAAAATGACGAAAATCTAGGAATATCTTATCTGGCTTATCTCTATAGTTTACCAGATGATAACACTAATTCAGACGCTGAACCAGATCCTGATGCTTTCGAAAAATACAATGCTCCTGCGGAAAAATTTTTTGCTGCGAACCAGTCAGTGAATATGCCTGCACTTACTGATCCAGGAAATGAAGGATTTTATCTGGAAGTTGAAAAACCTGAACCTGAAGATACCCGTATCACAGCTGGAGAGGAGATAGAAGAAAATTCCATTTGGACATCAGACAAGTACCTTGATAATCTGGTGTGAGTTTTGATTCAGAACCTATAGTAAATGCCCAAGTACTTAACCAAGTTACTAACAATTTAGTAACACAGATAAGGAAATTCATTACTTCAAGCATATATTAGGTAATGATATGATTGAAGTAATTAGAGACTAATCAAATTTATAGATTATACAAAATGCATAAAAAAACTGGAAACCTGTATCGACAGAAGAATTGTATGCTTATATAGGATGTTTGATTATGATGAGAATTCACGATTTACCACAAATTGCTAATTAATGGAGTTCAGATACATTTCTTGGATTAAATTGTATTTCAAGCGTTATGCTCTCTAAGAGGTTCTTTAAAATAACACTAAATCTGCATTGCAATAATAATGAAAGATGTCCACCAAACGGCAGTCCACAATACGACAAATTATATAAACTGAGACCATGCATAGATCATATGAATACAAAACGCCAGGAGGCATATACTCCTTCTGTTGTGCTGTCAGTAGATAAGTCTATGATACCTTTCAAAGGTAGATCAGGTTTCAAACAATACACAGAAGTCAACCAAAGGAGGCTATAAAGTATGGTGTATTTCAAATTCTCGAACTGAAGTTTGACATATATACTGGCAAATCCACTGAAGGGGTAATTTCTTCTAATTGGAGTTTTGGAGAAAAAGTTATATTGAATTTGACATTCCATTTGGAAAACAAAAAATCTTTGGTTGCATTTGACAATTTCTTTTCGTCACTGTCTCTTTTAGAAAAACTCCACTCCAAAGGTGTATATAGTGTCGGAACAATCAGAGTAAATAGGAAACATCTGCCTCCAATGATGAAGGAGAAGCATCGCCTAGAACGAGGAGAATTTATGTCTCAGTCTAAAGGGGTGGTTAGTGCGGTAAAGTGACAAGACAGTAGAGCAGTAACTCTTATAACAACGGCTATTTCTTCGAAAGACACTACTACCGTGGAAAGGAAGAATAAAGATGGTTCGTAAGTTGCCCAAAAGTTTTGTCAGTTTATAACTCAGTTATGGGGGGAGTTGATAAGTTCGACAAACTCAAAGAAATATATGCTATTGGGCGTCGATCTGTAAAATGGTGGCATCGAATATTGTATTTTCCAGTAGATATGGCAATTGTAAATAGTTTTATTAGGTATAAAACGTCAAAAAGGAGTTATTCGGGTCAGCTTACGTACAGAATAAATTTGGATTGTCAGTTAATTAGTGGGTTTAGTCCCGCAAAAGAAGAGGCAAACTTGTTCAATCTTTAGCAAATAAACGCATTGTTCCTGAAGAAGTTCGCCTGTCTCAAGTTGGATTTCATTTTGCTGAAGACTTGTCAAAGTATCGACGTTATAGAATGTAGTACAAGAGCTCACGAAAAACGTACAAAATATATATGTTCTTCGTTCAGTGCCATTGTGTATAAAACCGTGTTTTACAAGTTTTCATGGAAAAAATGCCATTTTTTAACATTCTTGCATACTGTAATACCTTAATACCTTATTTAATACCTTATTTAAAATAAAACCTTTCTCATTGCACTAGTGTTTTCTATGCATTGATAGTTATATGTTTATTTGAGTTTTTTTTACCCTTAAACACCTTTCAACCGCATGCAAGCAGTGGGAAACATTGTTCCCACTCGATTTTCTTCTAAACTGCGAGAAAAAAAGTGTATTTCTGATATGTCAAATAATTAATCTTGGCTTAGGCAAAAAGTATTTAAACTTGAAAATTATGTTATTTTTTTTTTATTGTAATTTGCCTATGAAAGGGTTAATTATTTCAGGTGAAAAAAACAATTAAGTTTAATATTCTAATATGAATGTGCATTTAAAAAAGTATGTTAGTCATTAAAGAGGAATATCGATAACGTCATAGCTACAACATATCAGGTATAATCTAATGACTCTAAACGATCCTTATTTAAAAATCCCGTTATTTCAAATCCCAATCGCACCAAATCAATCGCCGTGGAGAACGAATAGGAGACCAGTTATAATTAATTCAATTAAGAATAAAGTCGATAAATTAATAAATGCGCCTGAGGAGATTCTAATAAGCCGATACATACATATCTGATAGTTCAATCTATTATCGAGCACATTTTCATCTCGTATTCAGATTACCAAATGGAATTTAATTAAAAGTAAAAACCGCCCATTAGCACGATTTGTTGAGCGGCGGCATCTGGAGTCTTATTTAATTATTCCATTGAAAACAGCGGCTATCAGGTAACATAATTGAATAAAGGTTTTCTAGTGTGATGTGTGTTAATGAACGAAATGAACGAGGGCGGTGTAGAATAAAACCCAATTTTTAAAAGCCCTGGGTCGGATGCCAGCGGCTAAAATGAAAATGTTCGGTTTGACCGATCAGATTGAATCACTGACGAATAATATAGATCCTATAATATATCAGGTATTCTCAAGACGTCAGGTTGTGTAAAACAATTAAAACGGTATTATATGACATTAAGAGCTACTTCAAAAAGTGACGTTAAGTTTCAAAAATTGATTAAAGTGTAGAGCGGGCAACAGACTTCGTACATGATACGTCAGACCGTCGTCGGCGTCGCCGCGATGAAGTTTGTCATGCTAAATCGTAGTCTGTAGCATAAATCCGTCGTGCAGAATCGCCGAACAAAATATCTGCACAAGCCTGAAATCGTATACAACGAGCCACTTGTCGTATAGAAACGCAGTCTGTGGAGATTTCGCGACGAAAACCGTGAGTTATTCCAGTGTCGCTGTTTAATACAATAATAACCATGAACCGAAACAAACAATTTATCGAAACATTACGAAAATTTCCATGTTTATGGAAAATTACATCGGGAGAATATAGAGATAAATAAAGGAAGAATATAGAGGAATAAAAAGGCAAGGCCTACGAAGAACTTTTATAAAAATATAAGGAAATTGATAACTCATTTAACTCATTCAACAAAATATCGGGAATGGTCCCCATTTGGGGGACTACGGTTACATAAATTTAAGTCAGATTTCTCAAAACGTATGTCTTTTATAAGGCTAAAATTGTGCCAAAACTTAAATCTTGATTTCAAAAAATGACAAAAATCTCGGAATATCTTATCTGGCTTATCTGTATAGTTTACTAGATGATAACACTAATTCAGACGCTGAACCAGATCCTGATGCTTTCGAAGAATACAATGCTCCTGCAGAAACATTTTTTGCTGCGAACCAGTCAGTGAATATGCCTGCACTTCTGATCCAAGAAATGATGGATTTTATCTGAAAGTTGAAAAACATGAACCTGAAGATGCCCATATCACAGCTGGAGAGGAGATAGAAGAAAATTCCATTTGGACATCAGAATCTAAGTACTTTGATAATCTGGATGTGGGTTTTGATTCAGAACCTATAGTAAATGCCCAATTTAGTAACATAGATAAGTAAATTGATTACTTCAAGCATATATTAGGTAATGATATGATTGAAGTAATTAGGGACCAATCCAATTTATATATTATATAAAATGCATAAAAAACTGGAAACCTGTATCGACAGCATTCACAAGTTACCACATCTTGCTAATTACTGGAGTTCAGATCCATTTCTTGGAGTAAATTGTATGTTTATGGAAAATTACATCGGGAGAATATAGAGATAAATAAAGGAAGAATATAGAGGAATAAAGAGGCAAGACCTACGAAGAACTTTTACAAAAATATAAGGAAATTGATAACTCATTTAACTCATTCAACAAATTAACATGAGAAAATGTTTTTATATTTAGTAATTATTCTTTGGCCCAGATTGAATGCATTGTTTTCTTTTTTCACTTAAAACAACCGCTGCCGCTGCCGCTGCCGCTGTCACCGTCAACATCTGTGACTGATTCATTGCGAGCACTGATGATCCGTGTTCGATGTCTGTGTTCAAAACTACTGGACGAACATGCGCGTCGTACAAATCGCGGCGATGAAACTGCCAAACATGCTCGTAGTCTATGGCCGGCTTAAGACAAGTGGAATTAACAACTGAATTCCCCACATAACCATAAGCCATAGTGGGGAGCGTAACCAATTATTACTACCAGTAATACAGCGAGTAGAATGAAGGACGTATCGGACGGAAACAAACCAATTTATTCATTTTCTAAAAGAGAAGTATATTATAACTTTGTAAGTCTATTTTAAATAAAATACGTCCGCAATAATAACAAATAAATATGTACAAGGTTTTCCGAAAAGGTTAGACATGTTTCACAAAAGTTTTTTGTTCGATTGGATCACTGTATCTAGAGCCGAGGGCTTATTTGAACAAGGAATTGATCGAGGAAGCCGTTACTCTGCGGTAGTTCATAATTCCAACGGATTTGAGTAAAACAGCTACTAAGTTTTATACCACTATATTCACACGAAAATCGTGACTGCAGTTTCGACATTTTTATGTCATTTTCAAAACGATGATTCTATTTATACGAGTATTTTATTCCGAGTTGTGTGACCCTTTTAATGGGGTCATTTTATGCAGAATATATGTGCTTCTTTTAATGGAGGTCATTCTACGCAGACTATTTTAGGTAACGAATTAGGCCATTCATTTCATCAGTCTTTATCGTATTAGTTTTTAGTATAAATTACGTAAAAGCAATATTAAACTAATGAGTATCTGTTTCCGAGACAAATTCTTAACCGTCTTCGGTTGTCAAGTTTTCCGTTCCTTTTGTGTTACGTTATTTAAAGTCAAATTTGGTAGAGAAGAAAAAGTTTTGCTCTGCTATCTTTTTAGACATCAGCCAGGCATTTGATAGGGTCTGGCATGATGGTCTCTTATACAAAGCCAAACACTCCATTTCTATACCACATTATCTACTAACTAAGTCATATCTAATAGATAGATATTTTATGAAGAATGTAAATGACACAACCTCTCAATTTCAAATCATCGAATATGGAATCCCACGGGGCAGCGTGGGACCAATTTTATATCTAATTTACACTGCAGACCTCCCAACCTCAGACTACACTGCAACTGGTACATTTGCAAATGACACTGTTATTCTGGCGATCCATGAAGACCCAGTAATAGTATTATTCGAAAATCTCCAAGATCACCTCTTCCATATAAAAGATTGGTTCAAGAGATGGAAAATTCAAATCAATGAAAGTAAATCGCAACATTGTAACTGTCACACTTGTAAAGCCCAATATCCACTAGTATTTATAAATAAGACAATCATACCGCAAACATCAAAAGCAAAATACTTAGTGTTCCATCTTGACTCAACGGAAAGTCAATTGGAAAGAACATATTTAAAAAAAACACACAAATAGATAGACATAAATATGAGGGAGATAAACTAGCTATTTGGAGAAAATGACAAATGTGCTCAGAAAACAAAATTTTAATTTTCAAAACTGTCATCGTTCCCATCTCGACTTACAGCATTGATACTTAAGAGGAAGTGACCAATGGACCTGAAATAAAGTATGGGAGTCTTTCTCGCTAAAGGAACCTCATCAGGACATGTATGAGACTACGCTCCAAGACTCTTAATTCACAAAGTAGCTCATAGACACACCACTCATTCGCATGACCGATAGTGTATGCGATATGTTTGTAATTGTACCTACTCACCCGATAAGGCCAAAGGTTTCATAAAGTAAAGCAAATATTTTTAATATTTAATATTCAAAATTTCGTTATTAATAACGACATAAGAAAATATTTTTCATTATAATCACTTATTAAGTGTGGATATTGTGTGATTAAAAACATATATAAATTAAACTCGACTTGTATTTAATTATATGTATAAATAAGTGAATATATGTGTAGGTAATTAAGTAAATAATTGCCTTTATTACAATAGTATCATTATAAACAACACCTATAATTTATAAGGGTGGAGTCTAGCTAATGCCACTCTACTTAACCCCTAATTGATATATTTACTACCTTGTTGATCTATATTGAGTAGTGTATAAATATATCTGCAGTTAATATGCCTTAAGATACTGGGTACATTGCTGATGATTAAATAAGTTTATGTTTATTATATATTATAGGCTTAATTGAATAAGTTTTGTTGAACGAAGAGATACCAGTTAGTCATAAGTCGATGAGAAGAATATCATTTAGAACTTTAGTACGGAAACTGCTCGTGTACTCGTCGAAAATTGCTTTAACTCATTATTAATCTAATTATATATTTTAATAGTATTATATCTAAATAATCTAGCAGATAGAGTTGAGTAAATGTAGATAATGTTATGTTATTAAAGGGCCGTATATTTATATTATACACGTCTAAATACTGGTTTTTCATCTAGGATGAATGTACATTTTTGTTTATCTATCTCAAATAATTAGTTCTTGCTGGCGCCGTATTAAACGTTTTCAGAGCGAAAATAAAACGATAATAGCAGTTCCATATATTTTGCAACCTAATTTCGTTACTCTACTTATACACTGATAATATAAAATTCATTTTTGATTAAGTATAGGTAAAGCAAGGATTTCAATAATTTCTTTTGTATTTGTAATTTAAAATATTTATGTTTTAATACAGCGGTTTAAAAGCAACATAGGATTTTTCACAAGCAGAAATACATGCTTAAAATTTGTTAATACTCTCAACAATCGTCATTTACTCATTAAATCGGAGGTATTTTATCCACAACAAATCTTAACTGTTCTGATAAACAATTTCTTATGTGCCTATAATAGGAGCATTATATTACATTTTTGGCGTTATAGCCACTTTGACAAATTTCCTTCTAACTTAGAAGATTATAGTGAGGAACAAGGTGAACAGTTTCATCAGAATGTCTGAGTAATGACAGAATGGTATCAATGAAGGTGGGATCGTCATATGATGGCCGAATACTGTTACCAGGGGTATTTGCAAAGCAAATACCCCTGGGACTCTTAACAGAAAAAATATAAAATATTGTATAAAAAACTTTTTTTATATTTGTTAATATTTTCTTCATCAATTATTCTTTAATATAATGCAAAGTTTTACTACCAGAGGGTAACATTCAAACTACAGAAATAAGGAGTTTATACTCCAACCCATCTGCAAATGCCTTATATAACAAGGACTAAACAAATTAGGTTAAAACAGCTATTCTCCTGGCTATATGTCAAACGCCGAGCGCTGAATTACATAAGAAAATTTGTCGTATGTTTGTCTAACAGAGTTAGCACTAAAAATACAGTAATTGTTGGAAACCACCAAGAAAGATGCAAAGGGTCACCTATCTCAAGATATCGTTAATTGCA
Source organism: Rosalia funebris (assembly GCA_037954035.1). Lineage (NCBI taxonomy): Eukaryota > Metazoa > Arthropoda > Insecta > Coleoptera > Cerambycidae > Rosalia > Rosalia funebris. The sequence goes on from JAZFAV010000009.1 coordinate 10,722,194, forward strand.
GACCGGTTTCGACCTTTCTATCTTGGGTCTCGTCAGTGCAGTGTAAACGAGTATACCTTCGACAGATAAAGCTCACATCTAGTAGACGTTGCTACGTTCTACCGCAGTAGAACGTACCAAACGCCATCTCTTGGTAGTTTCGAACAATCTCAATCGAAGTATAAACTTGAGATCATCAATATAATGCAAAGTTTTACTACCAGAATATAACATTCAAACTACAGAAATAAGGAGTTTATACTCCAACCCATCTGCAAATGCCTTATATAATAAGGACTAAACAGATTAGGTCAAAACCGCTATTCTCCTGGCTATATGCCAAACGCCGAGCGCTGAATTGCATGACAAAATTTGTCGTACTTTTGTCTAACAGAGTTAGCACTAAAAGTGCTGGTGTGTAAACTCCTTATTTCTGTCAATTGTTCTTTATTATCTTGTTGGATTTCACTTATAAAAAAATTCAAAACAATAGAAATTGCTTATTTTATTTTGATTTTTCGTAATGTAATGTCATTTTCGGCATCAGGGGCAGTAATGTACTCACAATCGACTCTTATAATTAGAAGCAATAAGTTGACTGTTCCTCAGTGTAATGTCTGTGCTCGCTCGGATATGATCTCCATAATTAAAATTGTAAGATTAATGTCGCCTATACATTTTGTATCGAAGTTACATTATTACAGTAGTATTTATTATTTATATGTTATAGTATTATATATTTTTTTAATATCTGCTACCCAAATAGCAGCAATGCTGTTTGTTACAATAGAAGCTATTTGCCAGATGCTTTCAACTAAAAGCATACTTCAATTGAAAGTATTCGTAATGTTGCCTCAATATTCCCTGACGTTTCTCATATTCACCAGTTATAATAATTCACTGAAGCAGTTTAACGTAATGTGTCTGAGATGTTTCAGTGTTCATTTGATAACACAGAAAGTTAGCTATCTCTGCCATTAAAACGTGAGTTACAAGTTTGCTCTAAACACAAACTCGCCCTTATCTCTCGTTTCGGGATCTAATGTGGAAAATGACTGTATAATTATTTGGAGTGTGTATATATGTATTATACTGAGATGAACAATACAGGGTAGCCTACTAAAAATAGTAGCAGTAATAATAGTAGCATTTTATTTCTAAAACATAGTTTAGAGTATATGTACAGAAATATGTCAAATAATACATGATGATTAAGGCTGTGGATGAGCACTGCATATTATTGCCGCTTCATGTGGGGGTATGACTATTTTTACTTAAACGAACGTTTCGTTTATCAAATCCACAAATCTTAGCTACAGGTGGATGAACCGTAGTGAAGCGGGATCAGCAACGCACTTCGCACTGCCGCAGGGCCGTAGTTGACCTTGATTTATCGATTGAGGTGTACGAACGGTCTCCGCTGTGTTAGTTGAAACATTTTAATTTAACAATACAAGTACGTCGTACGTACAAAAGCTCATGAAACATTTATATGCTCACCAATTGAAAAAGTTTATTGGAGAATTTAATGATTTCTTCTACGATAAAGCAAAAGTAATATGTGTAGTTTGCGGTAAATCCTTAATATGCTGGTTCAAATCCGACTGTACACGTCACGTGAATTCTGTGCAATATCAATATAGAAAACAGGGCGTGCCCTTGCAAATTCAATTTAGGTTTGATTTGTTGTTGATGTTGATAGCTTGTAATATCCCGCTCCACATACTAGATAAATAACCATTTAGAAAATTTTGGTACAAATACAATATACAATTCCAGTTACCAAGTCGCAGAATATTATGGATCGATATAACTGATAACTGCACGCGACAACACTATAGAGAAGATTGCACGTAAATCACAAAATAGACCACTGTGGTTACGTTTTGACGAGAGGATAGATCGAAAAATAAATCTATTGTAAATATTATAGTACGTTTACTGGCCCCTCGGCATTCGATATTTCCATTGCTATTAGCTAGCAACAGACTTACTGAGTGTACTGCAATATAATTACGCAGGTGCTGCTGGAGACGTTAGAAAAAGTGTTGATGTCAAATGTTGACGTTTGTGGCCGATGGTGACGCGAAAATGTGTTTAGTAGGTCGTTCTCTTTTACAACTTGGTTGTAGATCGTTACATATTACGTGTAGAATGCATGCTTTACATCTTGTGGCAGAAACTATTCGACAATGTTTCCCAAGGTAGATGTATTAATAACGAGTACAAAAGAAGTGTTTCTAAGATCTTCTCAACGCCCTGGAGTGCTTCACAGAAAGTGTCCTGAAATTCCCGAACTACCAGAGCCACTCTTTACATGTCGGGGAACATGGTTGAAGGCAGCTTTTTATTATGCTGAAAATTTCCAGCAAATAAAACGAACTGTAATACTAATACTACAGTTCAATCCAGCCGAGGCTGCAGCTATTAATTTAAAAACTATTCATGCCAACTATAAAGGAATGCATGACGGAATAGAGAAACTACGAAATTGTGCGCTGGCGTTAGTGAAGTCCCTGTAATTAGTGAACCAAATAAATTCACTAGTACAGGCTATAGATGATGCAAAAGGTGAGCGCGTCAAGCAATAGTTCGAAAGTATGTTAAAGAACGACACCCATTTTAACAAATTAAGACAAATTTGTGATAATACTAATAGTAGTGATAGTACACCCACAGATCCGTTAAATGAGTGCAAAGAGTATTTTACAACTGTCTGTATTACATCAATAGATGTCAAACGGTTGTTCTCCAAATACCTATAAGAACATATTTTCACCACAGCGAACATCATTCTCTGAGACGAATATGGAAGCATATATGATTCTAGAAAGTATTTACGGATCGTTTCCAGTGATAATGATGATGATGATGCTAATTCATCTAGTTAAGGTCATCATGCTAGTTAAGGGGGTACGTACATACAGTGTTATATTTACTTGTAACAGTTTAGTGCATTTGTTACTAATTACATTGTATTATTATTTAGTATCCTTTGTATAACGCGTACATCTATGGCGAGTAGCACATTTCCCACAGCCTTAATGACGATGACTTTACAGTCAGAATAATTGTTTCATGCCATAAAAATTATCCACGTAAAATTTGGAGACACACACTGTTTTGGAAAGTAGCACTACATTTAGAAAAGTATTCTAAAAATCCCATTTTTGCCCTGCTATCAAATTAAAGACAACGTTGTTCTTCGTATAAAATCGGTTAGTGGAAAATATCCTTAGACACTTAGTGATGGCCACGAGACAAGTATGTTACATACATCAATGAACACATATTAATAATGATTTTACCTGTAGTATTTAACAATTTTAGTAAATTATTAATTATAAATGTTACTAAATTATCGCGAGAACAAAAACGATACTTCAATCCCTTACAAACAAACGTACGAGGCAACATAACAAGCAAACATCAGCTGACAACAGAATCGTTACCGACTACAGGAGTCTCAATATTTCCCTAACAATTTGTATAAAGGATCTTTGCGCATGTATCAATTTAGTGATGACGCACGGATCACATACTACACCACTCGCAATTGTTACTAATATCCCACAATTACCAGCACGTATATCTAGCGATATATATTTCAATCAACTACGTATGGCATAGACAGTTAATAATTTTCCGAACAAAATGCAATTATGAAGTCACGTCTTAGCTTTATTGCATAATTTGTTTCATTGGCGTCTCAATAGTTCTGTAAAATTTATTTAATTTCTGTTTCATTTATTTTGATTTTTGTTCAATTTATTTCATATATTTTGATGGAAATATTACTTCTATTGAATGTTTTTGTGCAAAACTTTTCCATTACTCTGTCATAGGTTGACGGATTTATACTGTACTAACTGTTATCCTAAAATGTGTTTTCGGCATGGCACTGTTCAAAAATGTCAGTTGATTGATTCATACGATTGTTACCTGTGACGCACACGCAAATAATCATTATACAAACCATACACAAGTACATCCTAATAAGAAACTACCGAGAGATAAGGTAAGCTGAGATTTTGTGGAGGTTGCATAACGAACGAGGAATACCCCGCCGTAGATTACCGTTACTAGATGTGATCTTATTAATTAACCCTCATTTATCTATCTATCTATCTTTAGAAATACTCCGGCATTTTTAACGAATATGCCTTCTAATTCACTCTGCTTCCTATAATGTTAGAATATTTACACAGGCCCCACTGAGTAAATGTCGAAATAAATGTTACTCCTATTTATTATTGGCAAATAACGTCTGCGCATTTTTATGCGCAGCAGCAATGTTAATTTATTATGTTACAATCATATATTTGCAGTTACATAGCTCGTTGTGTACGTTGTAGTATAATTTTTTTAGTCTTAAAACTTAAAAATATGTTTCGTCAACTTTTGTCTTTAGTTTAAAAATAACTGTGGATCGACATCAAACAAAGAATATAAGAAGAAGTAGCAATTATTTAAATTGATTATTGTTTAATGAACAACTTTTTAGTTACTGAAAAGTTGTAGAGTTAGAATCTAAGCTAATCTTTATTAGCAATAGTATGTGCTCACCCTCACCCTGTATCGCTTTTTGATGACCATCCTGTAGATTCTATGGAATAATTTCTACGTCGGACTTTTCGGACCTTTGATCTTTTTTATTTGAGGAAGTTTGTCAAAGATATTCGCCAAAATAATAAGGACCTAATCTAAATCTCTCTTATTAACTTCTTTTCAGGTTTTATTTTATATTTAAGATGACGTCTCACAAGTGATTTATTTTAAGGTACAGGGGAAAAACACGTCAAAATAAAGTAAAATATTGGGGTTGTGCGCTTAGGTTATGAAGCCATTTATATCACATCCCCAAGTTGTTTGTGCAACAAAAAAGCTCTTATTTGCTAAAATAAGATATATAAAAGACGTAAAATTTTATAAGACGTATAAAAACCCGAAGATATTTACAGAGAGTATCAGCCTTGGATACGTCTTTTGGTAGATACATAAATGTCGAAAATGCCTTATACTTTATCAAGTATAATTGTATTATGAACTACAAGATATTTTACTAAATCCCAGACTTGAGAACCTAGGACATCAGTTAAGTTTCTTATACTCATGCATTAATTGTTATACTCAGGATTAATAGGAATATGGCAAATTCTATCGTCTATTCATATATTTTTTTTCTGGACTTCGCTTTATTTTTGCATATGGTGTCAACATCAACAAAAAGAAAATGATATCTGGAGAATTTTAGTATCGATGTCAATTATTAAAATCATTATTACCTAATAGCGATTTCTCGAAGATTATTGTCTTAGTGATTATATTGTATTGTTAATTATTATCTTTAAGAATAAATTACATACATTTTTAAGATAATAATAAGATTATTTTTAAGATAATCATGAAAAAAATATTTTAATGGGAGGGGATGGGAAAGTTTACTTTTGATGACCCCGAACTTGTTTTAATGTTATTAATAAATGTGGTAATAAGTACTTAATTTTTTTCTGGTAGTTTGTGATCGCAAAACTCTTATTCGATATGTAAATGTTTAATGAGGTCAATTCAAAGAACCAAATAAGCAGACTGGTACAAAATATGAGGTGAAATAATAAATTAATTATGTAAAAATATTAACTATAATTAGTTGTTTTAAATATACGGCAGCAAAATCGACACATCAGAAATAAAGGTGTCCTGAAATGTTTTCCTCATTTGCTTGTCGATAATATCGGAAAGTTGTAGTGGTAAATATGGGCGCGCATGTGTCTGTTAAGGTGCGTCCAAACATGCAACAACGAAGCGTACCGTAACGCCGGCCACCCCGTGACAATGTAAAGGGCTCACAGCGTAACATCAGCTCGTAACGTCGGCGCGCAACATCAGAGCGTTCCGTGGCTTGTCGGTTTTTTAGCGCCGCATCAAAGGCTTGTACCGCGGTGGCGTTACGCATCCACCTTGAGTTGTGTCCAAATATACAACTCCGAAGCGTATCATAACACCGCTCCATGCCAATTTAAAGAGCTCACAGCGTAACATCGTAACGTCGCAACGCAACATCAGAGCGTTCGATGGCTTGTCGGTTTTTCAGCGTCACATCAAAGGCTTGTACCGCGGGTGTTACACTTCGCTCTTACATGTCTGGACGAGACTACAACGACGAACGATACTCGTAGATGGAATGGCGTGGTGTTGCGAACCGATGTTACACGTGGATGTCCTATTGCGGATGAAAAGTATGCGTTCTGTTGCGATACTATGTCACGATAGTAAGTTACGCGTCGGCGTTACGATACGCTTCGGTGTTGTATGTTTGGACGTACCTTTATATGTTTGGATGGGACTACAACGACTACGATGGATGGAACGGCGTGGTGTTGCGAACCGATGTTACGCATCGATGTTCTGTTGCGGATGAAAAGTATGTATGTGTTGCGATATTGTGTCAGATAGTAAGTTACGCGTTGTCGTTACGATACGTTTCGGTGTTGCATGTTTGGACGCATCTTTATTCACCAGACAAGATGGGGCTACAGCATATACTGAAAATTTATCAATAGTAGCCGTTAGAGAGATATTTCCTGGAAAGGTGATCTCTAACATTAGTTTGCCGCCAAAAAGTTCCGATTTAACACCGATGAATTTCTTCTTCCGGGGTTATGTGAAATATAATGTATACCACGATGCTCCTAGAACTTTACTTCAGTTAAAATCCAGAATACGCGAGAAAATTCAGAGAATTGAACCAGCATTATGTCGGCGAGTTATCTCAAATTTTAAGTCACGCATTGAGGAGGTGCATGAAGGGAGACACCTTGACGATGTTATTTTTCATATACATATAACTTTCCCTATTTTGTAAATTTAAATACAAATTAGTGAATAAAAATGTCTTTTTTTAATAACTGAATTTTATTCACCCAAGAAGAGGAAAATATTCCAGGACACCCGTTACCATAAAATACCTAAAATAAACAGTATAGCTCAGTACAACTTAAGGCCTGATTACACAGTGCGAGCTAGCATGCGAGCTGGCCTAGTCAGTTACTGCAATACAGCTATTCGCACTGTATGACCGCGTCATACTAGTTATTTTCATGTGAGGGTCGGTCAGTAGCTTGCATCCGATATACTTCAACATTTTTTTTTTTTTACTTGCCCATCACCTTCCCCCACCACCCACAAGGCAGCAGCTCGCATGCGACTCGGACGTCAACTCGCACGATTTTGCGAAATGTCAGTAGCTCGTATGCTCGGTACATTTGCACACAATGAAATTCACACTTGACTATAGTCTCTTGGGCAATACCTGCTTACCTGTGTCATAGCAGCTACTCTCATCGAATGAACGGTCGAGGCCAGTAGAGCTACTGTCATGCGAGTATACAGTGGCAGTGGCTGTCTACTGTCACGCCAGCAGATCGTACTGTGTAACCAGGCCGTTAGATATAATACACAAGTCAATGAATCTATGTACGTAGTTAACCTCAAATTAAAATAATAATATAAGATAGAAATTTTTGAGTTAACATCATGAAGGTAGAGAAGTTCAAACTATGTATAAAATTAATTTTAATCGAGACATGATTGAAAATACGCGAGACAACCATATTATTGTGAACAATTGACCAATTCTCGAAACTTACATAGCAGATTTCTTTGTGGAACCAAGGTATACTTCACAAAAATAAAATTTAAGATTTTATTAATAGAATTATTGAACAATTTTGTGCGATTACTTAGTAATTCTTCTAATATATTGTCAACTGATTATGTCAATTTATTTTAAGCATACAATAAATATTTATTATTGGTATTCATTCCTGATAATAGTTATTTTAATTTCTTCAGGCCATGATGAATACCGGAATTGTTAATCAATTCCGCAATGGATACGAATTATAATGATAAGCTTACTAATTTATAGAAAAGACAACAATGTAAATTGCAAAAACTATAGTGGCATAATTCTATCGAAATTTGTTTCCAAAGTATATTAAAGAGTATTAGACTGAAAATCTTAATATATAGGTAGCTGGAAGAATAACAAAGCGGTTTTAGAAAAGGAAGAGGAGTACAAAACAATACATTTGCCATCAAACAAGTGATAAATACAACCCCTAATAATAACCTATATATGTATGTAGTATTCACTGTTCCATTGAAATAGTGCTCGATATTATACAAAAATAAATAATATGGAGTCATCATTAGGTCATCAGTCCTAAGACTGGTTGGACGCTAACCTCCAGCTTCTCCTATCTTGTGCTAATCTACGCATTTCGCTAATTGTGCTACAACCTACATCCCTTACTATTTGCGAGCAGTAGTCTAATCTAGGCCTACCTCTGCCTTTCTTCACTCCTATTTCTGCCTCCAAGATATCGCGGACTATTCCCCCATGTCTCAGCAAGTGGCCTACCATTCTATCTCTTCTCATCCTTATGTTTTTCCACATACTTCTTTTCTCGCCGACTTTCTCTAATATTTCTTCGGTTCTATCCCTATCAGTCCATGGTATTTTCGTCATTCTTCGGTAACACCACATCTCAAAAGCTTCTAATTTCTTCCTACTTGCTTCCCCTACCGTCCAGGTTTCGCAACCGTATAGTGCCGTGCTCCATACATATGTTTTCAAAAATCTCTTCCTTGTTTCTAAGTTTATTACCCCCGAGCATAAAAGTGCTTTCTTTTTGTTAAAAGCTACTCGACCCTGCGCTATTCTTTGTTTTATGTCTTTATCGCTTCTTCCATCCCAATTTATTTTACTTCCTAAATAAGTGAAGTCTTTAACTTCCTCCAATCTTTCATTATTAATTTGTACTTTCGTTTCTGCTCTGCTCTCGCGCCCTCTGCACACTAACACTTTAGTTTTGTTTTTATTCACTCTCATTCCGTATTCCTCTGTCAACACTGCCTCCATTTCGTTCAATGCCGATTCTAATTCCTCCTTACTAGATGCTAATACTGCTATATCATCCGCGAATCTCAGCATTTTTAGTTTCTGTCCCTGTACTTTAAACCCGAAATCCACTCTATCTTTTACCACATTAATCGCCTCTTCGATGTACAGATTAAAAATTAGTGATGATAGCGTACATCCTTGTCTTACTCCTTTCCTAATATCTACTTCCCTTTTTTCCCCTTCTACTTATATAACAGCAGTTTGCTCTTTGTATAGATTGTGTACTACTCTCCTATCTCTATACTTCATTCCCGCGCTCTTTAGTATCTCGAACATTTTTTCCCATCTTACGTTATCAAAAGCTTTTTCTAAATCTACAAATCCTATATAAGCCTTCTTTCCTTTTTCTATTGTTTTCTCTAACATTACTTTTAGCGCCAGAATAGCTTCGCGAGTTCCCCTATTTCGCCTAAACCCGAATTGGTCTTCTCCTAGTATTTCCTCCGCTCTATTTTCCATCCTCTTCTGCACTATTCTGGTTAAGATTTTTGACGCGTGCCAAGTTAGGCTAATTGTTCTAAAGTTCTCGCATTTGTCGGCTCCTCTCTTTTTCGGTATAGTAACGATAATGTTCCTCTTATAATCCACCGGCATCTCGCCCGTTTCGTATATGTATTTTACCAGTTCAAACATCCTATTTACTACTTTCTGTCCCGCACATTTCAAAATTTCCGCCTGTATTTTATCTACACCCGGCGCTCTATTATTTTTTAGCCCCCTTAGTGCTATTTCAAATTCCTCTCTCAATATAGGTTTTCCTACATCATCCCTATCGATGCTAGATTCTTCCTCTAATATATCTCCTAATTCCTGACCCTCGTATAAATTCCCTAAGTACTGCTTCCATCTATCCGCTTTCTCCTCTCTTCCGATCAGTATGTCCCCCGATTGACTCCTAACGTTTCTACTTATTGTTCCTATATCCCTGAAGTTCCTTCTTAATTATTTTGTAAGCCTCATCGGTTTTACCTACTTGCAACTTATCTTCTACTTCTTTGCATTTATCCTCTATCCATTGTTCTTTCGCTTTTCTACATTTTCTAATGATTTCCCACTTTATTGACTTATAAGTTTTCAGTCCTTCTTCGTCTCGTCTGTTTTTGTAGCCTCGTCTTTTTTGCATTAAGTTTAAGATTTCGTCCGTTATCCAGGGCTTCCTAGCTTCCCTTTTATCGTGTCCTAAAACGTCCGTAGCCGCGGAATCTAGACTATTCTTGATACCCTCCCACTCAGTTTCTGCGTTCTTGATTTGGTCCTTACTCGCTTTATTTATTAATTGATCTGTTTTCTCCTGGAACTTATCTTTCATATTCTGATCCCTCAATATGTCTACAGTTATACGTTTCTTATCCTTCCGGGTTTTCAGATTTTTGAACTTTAATTTAGCTTTCATGACTACCACGTTGTGGTCGCTGTCTACATCTACTCCTGGATAACTCTTACAGTCTTTTACTTGATTTCTAAATCTCTTCCTAACTAGAATGTAGTCTATCTGATACCTGTTTATCCCTCCTGGCATTTTCCATGTGTACCGCCTCCTAACGTGATTCTTGAACAATGTGTTCGCGACTACCATCTTGTGCTTCTCACAGAATTCTATCAGTCTGCTACCTCTCTCGTTTCTGTTTCCTAATCCATAAGGACCTACAAATTCTCCTCTTTCCCCTCACCTACGACTGCGTTAAAATCTCCTACTATTATTAAATTTTCATGACCCTTCACAAATCCTATTACCTGCTCTATGTCCGAATAAACGGCTTCTAACTCTTCCTCACTGTGGCTAGAAGTAGGCATGTATACTTGCACTATTACTGTTTCCACTGGCTTTGAATCTAACCTAATCATCATTGCTCTCTCGCTGTATTGTAGGTAGCTATCTACACACTGTCCTGCGTTCTTCCGCATAACGATCCCTACTCCCGCGTTTCCATTTACCGATCCTGTGTGTATTACCCTATAGTCACCGCTCCAAAAATGTCCTACTTCCGGCCAGCGCATCTCACTTATACCTACTATATCTAATCCTAACCTATCCATTTCTATCTTCAGATTCTCTAGCTTCCCTGCCTGTCTCATGCTTCTGACATTCCACGCTCCGACTCGTGAAATGCTACACTTCTTACTATCCCTACCATTACACTCGATCACGTCTCCCGGAACAGTCCTCATGGAACAGTCAATATGGAGTAGAAGTTTAAAAACGCAAGGAGTTAACAACAAACTAAGACAAAATATTGCTAATATATACGAATACAGCAGAACTTATATCAGAAAATTAACTTCAGGATGGTTTAAGACAAGGGCACTTATTGAGTTAATATGTTTTCATAATATTAGATAATATAATGAACAAAGTTAAGAGAATCTATGGAATCTATCGAATTACAAGTGGGCTAAAATATGGATATATACAGCTCGTCAAGAATAGGAACAAGTCTCAAAACTGCAATATCGAACTGCCCACGAGGTGCGCCGTAAATAGCTTGGTCTTTAGTCAGTCGCATTGAGACCTTTTCAGAAAGAATATCAATGAGTATAATATACTGAAGTGAATGTACAGAGTTCGATTTGGCCACGCGTAAAGTGCATTCTATTCCCTTACTCTTTCTTACGCATACCTAGAGAATCTCACACTTTTTTCTATTCTTGACGAGCAGTAACACAAAACAAAAACAGACAAAAGAAAAGTAATGGTGATTGGGGGAAATGATGTAGCAACTATGATATAGCTAAATAATAGAGCTACAGAACAGATAGAAACTTTTAGATACATAGGAGCTATGATAAAGAATACTGAGAAAAGTAAACTAAACAGTTAGAAATAAATGGTAGAAAATCAAAGAAAATTATTCTAATAATTAAATAATATTTCAAAAAATAAAACTCGCCACGGGTAGGATTCGACATCTGTCCCAGATGGGAACCAAATAAAAGACAGCTGTTTCGAACTTATTAGTTCTCATCAGTGCCGAACACGGTACGCCGATCCAGGCCAAATGCCAAATGAAATGCGTGGGGTATATATCTACATCGATACCATCCATGTCAGTAAGAGTATATGTTACTAATTAAATAATACCCTAATTATGGAAATGGCTGTACAATATTCAAATCAACGTTAGTATACGTAAAAGCTAGATACTTACAAGGCACAAAAAAGTAAAATACAAGCTAATGCAATTTTCTTAAGGGGTATAAAAGATACAGCAAAGAAAGGCAGAGTAAGAAATAAAATGGGGAGAGAAGAACTAGAAGGTAAACCAATATTAAAATGTATAGAATGTCAACAATCGAGAATTTTTAAAGCATATAAAATATGTAAAATATAACTATGTAATATATTGTTGCAATCTTGTTTCGAACATATTGTATTAACCTTGGCTTAATCAAGTGAAAGACAGCCAGGATACGTGTATGACTTCATAGTCTTTAGGAACTCCATATAATAAAATCGAGACAACTGGAGCTTTGAGATGATAGAGCTTCACCTCGACGAGACATGATTAAGGATTTTCTCCATAGTCTGCCCTATCCATTCGGTTATTCATATTGCCTGCATATATGGTTCCTCTTTTTGAATTTTAAGACAGTGACTACGTAAAAGATGAAAGGAAATACTTTATGTTTTACAACATTTTTGAATTTATATACATTTTGCATTGAAATTCATAGCTTTAAATATATACTGTCCTTAAATTGTTTTCTCTAAGAATCTAAAACCATAGAAAATACAACAATATGAAAAGGCGTTTAGAGAAAATATAATACCACGCATTATTCTAACAATAAATAATTATTTAGTATTATTCAATATTTTTATCGACATCGTCCATTTTTTACCAAGTTGAATATTATCAAATTTTATTCAACAAAGGTATTTCCTATTGGTGTGCTTAACTAATGTTAAACATTCAGTAAAATAATTTCAACTAACTGACACAAATTTGAGTAGTATAGGTAAGTGATCGTTCACTATTCACTCACAATTCTTCTGCCTCAGAGTCCCGTAAAATTATACAAAAATGTAAGTTCATAATTCATAAGTTCCAATATTGTTTTATATTTCATGGATCAGATTTATGAATTTGACCAAGTTGTTAGGCTTTAAAACGCAAAAGTCTCAAATTTTCCAAAAATATTTTTTTGAAAAACGAAAAACGAAGAATTCTCTACAATTTATTTTCAGAAACATTTTATAAGATTAATAAATTACCAGCTATAGCACGTAAAATATTACGAAAAATATATTTTTTTTAATGATTTTTCTAAAGTATCTTATTAATTATTTACCAGATACTTTTTCAAATGATTTTTCTAAAATATCTTATTAATTATTTATCAAACATACAGATATATAATTGCAACCTATAAAACATTAGATTTTCATGTCAACAAATCTTTAAATCAAATCTGTAGTAAATCTTAAATCTTTCAATATTATAAAACAGTCTATATTATTGTATATTCATACCCATAGATGTACTTTCTCAAATCTGTTCAGCAAATCTGTTTTGGAGTAATTAACAGTGATTAGTAATTGGAGTAAATAGAGCCAAAACATAGTAAACATGAGTAGGTAATTGAAATAATTGTAAATAAAATTTTTTCATTTTCGTTTATCAGTTTAAAACCAATAGTAGTAAAGTAAAAATTAATGTACCTTGTAGAATGTAGAATGAAGATTGTAGAAAATTTAGTGATCTACAGGATGAATTAGGGAAACTTATCGTAAGCGGTTTTCTATTCTTTCTTAAAGGTACATCTCGTCAAGAATAGAAACAAGTCAAAACAGCGATATTGGACCGCCCGCGAGGTTCGCAGTAAATAGCCTGTTCGACGTACTATTACTTTTATAAGAATATAATCTGAATCAGTCTGACACATACTGAATATGTATCACCACTAAACTAAAACTAAAAAGTTTAAAGAACTTTTCGATTATAAAAACTGTCAGCCTGTCTCATACATTCTAACAATGTTTTTTAATTTACTTTTCATAATAAGACATAATCTCGTAATAATTAGTATCGCAGCTAGTTGTCAATAGTTAGGCATATTTTAAAGAAGTTTATTGTTCTCGACCAAGTTTAATTTGAGAAGTGCAAATTGAGAATTAATAATTTACTAAGTTTGCAAGGTAGGTAATAGCAAAGTAAAATAAAGTAGTAAAATGGATGGAGATAATCCATCTTCAATCCATCTGGCCATCAACATTTTACCAGGATGCCAATCGCCAATGTTAATTGGCAGGCGTAATGGCCTTGATGGGTTTTGTCGGCAATTCGAACGAGATTACCGTTCTTTACTTTTTACCAGGAAGCGCAGGCAGTTCTACAGTTCTACGAAGCAGTAATATTACTTATACGTCACCAAAAAAACTACCAGAAGTGCTACAGATAGGGTAAGAATAAACAATTCAAGCAAGTAAGGATATGTGTAATGCTAAGCCACAAGTTTTAGGACCTTTATTTATTATCATCTTTGTTTACCACGCTTAAGCTTCATCTACAAGACAAAACACTGATACACCGACTGACAATTATTGGATATACTCGTAGGATATAACTATTTGGAAAATAGACATCTGTGCCCAAAATAATGGATCTGTGTTATGTGGATAGGTGTTAGTTACACAATTGATACGTTTAAGGGACAAACCTTTTCTATTACCCATGAGTTATTTACTAAACCTGTTAGATTTTTTAATAGATTCGAAAGCAAGATCTGGTGATATTTCAAAAATATTTTGATCATATTAAATCGACATTAATTCACCGTAGAGGAAACGACGAAGTACACGCCACCATTTCTTAAGTGTAGTAGAGAAGTGCAGGGAATAAATAAAAATTTACTATCGACTTACCGGCAATCTACACAGGATCGTATAAACAATACTTGCAATAACGAGGAAGAGTAATTGAAACTGTAAATAAAGATACACAAAATGGAAATTTAAAATAGACCGCCAGTAAGTAACAATATGGTCCAGTCTCAGTCGGTTTCAATTAACCAATCGTAAAATACGGAGAATGAAGTTTAAATCACCTTAGATGCACTTAAACAATAAACCGTGACGACGATAAACTCATTCAGTCAAAACTCATGTAATTAAAATCAACCCACTGGGTTTAGAAACAAAAAGTAGATAAATTAGAAGAAAAAAATATTTTTAATGTATACAATATTTTCCATATTCACTGTATAGATATATAACAAAGTCTATCTACGTAGAAATTACTTTATTACTTCCCTCGTGACCATGTGATGAATATTTTCTTAATTCAACAATTATTGGGCTAATTTACACCACCATGGGTACGTTAATAAATCTACAGAAAGTTTTAACTACCTGACTCACCTCTCCTAAAAATTACACGTACTATGGGAACATTATTTTACCCGTCTCTAGTTAAATAAAGGATTGAGACTTGAGAAAACTCATCTACATAATAGATACGTTGAAAGTTTAATAAGTTTCCCCCATGCGGAAATTGTCGGAGTTTAGACATAAAGTTCCTTAGATCTACGAAACTCAAATTATGTATACAACAAAACCGATAAAAAGAAAATATTTATTATAGGTATCGAAATATTTACCTTAATTTTCTATCTCAATTCTGTTACCTTCATGTTACATAAATATGCCGAATGATTGCAGTAACACGTGATATGTGACGAAACGATATTGAATCCCAAATACACAATGTAATATAATACATTTGATCTGCTTCGGCCATCAGCTGCGTCTTTATTAGATAGTATAAGATTGGAAAAACGTACTAACGAAAAATATAGAAATAGAAAATGTTTGGCATATACGTTAAAACTGTTTGCAGTTTCAGTACATCAACTGTTACTATTTCCTAGTGATAGCGTCACATATATGCTTTCTACTAGCCATTCCCTAAAAATATGTGTCTTAGTTTAATGTACTGGGTGTATATTTCATGTTTTACGACTCCAGCACAAATAATTCGAAAGGCTGTAGATGTATTAATAGCCCACGCCAACGCAGTTTTTCTCAAATCTGTCAAATTCAATCGAGAAATTTATAAACAATGTTCTGGTATTCCAGAACCTCACAGCTTCATAGATTAGGTTAGTCGCACATCGACCGCATATAATTTTTTAATCTCAATGATTAAATAATTCACCGCCAGAAAGTTTCCCGCTGTCCTGCCAAGTGCACACAGGCAACTAACCAGTTTCTTATCCGTCAGTGTCAGTATAATGGATGATATATATATATATATATATATATATATATATATATATATATATATATATATATATATATATATATATATATATATATATAATCTGTAATATAATAGTTCGATTTCTTATTTTGAGATCATGTAACATAAATCGTTTATAAGAGTTCAGTAACTGATTCCAAAGTTATCCAAAGATCACGAAATTTGTCCAGCTGCAGACAATTCATATAGTTCTAATCACTATTAGTCAGACATGTACGAAATGTAATCGGGCATTGGCAATATATCATTGTTACTTCACTATTTGACGACCACAAATCAGTTTGGCTTAATAAGATTCAAAACACTGTATTACAACTCTCGGACAGGTTAATGCATGATGTTATGAACCGGGGGATGCCAGTAATTGACAAATCGCACTGTTCATGTATAAATCAATAGCCGACAGAGTTACACGACATTGCTACAGCACCTGCAGTGAACATGATATACATTCGTTGAAATTTTGAATGCCGTGTTTATTTCACCGTATTGATTGGTCGCACTTTAAAACGGAACTACATAGAAACTGTCTTATCAGTTTATTAACCAGATAATAAAGGCTATTATATTTATTGCACAGCGTATGCAATCAGATGTTATACGTCTTAAATAATGTAATATTAAAATAAGTTAATAATGAAATAAGTGTTACATTTTCTTTTGTTTTTAAGCAGGCAATAATAATAATACTTTGAAAAATGGTGAAGCGATTTTTTAGATTTACTACCTTCATAAGACTCAAATGAGAGTTCGAATTATGTTTAAATATTTAACGACAAAAATGCATTATCATTGAATAAAACAGACACTATATGAGTTTTAATTTGTAACCATATTGTCAATGAAGTTCTTCTTCCAATGATGTTTAATCATCGTAGAATGATGGAAATGGCAATAGAGATAGATATACAAATACCATTTCCAATACATGATACAAAATAATTTTATTGTATGCAATGTTGTATGTATACATGTGTGTGATAAGTAAAGCGCCTATTCCGATGATCCGCAATAGAGACGAACTAAAAACCGATAATTTGCCAATGTCCATTTCTATAGCAGCGACATTGCCACCGCGTGTTACACAAAGGTTTGTTATGGGTTTGTTTCAATCTCATCGCAGTTTTCATCTGGTCAATAGATATGTTGACCAGATATACGAAAACGTATAGCAAAATATTTGCAACCACGTTGAGAAAATTTTGTACTTCAAATACTTCATTATAGACGAAGCAACCTAATGAATACAGACGTTCTGGGATAAACTTTTTAATTGGTGCGTTAAAACCTAATAGTGCTAGTGGCAGCTATTTAGTGGCTTCTAAGATATTAGACAGAACTAGCCTTAAAACAGTTGTAGATTTTGTGACTAAGTGCTTTCACTGTGTATGGTCAGGTCAGAGATTTGTTATTTGTTTAGTGTTTTTTTTTTCATGTGCACTTTCTTTCTAGAGCAATTTAAAGGATTATCAAGGAATTTCAAAAGCTAATGAAGAATTAGTGTAAATAGTCCTAATATTTACCCAGATATAGAGAATTTATAAAAACACTTTTTACAAATTCACTAAATTCATTAAATTCAACTTTTCAAAGAAATTTTGAGACGTTCATTAGGGGGCATCAATGAAAATTGTCCACTCTTGACACATGCCCTATCTAAAAGTGCCGTGGTCCTAAGGAAAGTTAAAAGTTTCGAATTTTCAGTGTCATTTTTTGGTTTTCTTATGAACCAAGTTAGGCCGAACTTGTATATTTATTTTTTGAGACAAATATTAAGACTAAGTTATAGTTAAGACTAAGCTTTTTTGTAACCCTCATTATTGAATTGTGCGATATCATAGTTTTATAAAAGGTCATTTCTATTTGTACTTTTCTGTAACAAAATATTTCCTTATTCAAAATACTCTTTTTTCTTCTTTTTCTTAATGAAGAAATAATAATGAATGTTAAGTTTACGACTTGGTTCTACAAGATTTATCATATTTTGTCTTCGTAAAACCCGATTTTGGCATTTAGAATATTCTTCTATTGCTCAACAATGTGGTTAGTATAATTTCCACTGTTTACCAAATTTTTCTAAAAATTCTTTTTAATTAGAATGTGAAATATCTACCTTTAATTACAATGTCTTTAATGTATAATTTATCATCAGGCGAAAGACGATTATATGAAAATAAACCGACTTCTTATTTGCTCTTCTGTTATTAGGAAAGCAATGCCTTATTTGTATATTCCGACAGGTACAGCTCAACAAGAATAGGAACAAGTCTCAAAACTGCATTATCGGACCGCCCGCGAGGTGCCCAGTAAATGCCTTTACTCAGTCAAATTGATAATTTTGCAGAGTGAATATCGATGAATATTTGTCGAATATCGAGTTTGATCTGGCCGGGCGTAGAGTGCATCATCTTCCCTTCGAATGGTGCCTAACTCTTTCTTCTATGCATGCCTAGAGAATCTCACACTTTTTCCTATTCTTGATGAGCAATAAGTTTTTCTCCTTCGAGTTTTTTAAAATAGGAATTGAAATAGTATATTTGGAATTTTCTTATCAGAAATAAGAATAGGAAGAAACACCTTTGGTTGCAAGCTGATCGTTTAGTACCTTTTTTGAAATTCTTGAGAATAGAATATTTTAAAAGTTAATTTTATTCTCGGTTAGGAAACGTACGATATTGTAAATGTATATCATAAGTACTAAACATATGATATATGTAAATTAGTAATTTATTATTTATTTATAATTTGTTTTCAAAGTATGGTATGGCTGTAAACTATGGAATCATTTGTAAGATAAAACAAAAAACTTTTTTGTTTATTGTACATACAGGATTGGCAACTACAAATCTTGAATGGACTACCTATGTGTGGCAGAAAAGTAAAGGTATATCAAATCTATGTATGCGATACGAGCCGACCATAGCGACTACGACGAGACGCCACGCCTATGGTATTTTTACAACTCTGTGAAGATATGGATCGTATATCTAAAATTAACATACGTTCTGAATACATTTTTTAATATACAAAAGCATCACTTGATAAATATATGTTTGAAATTAGTAAATAGGTTAATTCGCTTCACGCCCACCATATTTTGTGATTGGACCTACTGAATTGGCTTCTATTCTTATTTTTAAGGGCTTCCTATGAAATAGCATTATTATCAGTAACTTCCCCCTGGAATATTTAGTGTGACTTAAGAAATTGTGAGGTATAGCACTTTTTTTTGCTGAACAGTGCGAATGGAGTTCTGCGTGCCCGCCACTTCCCGCAAGAATGGATAATTGCTGATGTGATTTTTATACCTAAACAAGGTAAGAACTTCACTCATCCATCACATTTCAGACCCATCAGCTTGCTGCCAACACTCAGCAAGGTGATAAAGAGAATCATACCTGATAAGAAGGTGATTTCAAGCCAGAGTAAGGACCTCTGTATTGGACTACAGGACCATCGACGCCGTAGTACCGCAGGGTGCAGTGCTGTCACCTCACCTCTTTAATATCTTCATAGCAGATCTGCCAAGGATAAAGCGCACGGCCACTGCGTTGTACGCTGACGACACGGCGATCGTCGCGAAATCGAGGATGGCACGCGTGACAGTACTTGCAGCATGCTGATAACGAACTAGCCAACTGCCGCAACTATGCTTTTCAAGAAGACGCGGACATTCAATGGCGGCACAAAACCAAAAACCAAGGACCTTGGAGTTGTCATGGACAAGTCGTTGATATGAAGAGACCACATCCACCAGGTGACGGGACGCGCCAAAGCTACCGCGGCCAGACTCTGGACGATGACGGGAAACAACAGCCAGCTGAACCTCAGGAACAAGCTACTCCTCATCCGGCAAGTCCTTCTGCCCCAACTGATGTACGCATCGATAGCTTGGGGCTACGCTGCTAAGACACACATGAAGAGGATTCAGGCCATCGAAAACGTCGCTCTCCGCCGTGTCGTGGACGCCCCGTGGTACGTGAGGAACATCGACCTGACTCCAAATCCTGGGATACTTTTCTAATAGGGAGGGACCCCTCCCAAGTAACACGACTCACTCTCTTGACTGTGATCCAAGCGACGCGGTTTGTCCACATTGTCGTGGAATATGACCTAATGCCTGATATGACCTAATTCCCCGGCGTTGTGTTGATTGCGGCACGCACGACAAGACACCGCCCGAGGGGCTGACGCTGACGAAGTAATGCGGTAAAACAAGACGACCAAAGCTTAAGAAAATATCGAGAAGTCCCTGTCAACGGGACTTAAAGGCGTCAGGACCAAAGGAGGTCGAGGGGAGTGAACCGCTGCCAGTCGTGCGGGTCTTGCTTGCGGGCGGCACTTGCCTTTCGCGTAGAGATCCGCGCAAGCGAAAGCAAAGCTCGGTCTACCTTCGTACGACGGTCCCGGTCTACACGGTGGGCGAGTAAATAGCGGTATCTCGCTCGACTTGCCGACAAAACCCATCAAGGCCATTACGCCTGCCAATTAATATTAGCGATAGTACTTCTTCTGTAACATGTTCTCCTATTACGTGTCATAAAAAATTACTCGAAATGAAATAAGTTATTTGATCCAGTTTTTAGAAATTCTGAAATAACCAAGTACATCTACGTTTTATATCAATATTGTTTAATATTTAGCATGCAATTAAACTAGCATTCATTGAATAAATTATGAAAATATTACATAGATAGGTATAACGTAACGAAATAACGTAAATAAGTAAAACAAAATGTTCTAATAAGAAAATAATACAAATAAACAATAATTAATAGAAAATAATAAACTGCAAAAAATATGCAAACCCTTTTAAAATTTGAAATGCAACAAGGAGACATTTTAAAAAATGTCTCCTTGTTGCGTTTGACAATACCCTAAACAATGAAAAAATTATTTTCTAACGTTTGCCAGTATCTTTGGCGTCACATTTCTAGAGCAGCTACAATTTTAGCACGTAATTCATCAAGGTTACGAGCTCTTTGATGCTCGTGTCCGTAAATTTTCTTTTTCATATATGCCCATAAAAAGAAACTATTTGGGACTAAGTCGAGGGATCTTGAACACCATTTAATTGTGCCGTTCCACCTATGATGCGATGGAGGAATGTGTTCTCTGAAAACGCCTGTACCCTTCTCGGCAGTGTCTAAAGTTTGAATAGCTGGGAATTATATGATTTTCTAACAAATTTAAATATTTTTCTAGTGTAAAGTTGCATTGTATGAGCTTTGTGGGGGTATTAGATCATAACGGCAAATTTAAATGCCTATTTTCCCTTAACTAATACCAAGTTGTGGATGGATTATGGTGACCATGACCAGACCAAAAAATTACCGTTCATCTGTGAATAATATATTTCGTATGAAATTATTACTTTCATTGGTCTTCTCCATCATGCTTGCATCCGTCTTATACAATTTTCTTCTAACTTATTGAGTATTGGCAAATCGAAAAAACTTCTTAAGTGTTGGCAACCTCATAGCAACAATTGTTTTTATTAACATATTTGGAACACTTCGCTCAAGTTCATCGATTTTGGTAGAAACTTGCCTGTTGGAACAGGCTGCATTTACTTCCGCGAAGCTACAAACACAT
Source organism: Rosalia funebris (assembly GCA_037954035.1). Classification (NCBI taxonomy): domain Eukaryota; kingdom Metazoa; phylum Arthropoda; class Insecta; order Coleoptera; family Cerambycidae; genus Rosalia; species Rosalia funebris. Next base: position 10,743,995 of record JAZFAV010000009.1, read on the forward strand.
ACATATGTATTTTTTGTTGTGCACGTTTTTCCTTAACCGAACTCTACTGTTGTTATCATCACCATGAAGATTCTTACAGTATCTACAAGACGTCACATATCAAGAAGGTTCAAACTTGTAAACGACGTCCATAATTATTGTTTGAATCGTCGAAGTGAGTCTATTCTCAAATGCAAAAGTAAATCGCACAACAACTTCCGAAACAGTATTATATATTTCTATAGTACCAATTAATATATCTTTTCCCTCGGTAGTTTATATAACCTCGGTTGTATAAACTACTATTTTAATAAACAGTTTTAAAACCTTAAAACGGACTTTTTCGCACGTAGAACACCTCTGTCTCGAAATTGAGTGGCCGAGAAAAAATAAACCAACACAAAAATGCAGAATATGTGTTTTATGCGACAGTATTTACTTTTTTCAATTTTTATCAAATAGTCCACCATCGTGCTTTCTCATGACCCATGGACAGGATGGGGTGTATAGTATCCACCTTAAAATCAATAAATCGTCTGGTAGGCGTCCCTAATCAGAAGCAGTCGAAACCAGATCGATCCGGCAGGACTTAATTGAGTGATCGTGCTAACAAAAACAATTTCTCAAATAGTCCACCACTGGGCCTTCATATGACCCATGAATATGATAAATGTGTATTCTATCCACCTCAAAGTCAATAGATATCGCCTGGGAGACGTCCCCGATCAGAATCAGTCAACACCCTATCGATCCGACGCGATTTAGTTAAGTTATCGTGTTAACAAAAAAAAAAATTCTCAAATAGTACTCCATCTGCTTTCTCATGACCCATGGATAGGATGGGGTGTGTCCTATCCACCTCAAAATCAATAAGTGTCATCTTTGAGATGTCCCCGATCAGAACCAGTCAAAACCCGATCGATCCGATACGATTTAGTTGAGTTATCGTGCTAACAAGAATAAATGCCGACGACAACGACAACGGCACACACACACAAGATGGTTTAAAAACCATTTTTTTCGTATTTAAGCCGAAAAACGAAAAATAAACCATGGGAAAAAAATTTACACGATTTATTTTTTTACACGATTACATTACTTTTTCGCGTATAGTGGAGTGAGGAAAAATAAAAAAGATTACGAACCCAGTTGTATAATAGTTTACCTCTACAACAGAAAGGTACAAACAACAATTAAAAATAATTTTTACTACTACATAAATACAAAACTACTCAGATTATGGAAGTGATAATAATTTAAGATATCACTTCCATAATCTGACAACCCCCCCCCTCTTCCGGATATATGCATATATATGCATACCTGCACCTCTATTAAAAATAGATCTCTGGCCTAGGCGAAAGCCGTTGGCATCAAGAACGTCATAAAATCTATTCTTTTATACAACATGAAGTTTTCCATTTCTCTTCTTTTCTATCACACATAAGTAGCCCATTCCGGATTTGTCGTTGTTAGCTCTATATACGGAAATGCGTCAGATATCATCTCTTTTTCGAGAAAAATATCAGACTGTTTAATACGCAAAATGTATCATCAATAATAAATCAATAAACATAGATAAATGTAAAGTTTGCTGCTATACTTTAAAGAAACAACCACTATATAGTATTTGATTATTCTCTTGGTGGTACAATTTTATCACGTTCCGAAGGATATTGGTGTATACTTTGATGATAAATTATCGTTCACTGGGCATATCAATCATGTCGCTCTTAATGGATATAAAACCTTTAGTTTTGTCATTAAGAACACGACATCATTTAATAACACTGTTACCTTAAAATCATTATATTTTGCATTAGTTTGTTGAAAATTAAAATATTGTACCCTTGTTTGGTATCCTCGATATCTAAATCACATTAATCAACTTGAAAATGTTCAACGGCGTTTCTTGAAGTATCTATCATTTCGCATAGACAATTACTATCCAGTAAAAAGTTACGACCATACTTTGCTTCTACAAAGATTTGATATCCAGTCATTGAACACTAGAAGGATGCTTACCAGCCTCTCATTTTTATTTAAATTGTTCCACAATAGAAGAGATGCACCGGCATTGATAAGCATGTTCAATGTACGTAACCTAGACTAGGCTCTCGAGAAAAAAGGTATGTTTTATTGCCAGCCTGCAAGAACTGATGTGCTGTTAAAGTCACCAGTGTTTGTTATGTCTCAGAATTTTAACGTATACCTAGACTAGGCTCTCGAGAAGAAAGTATGTTTTATTGCCAGCCTGCAATAACTGATGTTCTGTTAAAGTCACCAGTGTTGGTTATGTCTCAGAATTTTAACGTAATATCTAGCATTTGTGATTTGAACAATTGTACTATTCATTTCATCGCTATTTACCAAATAAGAAACTCTCTTATCTTGCCAATAAATGGAAAAGTCTACCTGAGCCTAGCCATAAAAACAAACCTAGGTATATTTTGAGATTTTTTATTTGGCAAATAGCGATGAAATAATCTATACTATACTCATAATGAGTTACTGTCTGTAGGGAAACAATTTTTACTGTCCTGTAAATTATATGCTACTGAAGTAATGAATTATGTATTTGTATCAAAGTTATTTAGAGGTTAACTCTTTGTTATTTATTTTTCTTTTTTTTTTTAGTTATATTCTTTTGGGCATCTGTTAGGCAATAAAAGAATTATTATTATGATTATAATTCAGAAATAATTTCAGAATTATGTTTGTACAGTTTAGATTATAGATGTATATTTGTCTACTAATTCACCGACTAAATTCGCGATAATTTAGCAGATACAAGTTTGAAAGTCTTAAATTCGCAACGTTCACAGAATACATGTTCACTACAGTGTAAACTCCATTCAAGAAACTAATCAGAATATATGTCCAATATGAGAACTTTATCAATTCCATGAACGTCAAATACTGATTTAAATATAAATGGAATTAATTTGAATCCACTTCGGTTAGTATTGATTATGATTCCAGTATAGGGCGGTCTAGCTACGAGATTTTTGGGCGTTTCAGATATACTTAATTTTATTCTTGGTTATAAGTATTGGATATACTATACTCATGACATGTTTTCTACTTCCAAGGTCATATGTGTATTGAATCATGTGATTAAGTACGTAATCAATTATCTACTTTGTTAATGATTTGTTAATTACACAGGCCTGCAAATTTTGACATTTTTAATGTTGATTTGATTATAAGTGAGTTATTTACGCCGATTTTATATCCACCTTCCGTATTTGCCCCTCAAGTAAGGGCTTTGATCAACTGAATAATCAAAATAAATTAAAAACTAAAGGAGAAATTACATTTTAATAAACATTAAATTTAATAAACATTAAAAACATAATAAGTAGAAACAACACAAATAGTTTTGAGTCTCTAATTTCTTTTTTTCTTTGAAAATCTCTCCGCATTGTAGTTTTTATTGTGTAATCATTCGTTGGGTGTTCTCTTTTCAGCATCCAACAGTAATCTGCCATCATCGCTACGTCCCATCCACCCTGGTACCTCCTATCCATCTCCGTTATGTCCTAATGGAACCTTTCACCTTGCTCCTCACTCGCAGCACCAAGATTTTCTGGAAAATAGTCCAGATGCAGAAAAAAAAATGTTATGCTCATATTACAACCAAGTTACTTACATTTATCCAGCATTTTGTTGACAATTACCTCATGGTGGGGTATTAAGTACTGAACTACTGAACATACTGAACCGAGTGTTAATTTTATAAAATATATTTGGTGTATTTTTTCAACTTGTAGGCATTTTTAAAATAAAATAGAAATACACTACGCGATGTTACGAGTAAGCGTACACACATTAGGAACGTACTACAGCGACTATATAAATACCCGAATAGTATAAATCCGAAATATCACCACCGGCTAACTCTAGTTATTATCAATTAATAGTTAAATGGTAAAGGTATAGCAATAATAATGGGTAAACCGATAAATACGATCTTGGATCCTTTTTGTTCCACCCATATTAGTGTTAAGCTTTACCGCGGAGCATCAACTTGAACAATTGTAGTGAAGCAGTATGATGATGCAATGGAGTGATGAATCTCTGTTTAGGAATGCACCACGGCCATACGAGAATAAGGAGATGTGAAAAAAGATGAAATATCTAGGTCCATATATACGACAAACAAATCAAAGTTTCATACTCAACTCTTCTTGTCAACATATACTCGTATATATAATTTTCATAAATATATTTTCATAAAAATATATTTATGAAATTATATATATTTTCATAAAAATTTACACCAACCGTCTTTGCTCACAACCTATAACCTATCCTTAACAACCTATCCCTAGCTATAATCTTAATAATAATAAAACTATGGTCTATTTATCTGTGTCACAGATGACACCTCAACATTAACACCACAATTATGAATTAGGTATTCGTTGAACGAGTTTATGAAGAATTTAGATAAGGATCTGCATTTGCATGCTTACAAAATTTTATAGTTACAGTTAATCTAAGAACAAAAGGAGAGGGATCATCTGCAACGGAGGAATTATGTAATTTGGATGTTAGACCAGAGAGAAAAGAATAACAAATCAATATTTTCTGTAAAAAATCATCTTTAACAACTTCACCTTAAACTGGACAGTCAATAAATCACATCGTGGCATTTGTGAAAGAATACCCTAGGTCTTTTCATAAATGATCACTTTATGCCCAATAATGTACAGTGGGATGCACCTTATCATCTCGGGGAATCATCAGTTCATTTTTCTTTAAAGATAATGACGGCAATGCTGTTATGATGTACACGGAGCAAAATAATGCGATGAAAACAGATTATTGTATGTCCTCAATTGAACGAAATTGGCATTGCTGATGTCTCCTTCCAATAAGATGGTACTACGTGTCACACAACACGAGATAACATAGGGTTATTCCGCAAGAGATTTTGGCATAAGTTTCATGAAATGATGATTTCATGAAACTTATGCCTTGAAAATTTTGTGAGCTTTAGATTATCTTTCTGTGAAGCTTTTTGAAAGTAACGTGTATGTTAAGAAACCAATATATCCTAAAGGGGTTTCCATTTAGGATATATTGGTTCGAGCTGTCATAACTGAAAGTGTTAAGATTTCTATTTAGTTTATGGCAGTGGATTTATTGGGGTCACAGTAAATAGTTTCGTTCCCTTAAAAATGTACTTATTATGGGAACGGTCGGCTGTATTTATTTCGGAATCCTTCCTTTCTTACTGTGCGGAACTATGTTGAACTTTAACTTCCCTTAATTTTGTATTTTTTAATAGTAGCCTGTTCCAGCATATTCGATGGTCAAAAAGTGACACAAAAGCCACCCCTTCGCGTCACAACAGATGTTAGGGACAGGCTATAAAACAGAAAACCGAAAGTCGAAAACCATGCATTGCTACATCCAACATTCACTGCCTAACACGTAACTTAGGCATTAATCAGTTTTATAATCAATATACAGAACGTTTTATGTAAACCGTTGTTGCTTAGTTTTAATAAATCTATGTATTTAAGTAAACACCGCTGTTTATTTCACAACCCTCAAGGCAACAACAAAGATGTGGTACAACAGTACGCCCTAGTGATACGAAACAAGATCAGGATCAAAAACAGAAATTCAATTGTTTTAAAATATCATACTATATTCTGATGCTGCCATTGATGTGTGCCTACAAAGCAATGGTGAACATTTAAATAGTGTCATCTTTCACGTTTAATTACAATCGATGTTACTTTTATTTGAAGTAATGAAGTAAGAATGTATTCATACAATTAGTTTTCTACAAAAAACATCTCCAACAAAAAATTTTTGGGAAAACTCATTATATCATCTATACACATATACGATACAATATAAAATTAAAGTGATACAGTTACCAAATTTGATGATATATGCCTTATCACATTTGCCATCAGTGAATTAATATGTAATAGGACAAATATTTTTTTTTAATTTAATAAGGTGATCGATCTTTGTTACTTATGATACTTGCTTACCATTAAAGAGATAATTTGAAGCTGAATATATATACTAATTTTTAGAAATGTCCTCAATTGAATGTTTAAAAAACAATTACACCTTTTTTTGTAAAAAAAAATCACTTATTACACAACCACTATATAGCATAAATAGTCAATGTTTATAAATACAGCTGGTGTCAAAGTTTTTATGATGTTACTCAAAGGGCTATTTTAATGAATTGGTGAAAATAGTTTATGTTTAATAGTAATAGTAGTTTAGTGTAATACTGTTTATATATTTTTAACTAGAATATTATACTACGTATCATATTCTGATTAGTTTGGTTATAATATGAAAGGTCTATCTTTTTACATTGTTGATAACTTAACTAATATTTAAGAAGGACAACAATCACGCGACAAACACTCAGGGAATTCCTAAATTTACTGTAGAAGAGTGTACACCAAAATCTCATAGATCAAAATACTGGTGAAATAGTTTTTTATAGCGTTTTTATAAAGTATTAGGAATCCAGTATGATTTCAAGCTCACTAGATAATGGACTTAATTATAATTGTTTACTTCTCTAGTTTCATCTCCCCTTCAAATAGACATTTCCAATAAAAACTGCTTCTTGTATATCTGACACCAGAACTAATTTAGATAATAGGATTGCTGGGCGTATTCGCGACAGTTACTCTATTTGCTCAGCATATATGAGTGCATTTGACGAAATATGAACTAATTAAGACTAGGGCTCTCTATGGCAACCATCCAAATCAAGCAGCACAAGAGGCCTCGCCCACACCATCCGACCAGGTATCTGTGTGTAGCTGCGGCCATATACCGATGTTGTGCAGACCGGAGCAGCTCTTCATCTGAGGGGCAGACACCCCGGATCAATACCCCCAAGCCGACGGCGCGCTCCCTCGCTAGGAATTTTACTAGATACTCCCGCACCGCCATTATACGGGGAGTTCTGCACACTTCTGCATTATAGTAAATGTCCGTAAACATTACCATTAATTTGGAAGGGTGATGATAATGGATCAATAACTTGCTCCATTCCAACGAATGGTCTCAAAAATCAATAATCGTCTCACGAATACAGGGAATGCACCAATAAGTTAGCTTAGATTTCCAATTAATTAATAAACTAGTTGCTGTGTTTAATACAACCATATTCGCTATGTGCAGAGTATGGGGTGGGGGTAAGTAAATCGATGGCAGCGCTTGCAGTGGACACACATTGCATCACTGCAGGAGTCAGGTCATATGTGTGTTTACAAAAGTTAATTCGTAAACTAATCTAAGAAGGGGTGGTTATAGTTGTTGTGTTGAAAATTGCAATAATACCGGTAATTTGAAGAAATAGTAAATGCAAATTTTGCCGATTTCTTATTGACAGCTTAGAAATTAGAATAATGCAGGAAATGGATAGAAATGGACAAAAAGTGGTTTACTAAGAAGTTGCTTATTGGTATTACTCCTCGAGGCTTGATTTCAGTTAAGTCTAAAGTGGCAGGTGGAAGGAAAAGTGACTCACAAATGGCTGTAGAATCTGGATTAATAAATTATTTGGTTTTTATTTGACAAGATGACATTTAAATAATGTCATCTTGGATTAATAAGATGACATTATTTTGACGGACAAAGAGTTTCCAGAACTAAGACGAGTTTTGGACGCAGCTGAAAGCAGGTGAGGATAGTTATGCCACCTTTTCTACAGAAAAAAAAAAAAGAATTTTCCCGAGAGGAAACTCAAGATACTTACGATATTGCCCGTGATAGAATTAATGTCGGAAAAATAATGCAAAGGCTAAGAACTTATCAGATTTTAAATAAAATTCTGACTTTAATCTATTTAACCACGTTGATGCCATTTTACATATCTGTTGTGTGTTGATTGTAGGGGTTGTAAACTTACAACCCCTAATAATTAAAAAAATAATAAGAAATAAACAAATACAATTTAAATCTAATACAAAGTGTACAAACGAAAATATTAAAAATTATAAATAAAGATCATTTTCCTGGGTGTAGCTTTCCTCATAAAATAAATCAATTATTTACACTAGAGTCTGTAATGTATTATCACGAAAAACCAAAGGATATATATATATATATATATATATATATATATATATATATATATATATATATATATATATATATATATATATATATATATATATATATATATATATATATATATATATATATATATAAAGTACATCAAAGACTAGAAATAGGTACATTATACTGCCTAAAATGAAAAAAGCGATAAGTGATGGAAATAGTTATATTGTAGCTATCACCAATATGTACTTTGCCAATAGAGTTGAAGTGTTTAAATATAAATAAAAAAAGTATTAGAAATAAAATAAAGAACTTTATTATTAGTCAGTAAGGCCGGATATGTAAAGTATGAACTACTGTGATAGCTTTGTAAACCTATTGTGTGTTATATTCTATATTGTATATTATATTCTATTGTATGTTATATTAGTTTTGTTTTATTTTTATTTTAGTTTAGTTTTTAGTTCTTAATTTTAATTATGTCTTGTATGTACCAGCCTATGTACAGGTAATTATGTTTACCTCCTATAGGATTTACTATGTAAATTTTGGTTTAATAAATTCAAAATTCAAATTCAAAACATTTATTATGGATTGTCAACATTAACTCTTATAATTTTTTATAAACGTATCTTCTTATTTAAGTTATATTTATTCTTATTTATTTGATATTACATAAAATCTATATTAAATAGCCCACATATTTTCCAGTGAAACTTCGTTTTTGGTGTGTCGCATTATTACTACCAGCTAGTGGCAGTATTTTCCAAATACAACTATTGTAAATGATGTTTAAAATAAAAGATATCATTACATAATATCACATGTTTTATGAAACCTTCATCCCTTTATTGAAAGAAAACGCTTGCTAAGATATTTGTCCACAAAAATTGATGCAGTACAATTAATTGCGATTTTACATGCAATTTTAGTATTACCGATTTAATTTCTGACAGACGCATGACAGCCTACAAAGTTGTGAACTCTGCGCGGCGCTGATGTCGCGCACACAGCGAATAACCGTCACATAATATCGAGAGTTTATATCGATATACACAATTTAAGTTTGGCTATTGACTAACATTGTTTCACACAATGGCAAGTAAGTTAGTAACTAATAATAATGTCATTAGATGTACTCGGTAAACACGTAAGAGCTGGAATAGATTTACTAACATCGATATAAAGCTACTAATAATAAATTCACTAAGGTGTTGGTATGACTTTAATATGTGACAATATTGTTACGGTTATGATGTCCTCATCTGTTTTTTTTTTGTTTGGAAATAGCAACCCCCAAAGAACACATTTTCGTGAATATGGCTTTATACAGGGTGAGTCAGGAGGAATGGACCAAACTCCAGGAATGTATTGTTCGCGTGAAAATAATATAAAAAAACTTAAATGTTGTTATCCGATTTTTATTTGCCTTCAAGTTATAGCGTAATTAAGAATAAACAAAATTTCATACACTAATGTTTTGGTAATAATAGCGTTATAAATGTTCAAAAATACCGCCATTCATCTCTAAACATGTTTTTTTCTTCTACGAAGGGCGCCTAGGCTTGTAGCTCTACTGATTGAGTCATGTATTTGTTTAAGATCGGCTGCAGCATTTCTAATACGTTGAATTAGTTCATCCCGAGTATCCACTTCTACTTTATACACTTCATCTTTGAACCAGCCCCGTAAACAATAATCTAGTGCTGTGAGGTCTGGAGATCATAGAGGACAATTAATAGGACCACCATGATCAATCCAACGTCCTGAAAACCTTTCATTCAGATGTTCCTTCACCTGACGAGCGAAATGTGCAGGAGATTCATTGTGCTGGTAGTACATTTGCATTCTGATGTTCAAACGAACATCCTCTAGTAGTCCGTGTAATTCATTTTGTAAAAAAATTAAGTAGTTGTCTTCTGTGAGGCGATTCCCAAAATGAAAGGGTCAATTAAATAACCATCGACCATACCACACAGCACGTTTACCGAAAACTTATGTTGAAAGTTACTTTTGACTGTTGCGTGGGGATTTTCATATGACCATACATGACAGTTGTGAGTATTGTTAATGCCGTCACGGGTAAATGTTACTTGTAGGTGCTGTACTCTCTGTACATAGATGCAAGCCTTGCTGGTGGAGTGTGTTTTACTCTTGTTTGTGAAATGCCCAATTGAATACTAATTCTTCGTGAGCTGATAAGTACATTCTTATTAGGATGTCTGTGATGTGGAAACCGTTGACGATATTCTTCAACAGCAGCTCTAGCATTCCCATTACAAAAACCATAAACAAACACCATATTTGTATATTCTCAATTTGAAAACGTTTGTGGCATCTTGTTACTTATACTAGATAAACATTTTGAATTACGCTATAACTTGAAAACAAATAAAAATCGGATAACGACAGTTGAGTTTTTTACATTATTTTCACGCGTACGATACACTCCTGGAGTTTTGTCCGTTCATCCCGGCTCGCCCTGTATAATCAACCCATATATAAAAGATTTAGTTAAATACCACGAGTATTCAGGTCAGTTGCCGACTCGGAGCTAACAAAGTGAAGCACTTTGTTCCGAGGCCCTACATGGATGGGTGGCCTCATATTCTCCCATAGAGGTGGCTGCAATATCGTCATTCGCTCTGTGGTTTACGATTGCGGACGTGACCCTGTATTAAGAGTTTCATTCTATGCTCGAGTTTGAGTCTGATCGAGGAATATTTGGTACCTCTCCCTCGACATGCTTCTATTTATCCTCGTCTGTATGTGTACTATTCGACTTCTGTGTGCACACATTAAGACTTAAATAAAATTTAATAATTCCAATATTTATCGCCCTGTATTTAAATGACGAGAACACTAATCAATCGAAAATTTTGATAGAATTTAAATAGAATAAAGAAACACTTTAATAATGAAAGATTGGAGGAAGTTTAAAGACTTAAAATACACATGTTCTACGTGCGGAAAAGTCTATTTTAAGGTTTTAAAACTGTTTATTTTAAAAATTGTTCTGCGGCTAGTTTTCTCCAAGTTTTAAAATCGTCTAAAAAATGATTTTTTTACATACCTTAATTTTTGTGCCCAGTATATTCCGGGAGGTGCTATAAGAATGTCAGTGCATGGTATGGGAAAGTCTCCAATATTATTATTTCAATATTTGGTAATTCTTCAATAATACACGGAACCCTTATATGAATTTTGCCCTTATAGATATATTAAGCAAAATTCATATAAGGGTTCCGTTATATGAATTTTGCTTAAAATATCTAAACAGCCCAAAATGTTGTTCATAATTTGAAGAATCGATAAGAAGATAAGTTGATAAACGTACTTGAATCTAATACGGTATCATTAATGAGCATGACGATGAGGAGGAATCCAGTATTTGTGATATTTCAGATCCCTAAAGTAACTTATCAGACCTGTAAACACAATAATGCAAAAACTGACATATATTATACAATATATCGTCGTCAAGCTTGTGGAATAACTCGGTATATACTACATAGACCTGATTTATTTCGTGCAAATTTTCACTAAAAAATTAATTTAAGGCACACGATTTATCACTGTTGATTTGCTCCTAATAAAGCCATTGGTTAGTTACATGATACTATCCCAGACATACGACTGTACAGAGAAACATGCAATAATATTTTCAAGACTAAAGAAATTGTACATTATAGCGATAGACTAGTATCCTCTAGATACTTTCCATAGGTCGGGAATATCGTGTTCTCGTGTTACTTCATTTATACCATATAATGCTGTTAAATATTACGATATGCTTTCTATACAATATGTGTAGATAAATGTGGAAAATTAGTTAGCGAATAGAGTAACTCTATTCGAGAGATATAGATTACCCCTATTGACATGAAAATCTGTTAGCACTTTAATACATCTATAAACCACATAACGCATAATGCAACAATTTAATAACTCATTCGGTACATTGCAAATATTGCCCGATGTGCTGCTAGTGCGACTGACGCATAATAAAAATCTCGTCATATGCATTATTGATTTGCAAGTACAGAGTGCAACTCAGGTAAATGCCTGTTTCACTGGCTTATCAATGTGAAGTAAAATGGGAAAGAAAATACGATATACTTTATGACCTGCAAGAAATTAGACTCTTAATAGTTGTAATAGTTTCGCAAATTAAGGAAAAACAGCTGGACATGATGATATTAATTTGATAATTTTAATATTACATATGTTGGCTATAAAATGATATGTTACTCATATTATTATAAATAAACCTCTTTATTGTTAATAATACTTTTCTTATTATTTCTAGAATTACCTCTAGAAATGTATAAGTCTTATTTCTGGATAATCTGTTTATATAACAATGATTTTAAAGGTTTCAATGCAAGTGATAGAAAAGTTAGTTGAATATAATTTATCAATTTCCTTGTGTTCAATTATTTACTATAATAATTACTACTATTATTTAATTTTCTTAATTAATTTTTCAATTTAATCTTCTTAATTATTTTATTTCATTTTCAACATTATAGTAAATAAATATCATATATGAACCGAATTGAATATATGTCATTAAATATAAATACTTTTATTACTTATCAAAAAATTGCTAATTTGTATTGCTAATTTAGGATTACAAGAGTCGGCATACTCGGTAAATACAATTGATCTATGTCGCATTTATATAACAACTAGCGACCCGCCCCTGCTTCGCACGGGTGCAATTTACTAATGCAGAAAATGAGAAGTGTGCTTAAAAAATATTAAGTTATGTTTTTTATTACTTTTCCGCACCCCACTATACGCGGAAAAGTAATATAATCGTGTAAAGAAAAATTTATAAAAACAAATTTATCGTTTTTCGGTCTAAAAACAAAAAAAAAATGGTTTTCAAAAAACTTTTGCTATGCGTGTGTCGTTGTCGTCGGCATATATTCTTGTTATCACGATAACTCAACTACTTCGTGTCGGATAGATCGGGTTTTGACTGATTCTGATTGGGGACGTCTCCCAGACGAGACCTATTGATTTTGAGGTGGATACAACACACTCCACCATGTACATGGGTCATGAGAAAGTACAATGGTGAACTATTTGAGAAATTTTTTTTGTTAGCACGATAACTGAACTAAATCATGTCGGATCGATCGGGTTTTGACTGATTCTGATTGGGGATGTCTCCCAGACGACACCTATTGATTTTGAGGTGGATAGAACACACTCTACCGTGTACATGGGTCATGAGAAAGTACAATGGTGGACTATTTGAGAATTTTTTTTTAGCACGATCACATTTAATCGATCACCACTTGTTACATCTTGTTACGTCATGCACGATCTGAAATGCCGCTATTTATAATTGATGCGACAACGAAAACATATGAATTGCCGCTAAACAATATGAAATTCACACGTTCGGTGAAACGACGCGCGCGCCATCTATCGGAACATAGTCTTACTAACTCAGAAACCTTCGCGGGCATGCGTACAACCATTTCCCAAAGTTTCTCGCTATCGGACGAATGGTTTAGGAAGGCATAAGAGACATACAGACAAATATTACATCTATTATATTATCTAATATATTATTAAAATGTATTACATCTTAGTTACATCTTAATATCATGTAAAAGATTACACATAGAGATAATATATACACAGAATTATGTATATGATGAATGATAATAGAAAGTTAAAAAGAAAAAGTAAGAAAAATCTAATATTTGACTGCAATTTAATATTGTAATCTAAATGTAGTTTAATTTAAATCCCCAAATCGTTTCTGGATGAAGTCGGTGGAGTCGTCAGGTCGTTCTGACCGTCGACTGAATAAGACAAGCTCCGTCTATTTATCGCCCTGGTAAACAGTTTTGGTAACAGTTTGAGGTAAGCATTGTTCTCAGATTATGCCATTTCAATATTCACATTTTTCTTATGGACGATATTGAGTGGATTACAATACAAAGCGTTTTTTCCTTAAAAACCACATTTGTGTGGTTGTGTGTGAAGTAACACTTTTCCTGAAATGAACTGTAAATAGACAGAACTGAAGGTATTGGGACTCTCAGAATCCACGATGATTGAGTCACATACTCAATCTCCAAGGAAAATTTATACCTAAATGCAAATGAACTAGACATACCTGATAACAGATTTTGGTATCAACAGAAAATATGATGCATCTTCATATTACGCTCTTCCTGTTCGCACTTAATGAAATAATATCTTTCGATAACGATGTGACTACTTGAGTTATAGAGTGGCCACCTCGTTCCCCAGATCTTACACTCTTTGATTTTTCCTTATAGGGTTATTTAAAAATTAAAATATATGTAAATAAACCCCCTAAAGCATTTTGAAGGTTGAATATGATTTCAAAGAACGAATTCGATAATAGATACGCAATATAGACCCGGAGATGAAGACAGAGCGCATAATGAATTTATTTTGAGATTAAGACACCAACAAATAGTTAATGAACAACAGTTTGAACACACTATTAGTTAATGTATTTAATTTGTTTCGTTTATAAATAAACCAGTTTTCACAATTAAAACTGTATTTAGGTGTTTCTCATAACTTTCTTCTCTTTTATTGAATTGAACAAAAAGTAGAGGTTGTCATTGAAACAAAGTGCACCCCCTTTAACTCTGAAAAAGTACGCTACTGTATATAGAACTGAAATATTTCAAAAGACGTAAAATTTAAAAAACCTCTTGACTCCCTTGGACGTTTTTGCAATAAATAAAAATAGTTTGCGTGATTTTTGATCCAGACTTTTTTCCGGCAGTCTATATAAAATGCTAATATATTTTTCCCACTTCTCATGATTAGTACATCAGGAAATGGTAGTTGTCTATTGTTTTCTTATGTAAACTTTTATCTCATCAAATACATGGTTTCTATATTTTGTATCCTATGGTTTGGAATATTTATCTTAATTACTACCAATTATATTAACAACAAAACATGACTGCTAAAATTTTAATATTAGTAAAGTATTGTTACGCTCTTAAATTGTTTTAGGGTCACAATAAAAATAGAATAATTGATTTGTTAATATAACCAACCAATAAAGTTTAAAATCATTGAAATTTGACACCAGGGAAACTTCTATTTTTTGCGAAGTAGTATCTTTATTATCGTTTTGTATTAGTGGTAGCACAATGAAAATCCGACCTAATATTTATAAAACAATGAACACTAATGTTTATCCTATTTTTAATGCATTCGTGTGTGCAATATTGCATTGTAATTTGGTATTATTCAATCTCCAATGCTTTTACGAAACTGTAGCACATAGAATGGAGGTAGTTCTAATACACTTTTGATGAGTATGGATACTTGAAATGAAATTACGTTACCTATAATGGCAATTTGGAGTATACGCTTGTATACGACAAAAGTTTACTCGTTATCATGCATGAATAATATGAAAGTACCTTTTGTGATGTGAAGAGGAGCTTTGCAGAATGAAGATAATATTTTTTAGTAATTTCAATGAGGTAATTCCCTTTTATATTTCGAATAATTATGTTAAAAAGTCATAGAATTATTTTTCAACTGAAGAAGTTTAAATTAGGATTTAAATTTATACTCATCAGCATATTGTTTATTTCATCTCTATTTTTAAAATAAAAAATCCCAAACGGCTTTTATCTCATACCGTGGCTTGTTTTTATGGCTAGACTCAGGTAGACTATTCCGTTTATCGGCAAGATAAGAGAATTTTTTATTTGGCAAATAGCGATGAAATGAATAGTACCTTACATTCATTTTTCAAGAGAAAAGAAAAGGTCCTCTATTTATATATGTTTTCTAAATTTTAATTACACATGTTTTTATTTGATATGAAAAATTAATTTAAACATAGCGGTTTAATTTGACCATTACTTCATATATATACATTATATATATATATATATATATATATATATATATATATATATATATATATATATATATATATATATACTCTATATTTTTATTGCAAAAACGTCCAAGGGAGTCAAGAGGTTTTTTAAATTTTACGTCTTTTGAAATACTTCAGTTCTATATACAGTAGCGTACTTTTTCAGAGTTAAAGGGGGTGCACTTTGTTTCAATGACAACCTCTACTTTTTGTTCAATTCAATAAAAGAGAAGAAAGTTATGAGAAACACCTAAATACAGTTTTAATTGTGAAAACTGGTTTATTTATAAACGAAACAAATTAAATACATTAACTAATAGTGTGTTCAAACTGTTGTTCATTAACTATTTGTTGGTGTCTTAATCTCAAAATAAATTCATTATGCGCTCTGTCTTCATCTCCGGGTCTATATTGCGTATCTATTATCGAATTCGTTCTTTGAAATCATATTCAACCTTCAAAATGCTTTAGGGGGTTTATTTACATATATTTTAATTTTTAAATAACCCTATAAGGAAAAATCAAAGAGTGTAAGATCTGGGGAACGAGGTGGCCACCCTATAACTCAAGTAGTCACATCGTTGTCAAAAGATATTATTCCAGTAAGTGCGAACAGGAAGAGCGTAATATGAAGATGCATCATATTTTCTGAGTATGTGACTCCTGCATTCGTCGTGGATTCTGAGAGTGCCGATACCTTCAGTTCTGTCTATTTACAGTTCAATTCAGGAAAAATGTTACTTCACACACAACCACACAAATGTGGTTTTTAAGGAAAAAACGCGTTGTATTGCAATCCACTCAATATCGCCCATAAGAAAAATGTGAATATTGAAATGGCATAATCTGAGAACAATGCTTACCTCAAACTGTTACCAAAACCTTTACCAGGGCGATAAATAGACGGAGCTTTTCTTATTAAGTCGACGATCAGAACGACCTGATGACTCCACCGACTTCATCCAGAAACGATTTGGGGATTTAAATTAAACTACATTTAGATTACAATATTAAATTGCAATCAAATATTAGATTTTTCTAACTTTTTCTTTTTAACTTTTTATTACCATTCTTCATATACATAAATATTAAATTGCAATCAAGTATTAGATTTTTCTTACTTTTTCTTTTTAACTTTCTATTATCATTCATCATATACATAATTCTATGTATATATTATCTCTATGTGTAATATTTTACATGATATTAAGATGTAACTAAGATGTAATACATTTTAATAATATGGTATTGTTATTTATAATAATAATTCCTATTTGCTTACTTTTGATATATCCAATTGGTCGTGTGTATCTTTTTATTTTATGTCATTTTCATCGTTCTGTGTTTTCCTGAGAAATTAAAAGTGAGAAAAAAAGTAAACTTAATTGTCCTATCTCAATTTTCTGTTGAAATAGCTGTTAACCGAATGAGAGCACGTAAGAACTCAGTAACGAGTCAGTGACATGAAATTATCCACTTTCTTTTATAAGCCTTTACCACCAAAATAAACAGAGCTCCTCCTTATTTTCAACAATTTGTTGTGTTTTCTCCCTTAATGAATTCTGTTAGAAAAACTAGCGTTTCTCTAATTATTTCAGCTTTGTTTATGAGCTTCCATTTAGGAAATACCATTTTCGTTAATTAAGTAAAATTTTAGCTCCGGAGTAAAAGGTTTTTTTTCCTCAATTTGTTTTTATCCATTGTCTGATTATTTTGTTATGAGCCCAGACCTGCCGGCTGACCTACGCTCGATATTCCTATTCTGTTCAATTGAATTACTGCGTTGCAATTATTTATGTCCGTTTTATATACAAATCAAAATCTTAATACAAACGTTTTTTCATCTAGCTTGTTAACAATATTTCATTTGGAACTATACAATATGGACAAAAAAGTCCATTTTGGATATTCCCGTACGCTTTCTCTAACTGCATCAATAATCTCATCTGACCGGCCATGACGAGGACGTATTCTCGTATCCGTATTCTCGGACAGATTTCTTGAAATTTCTTGGTTAAGTTACGAACTATTAACTCTATATGCTCTCTGTTTTGTCCTAATCTTGTGCAATTTTTCTTAATGCTACTGTAAATGATCGCTTATTTTCATAAAACAGTTGTACACAAACTATTCGTTGTTGAACTATTAATCGCGACATGTTGACGTCGTATGGTTTGTAAATGACGGCCATTAAATATTGACGCCCTATTTTTGACGTAACACAAATAGCGCGCAATTCGAATTCTATAGTTGAGACACCCTATATATTGTTAGTTGTTAATGGATATACAGCGTGTTTACAGTATTTTCAATTTTTTAAAAATCAGGAAATTTTGCTACAATAAATCACATCCTACCAAAATATGCTTTGGGAAAAATCAAATCAAATCTGACATTTCTTTATAAAAAAAAATATTGAATATTTTGAGCGCTGCTGGTATCGAAATTGATTGCTTCACTTCTAATATTTCCACCACATTTCATGGTAAAAACAGCTTTATCTGTGAATAGAAGTTCGCAGTGAAACCTTGTCTCTGTTGCCTGTTAGTTAGCAACCATTTGCAAATTTTACACTTTGCGGATAATCTTGTAGCAAAGCATGAACTCTTTGTACATGCAACGGGTGTGACTGACGGGAACGCCAAACAACTCGATTGGATCATCGTCAATCAGATTTAGGATATCTTCCTCAGCGTTAATAATATCCAAAGCCCACACCACCACCACCGTCCACCGTCACGCCCCGGACGAGGCTTTAAATGACCAGTGTCACATGCTCTATGTATAACGGCTACAAATGCTGGAGCATATGGTATATGTCGGTGTGAAACTGTTACACGTACAGACGCTGTAAACATGCTCGCCGAATTTTATAAACATGCGCCATAAAACATCCAGTTCCAGGTCAGATAGAACTAAAATTTCTAGTGTGGAAATTATTCTAATTTCCACATCAGACAGTGTTGATATGCACTCGTTAGTCCAGCAACCCATTTTATGTCGAGTACTGCAGGTCGCTGTAGTTGAGAGTAATAATTGGTGAGGTAATCATCCTGACACGACTTTTGGTGGAAACTCACCTACAATTCAGAACAGCAAATTTGTGTTTATTATTATCGCATGAGTATAGCGAGCATCCTGATCAGTAATAATTATTAAACTACTACACAAACCAACTATTGTAAAAAATGTCTATTGTAAACGCTTGGGGCAAAACATTTTATTATTTATTTACATCTATTTGGGGTTAAATAGCACCAAAATTTGTTGATTAATACTCTAATGAGTACGTGGCTATCGAAATTCGTTGAACCATAGATAAAGTGTATTGTGTCTACAGTTGAACTAAGCCTTCAACATGGAGGAATGATAAGATTGAAGTATTATTCTAGACTGAAGAGGTAGTATTGCATGTAAAGCATGCCTACCTCGAGTATCCTGTGTCTATTTACGTCTTGGTATACTGCTTAATTAGAAATGTGATATAAATCAAGATCTTTTGCCCCAATTATTTATTATTTTCGTGAAATAACTCATAGTTGAGTAGTGCAAACTGATAACTAGTGACGAAAGAGACAAGTTGCGAAGATAAAACATCATTATACTTTTCCCAATATGACCTTAGCTTCAAAGGGACTTCTTCAAGTAACATGCGATGCGAATTTGGGCAATTCAAATAGAACCCACAAAGGGCCCTTGTAGTTGCTGGAAGATCATAATCATTTTAGACGGGTCATCTCGAATATAATGGAAAACTGAATATTATACTTCTATGCTGATTTAAAAATATGAGGTTTTATTGATTACTGTATTTTATTAAAAAATATATAAAAAAATACAATATGCTATCACAGTCAACGTATACTTACACACGTTGTATCAACATAGTACTTAGGTACAACAAAGGAACGATACCCCAATAATTTTGTCAATTTTTTTTGTCAAAATGTGATTCTTAGGAACATTATTATTATCTGCGTAACTTAAAAACTAAAAACAATAAATCCAGAAAATTTAAGGTTTCATGTCGATAGGAAAGTAGAATGTTTATTTTCCTTTTTAACTGGAGCCTGAACCAAGCACCAATAACACCTTATTGATGAGAGAGGTGCGTATCTTTTTAGAGAGAGAGAGAAGTAACTTTTATCTACAGCAGTAAGCACGAGATATTCATATTATTTTTTCTTTGGTTATCTAACTATTTTCGTGTAAATGTCGTATTTTACAATTATCTTAAAGTAAAGTGTAAAAGTATTGTCAGGTGTAACTATCCTATGTTATTATTTTCTATTGTTGAATAAACAGAAAATATCGCCTATTCATAATTGTTTGATTAAACTGTAAGGCTGACCGCAAATTGAGCGCAGAGCAGGCGTAGCAGAGGGGCAGCAGAGGCAGAGGAGAGACGTAGGACCTAGTTTCAGAGCCGTCACCGCAAATTGAGGACGTGCTTAGTTCCGATGGGCGTGGATACCGCGTTACTTTTGCTCGACCTCTAGTCCGAAGAATCCGATGAAGAAAACAATGTACAGTGTTGTTTTTCGTCAGTATTATTAGAACAAAAAAAAAAAAAAACGAAAGTGAGGGCCATGTTTAATTCTTTGGCGATTTCCATATTTGGTCTTTATATCTCATGTGACTGGTATCGTACAACACTGGGTTATTTTACACTAAATATATGAGATTTTCCGATTTGAAGTTGCATTATGGAGAATATTTGTAAAAACGAACACGCGCTAGGCGTAATAGGACATAGGAAACTGTGTTGCAAACACAACAGGTCAGAGGGAGAACAGAGCCTCTGTTCCGGTTACACCTACGCTGGGTTCAGTATGCGTCTCTCCATTAACATGTGATTCACAGATTCTCCTCTGCATCTGCTGTCCCTCTGCTGCGCCTGCCCTGCACTCAATTTGTGGCCGGCCTTAAACGTGGCTATAAGAAATGTCATGCTCATGTAGAACTTATACGAACCAAGTTCAATATGTCAGTGGTTCTCAAACGGTTTATAATTGAAAATAATTGTTTCTGCTGTATCTAAGCAATTTTTCAAAATTAGCAAAATTCTTGCCAATCAACTTCTTTTACCCATCCTTACTATTAAAGATATTTGATATAGACACCCTGTATAATATATCCAACTGTAGTCTAGCGCCACCTACGCTTCAATATAATTTTTGAATAATTTTATTCGAAAATAATTGAAGTAGGGAAGATTCAATAAAAATTGCGTCAAAGCGGTGCAGGTCCAAGAACTGTGCAACAAAGGCGTGTTTTATGGGTGTGTTGTTGCCAAAAAACTAAAAATTAACAGCGATACATTTATTTTGCGCTCACTGAATGTCGTAAATTATAATCGTCCTCCAGAACTGTCATTTTGCGTTTGAAAGTTTTAACCAAATCACTCTTCTTGTTCATGAAATGCTTCTCAAGTAATAAATTATTTTATTCACTCATTAGCATTTCTTTGTGTTCTAATAAATACATGCGGTGGATACTTCGTGAAAATTAATTTTATAACTAACATCAACATTACATTTTTTTATGATTTGTGGACTAGTCAAAGAACTGATACACTTTCTAGTATCATCCCCCTTTATCCCTATTAATAAAATGATAATCTGTAAAAACTATAAATACCTACGTTATTATGAAACAGAAATAGTTTTATTTAATAATATGTTTGATTAAACAAATATATGTATTTTTAAAGAAGAAAATAGAGATGTTACTACAATAGCGATAAGAACA
This sequence comes from Rosalia funebris, assembly GCA_037954035.1. Lineage (NCBI taxonomy): Eukaryota > Metazoa > Arthropoda > Insecta > Coleoptera > Cerambycidae > Rosalia > Rosalia funebris. Next base: position 10,765,698 of record JAZFAV010000009.1, read on the forward strand.
AAGCAAACAGAACCTGGTAAAATACTTTTTCTTTATCTTACTTGACGTCCTATAGTTCATATATTTGATTCTGTCATCAAATCCATCAAAATGGATACATATATTTAATTTCACTGTTACAAACAATGAATTTGAACAAAACTATTTTTTTAGAACAATTGTTCAAAGACTGAATTTGCCATTTTGAACTTGATAATAACAGTTGATTCTGAACGGCATTTAGTTCATGAATTTTCGTTCATAAAAACATCGTCCGATTTTTTGAAATATCGGGGTTTTTGTTGTTTTAAGTAGAAGGACCCACTAGATGCATCTAGGTACAATTATTATAAGCTTTGAGCACGCCAATATGCCCCTCTCGGCAGTTGTAATAACTCGCACGTCGTAGAGGTTCTGAATGGGTTGCAAAACCCTGTATTCAACAGGATATCGTATGCTTACGAGGTCCTCCTCTTCAAGGCACCAAACAAAGACAAGAAGGTTAATTCTCTGTCGGAACTTGATCGTGCGCTTACGAAGGTATACCGCCACACAGCGCAGCGGTTGAACGGCGGCCTTCTTGAATATACGGGGGATACTTCGTTTTACGATTACTTATTTCGTCGTGGACGTTTGTTACGAGGGCTAATAGAATATACTTTGCTAAATTAGATATAGAGCCGTTTCTAAACGGAAATATTTTGTTGAAGTAAAATAGTAGCTATGACTTACAAACGTTTATTACATAAACTGTTGACATTTAGAAGAAGAACAGTACATAAACCACAAATAATAGTATTCGAAAGAAGAAATATCAAAAAAAAAAGAAATATTAATCGTACGAATATATTAACAACAATATCGCATTATTTACTAAATAGATTGACAAGCTAAAAAACAAATGTTAATTGCGATTTGGGAATTTTATAGTATAATAAGGACGCACTCTAGTATAGAGGGATAAAAAATAAGTTAATGGAAAACTCCTACACGGATGTGTAAAACTTACATTTTTAAATATATCATTTAGTTTTGCTCCAATTGAATTGGAGTAAACTAATTTATTAAAATTATCTATAAATATATTTTCTAATTGTTTTATATATTCTACTATATTCTGTGATGGTACTGTCAAGTTGCCAAATTGTAACTTCTCTGAGTTAATGTAAGCTTTTGTTCTAGAGAATAATGTTACATGTGTCTCTAAACTATATTGTTCATTGAATTCTAAACACAATTTGCGGGAGTGTTGTAACAAACACTTTTTTAGCAGGTAACCAGTAACGTAAACTAAAGCATGACTTTCTATACTATTAAAATTTCTTTGATCACTAGAAAAAACCTACGAGGATTTTCTTACGACTGATTCCGAAACAATAAATTCTTACAGTTTTCTACCAAGTCGGGACTAATGTTTAATACAATTTAATTTGTCAATCATGCATTCTAATGAAACAGTCCTCAGGAAAATATAAACTGAACATTTTTCTTCTACTGTTATATTGATCCGGTGTAAGATTAGCATATCGATGGGTGCCAACAAATCCTAATGATTCTTCCAACTCTGACATCTAAAAAGTACTTTATAAATATCTACACGACATAAATTTAACGTACCTAATCGGAGCTATAACCCAATTAAATGCGTAATCAATTATCTTACTTAGTTTCATCTTTTGGACACCGAAAAAAATTAGACACTAGGTCCTGTTTTACTGTTACAGCCGCCAGCAGAACACAACGCTATTTTCAGTTATCCAAATGCAAATTAATAAAATTCACAATCTAAAATCCGACCGGTATACTACTTCGCCTGCGGTAATCGGTTCGGTGTCGAGACTGACGGTATACATGCGCCACGTGCTAGTTAGCTAATTCTCGCTGAACGACGTGATGGGGTAAAGAGGGAAACTTAGCGGGCGGAGCTTAGAGTGAAACAAAACTTCTTGTCATAGTTTCTGTTCGGTGTTCAAATGAAATTGTGTGTTCAATTTTACTATTTGTAACAATAAGTCAAAGGATGAGACTTGCTATTAATGATATGAAAGAAAAAGTGGAGTTTCCTCTAATGAATTTACTACGATTGTAACAAATTTTATAAGTGAGCTGCAACTGGAAATGGGTCAAGACGTTATTTTATAGAGTGATAGATGCGGCTATCAGAACAGAAACTTAAATTTAGCTAATGCACTACTACATTTTAGTCAACAACTTAATCTCAACATTATGCAGAAATATTTAGAGAAAGATCATATTCTGATGAAGTGTAAAAAACAGTTTAAAAATATAGGAATCTATATATCCGATGGATACATCGAATTATTCTCCGATGGGTATAATTCAAGGTGCCAGAGAAAATCCCCGTCCTTACGTATTGAAGCATGTGGATCATACTTTTTTCCGAGGCTACACCTAGTTGAAAACTTTATGATCAGTTAGGCCCGGATCAAAAGTTGAACATCCAATAGTTAGTGAAATTTGTGCTTTCAAATATTTCCCAAACAGTGAAGAATTACTTAACAAGCTCTACTTTGAAAATGAATGGACTTCCACAGTTAGAAGACAAAAAAAAAAAGAAAAAGGTGAACTCAACCGACAGGTTATCCCACAGTTGTAAATATAATATAGCTGTAAAAATTAAGACTATCAAACTCAATGATATGGAACAGCTAAGAAGTGTTATGGCTACAGACTATCATTCCATTTATGATAGTCTATATTAGATTGTTCCTTATTAATTCAATGTATATGATTTTTGTACCCAGCATTATTTTTATTTTTTATTTTTTTATTATAACTTGCTGTTCACTTAATTCATATCTTATGTTTTCATATTTTATTTCAGATGATTATAAAGTACTTTTTGATTGCAATATAATATTAATTTGAGGTAAACATTTTTCTTTCGAAAGTGGTGTTTGTTGTTCTTTTTTGCCGTTTTCTATAGGTATAGTTTCAAGAGAGTTAGATGATAATATCAAAACGATAAAGTTTACAGTTATAATATTTTGTTATAATAATTCTATGGATTTTAAAATATTTTTAATTGCAATAATAGAGCAACTACCGCTGTATCTTTCATTCAATAGTAAGTAAATATTAGTTCATTTTTATGTTATTAATTTGTGACAAACATTATTTGATCTTAACGAATAATTGGAATTCCATTCGCTCATTATTAATTTGCATTATACGGATTATAAAGTTTTTTGTTTATCCTATAAGAAATTGTGTGAAACATTTATGACGTTTTGCAAGTTCATGATCGATTTACAGAAGAACTAATTGTGGCAGGCGAAATCTCACGAATAAACTCCTTTATTTTTATATCCAGTTCTTTAATGCTTCCTGATTGATTTACGTAAACTCTACTTTTCAGGCAACCTCATAACTCAAAACCTGAATCAGTTACATCTGGAGATCTTGGAGTTCATTCTACAGCTCCTCCTCCGTCCACCCATCGCTTTGAAAACGTTTTGTTTAAGAATTATGTGTAGTAGCACAATTTTGCTGGAACCAAATGCGTTCATAAACCAAGTCGAGTTCATCGTCAAGTCCGAATAAGGCAATTGCACTCGGTAATAATTTTAATTGTATTAACTTACAAATACATCCATTGATTAGCTTTGAAGAAATATATATCAAGATCTCAAAAAAGGAAGAAGAGAAGGTCTCAAAATTCTGTTGCCAATTATTCCCGCCCAACATTAACTTTTTGTGGTATTTGTTAATGGGTCTCTTATATGCAATGAGGACTTAAGTCATTCTAATATTTTGTTACTTGATTGTTTACACTGTCATTAATGTAAAATGTAGCTTCACCTGAGAAAAATATATTATGTAAAAAATTTTAGTTACCAATTATTATGTTCGACAGTGTTTTAAAATTCCAGTAATTTGTTAGCATTGTCAGGTAGAAACTCTTGAAGTTTCTATGCCACTTTTGTTTCTTTGCATAATTGTTCAAGCGGATTGATGAATTATTGCTGAGAGTTAACTTTCTCATAGAATTATTTTGGTTTTCCGTTAAATCAAGCATTGATTGAATAATTATTTAATTGGCTTAAATAATCATCATTTAATTTTGTGAGTAAACCAAATCTTTGCACGTTTGCATAGTCCGTTTGTTAAAATTTATTTTAAGTTTTAACATGTTTTGTAGCGATATTATAAAAATAAATCTATTAAAATAATAATACAGGACATGTAAATTACCTAAAATAATAACATAATAAATCTCTTAAATATATGGTTTCACTGTAGATATTGTAACTGATTACATATATAAAGATAAGAACCGTGTACTTCTTGTACCCTCAGTCAGTTTTTAATGGATTACGTTGGCGGTTTGTGTAGGGTGCTTTTGTGTAGAAGGAAATTAAATTTTCGTATGGAAACGCAAAATTTTTGTAGAGAAATAGTGGCGATATCAACCTTATGTAATATTATAGTATAATAAAAGTGTCTTAGCCAGCGTTCCACGAAGAACGAAAAATTGCACCTCCCACGATGAGCGCTTTACCAGAAAATGATCAAATGTTGATTAATCGTAAAACCGAATTTTAAACTACCTCGTCGTTATTAGTAGCCAGGTTTTGTTCAGTTTCATTCGAATATATTTCTGATTTCATGAGAAATTTAAATATCTACGGCATTAATTAGTGAACATTTTTCTTTAGTAAGTATCATTCCTTTTGTTATGTTTTTACATAACATTGGAGTAGATTTATGTATGAAAAAGACATTGGAGGTTACTATATTAACTACCTCAGTAGCATCTAAATTCCTCCAACTGACACCGGAAGTATCAATGGATAGCTATTACGTGATTTACTCTAAATATATGCAGTGGCGGCGCTAGCATAATTTTGCGGTTGGGCGACAATAGACAGGAAATATCTAGGGTGGGCGAGGGCATTAAATATATTATTTTATGTGCGAATGTGATATAGTGGTGTTATAAGAGGTTAGGCGACTGGTTGGACGAAAAGGATTTTGCCCGGGCGCTCGCCCACCCGTGCCCACCTCTGTCGCTACCACTGAATATATGACACATTATAGTTAAAATCACTTTAAACTACACAGTGTAGTGATTGTACTTCTCTCTGTCTAGTAGAAGGTTAGAACCGTATAGTTTTATTACTTCTGAAATATATTGAATGTTACGTCATCATCAAGTAAAATTACTTTAAAGTTATTACGACAATGAAGTACAAAACAAAGAAAGGGCTCAAGATAGTCCAAAGAAGTTCCACTGAAGTATCTGTACCTGTGCTGCTTCGTAATTACGACGTAAGTATCCTCGTAGCTACGTAGTAGCTAAATAAAAAGTATTTCCTACTTTAGTTTCTTATTCTTAGTAATAAAGCCGTGACATTTATATGACCCTGATTAGTATGAGTGACAAACACTTTCAAGTTTGAATTGAAGTAGTTGGTACGTAGCAACGTCTAACGTTGGTTCTGGGGTAAAATATTAACAACGTGGTAAATCTAATTGCACTATACCATATTTACTAGTATAGTTTTGTCCCTGTTTCGTCTGCCAATAAATAAAAAAAATGTGTGGGGCTTTTGATTCGTTTTGTGTAGAATGCTTTTAAATTAGATAATTATGTTTTATTAATCTTTCGATAGCCCCTCTACACATATTGGAAATTTAATACTAATATCCGTCAACGTAATACTTATAACATTATCAAGGTATATCAAGTCTAACTCCAATTATATTATTTTTACATGATTATATAAATTGTAAAGTACCTAAAATAATGCACACAAAACAATAATATCTATAAAAGTGAGACAATTTTCATCTATAATTCTGGAAATTAGTGGAAAGTATACATACTATTTACTCGTATTTCATTTTATTTAATTTTTGAAAGCTATTTCTCAACATTTTTAATCAAAACTTTTTTCAATTTTTATTTATGTGGTGTATTTATTATTTTTAGTATTCATTGCTGTTTGTTTTATATACTGCTAATATACTGTAAACTGGTAAGATTGCGTATAAATCTTCCTCTGGTGAATAGTATACAAATATATTAATATATTTGGTTTCCTAATTTATAATGTCGAAGTTGCAAAAGTTACATATTTTTTCCCTAAGAGTTTTTTCAATTTGAGTTTGTGTAGACCTTTTTAAAATACGTTTTATAGATTCGAAATATAACTGCAAGCTGCGTGAATAAACGATGAACTGAATTTATATCCGAAGATTATTATAGAGCTATAAATTTGATGCAATTAATATTGTGTTATAGATGTTATGAATCGAGAAACAGCTGAATATCAACCACGGTGTATCGAGGGAGTTAAAATATTTAACAAAACGTCTACGATTATAGTGTGCTGAATCACAACTACTATTTTGATTCGAAACATCTGGCAGTGACGTTAACATTGCTAATCCAAGAACATTATTATTAGTTCTATTATAGTACTACTCCAATTCTCCAGTTACTAAAATAACTTATAAACTAGTAGCGGTTACATAATCGATGGCTTAAATTAATTTAGTTATTTGCGATAGGCTAACGAAGATAATGCTATAATCTCCGATGTTGTTCATTCATACAAGTGGCCGAAATATTTAAAATGTCAAATTTACCACGACGAAATGGTGAACCAGTGTATGATGGGGTGCCAATTTAACATTTGATTGACGGTTGACCATCGTATGCGTCGTACGTTCGCTGAATCAGCTGAAAACGAGATTGCCGTTGATCCTCATTTTCACCACAAAATATTGTTCAGTGATGAGGCTCATTTTTGGTTGCGTGGCTACGTTAATAAACAAAATTGCCACATATGGGGCGAAGAAAATCCACGAGCCATTATTGAGACATTTTTACATACATAAAAAGTTACTGCTTGGTGTGCTTTGTGGGCTGGTGGAATCATCAATCCATATTTTTTCAGAAATGATGTCGGCGATAACGTTGCAGTCAATGGAGAGCGCTACAGATCCATGATTACTGACTTTCTCGTTGCCAAATTGAATGGCATTAATGTGGAAGAATTTTGGTTTCAACAAGACGGCATAACATGTCACACAGCGCACGTCACAATCAATTTATTGCAAGAAACATTCCACAACGCATAATTTCGCGTAATGTACCTGTGAATTGGCCTCCAAGATCTTGTGATCTGACGCCGCTAGACTATGATCTGTGTGGACATGCGAAGGTGCTAGTCTACGCCAATAAACCACAGACGATGGACGACTTGGAAGCCAACATTCGCCCCGTTATTGCCAATTACGTCCGCAGATGCTGGAAAAAGGGGTCGACAACTGAATTTCTAGATTGCGCCACGTTTGAGCCAGCCGCAGTGCCGATATGCCCGAAATAATTTTTAAACAATAATGGCATAAAATTAGATTTCTAGTAAATCCAATACTATGGCGATTACCACGATTTTTATGTGTTTTATTTAATTTTAAATTTCTATACTTATAAATAGTTTTAAAACCTTAGAACGGACTTTTCCGCACGTAGAAATTGAGTGGCCGAGAAAAAATAAATCAACACATAAATGCAGAATATGTGTTTTATGCGACAGTTTAACTTTTTTCAATTTCTCTCAAATAGTCCACCATCGTGCTTTTTCATGACCTATGGCTAGGTTGGGATGCCCTGTCCACCTCAAAATCAATAGATGTCGTCTGGTAGATGTTCCTAATCAGAAGTAGTCGAAACCCGATCGATAGGACACGATTTAATTGAGTAAGTGATCGTGCTAACAAAGAAAATTTCTCAAATAGTCCACCATTGTGCTTTCTCATGACTTATGAACATGGCAGAGTATGTTCTATCCACCTCAAGATCAATAGATGTCGTCTGGGAGACGTCCCTGATCAAAATCAGTCAAAACCCGATCGATCCGGCACGATTTAGTTGAGTTATCATGCTAGCAAAAATTATATTTTATTAATTATTAATTTTATATTAATTTTATTAATGTCGACGACAACGACGACAACGACGACAACGACACACACGCACACACACACAAAATTGTTTAGAAAACATTTTTTTTTGGATTTTAGGCCGAAAAGCGAAAAATGAACGATAGAAAGAAATTTTTTTTTACACGATTACATGACTTTTCCGCGTATAGTGGAGTGCGGAAAAGTAAAACACCCGATACCTAACATTCGTTTGTGAGCTCCTCGAAAAATTCAATTAAAATTCAGAGGGAGTTTCAATTTCGGAAACCGCCGATAAAATTATAATCATCTTCCGTAGCCGAATATTCCGGGAATTTTAATAATCACAATCAAAAACAAGTGTCTCGGAAGGGCTGTGGAACGTGTTAGGATCCGCAGTTAACTTGCCCAAATCATTTTCGAGTTATCACAAGTGGGGAACAACAAATTGAACCTTGAAGAGTCCAACTTCTGCGGCGACAGGAAAATACAGGGACTATCTCTCTGAAACCACTAAAACTCCTGCAATTAGGATGATCTTTCGGCTCCCTGTCAGTTTGCGAATTTACGGATGTAAATAACGTCTAGAGATGTTCTTCGAAGTCGTCGTGAAATTGTACGGCATAGCGGTATTCTGCAAATCTGCGTGAAACTGAAAATCGATCGATCGGCTTTATACAACAAGCCCGAGGATCGTTTGGTGGCTAAGTTTAATGGAAAGATAAGAGTCTGAATTTGTATAGATCCCCAGAAATTGTGATTTGACTGTATTTTACATATATTACGACCCGCAGTAGGAATACGTTTGGAATATATAAAAGCATTAATCTCAAGACATGTTATCATCAAACCTTTGCTTTGCTTGTGGATGGTGTTATATTCGGATAGTTCTGCGGTAGGTGAGATTCCGTCATGTAGACTTGAAATATTTGAATCGATGTAGGTAGAAGAAATTCGGTTTAGTTTTGCCGCCGTATTTGAATACCTGTTTTTGTTTATTGTAGCAGTGTAAATATTTATTTATATATCTATATTGTTTCTATAATTCATGAAGCGTAAATAAGCCGAAAGGTTGCAGTAACTCGCGCCTGTTTATGCAAAATGTGAATAAGTTTATGTGGAAATTTTCTGATTTAGAATGTGATGGATCTCAGATAATTTGCTTCGGTTTCTAATCAAAGCTTGTTGACCTTTAAAATATATTTGTGTCTAAAGCATGTAAACAGTACTGAAATTATCTTGGGTATGTTTCATTATTTATACTGAATAAGAACAATTTCTCTCATCAATTTTGGAGCAAATATAATCGTACGTACTATGAGAAGTATTTACTCCTACATATATCCCAACTACGAAGTAAATCTCAAATACGCAGTGAGAAACTGTGATTAGCTGCGTACGAGACAACAAATTGTCAAAAACATTTTGTGGCCAGTTTTGTAGCACGTGTACTTGACTCAATTCGATCACCATCTGCGAATTTACTAACACAGTAAAATATTAGAAAAATGGCCTAGCAAAGCAATTGTGCATCTAATATTAACTATTATACATTACAAACGTTCCACCTTTCAACACATAAAATTTTACTATTCCTTAGTGGTGGTGTTGCAATTATGTTTATGAATGCATTATCTCAAAAGTACATATATCTGGGTTACGTATATATATATATGGGCATACAAATACTGGGTAACGTAGAATTCCGGTGTTCAGAAAAATTTCCACAGCGGATACTTACATGATGGGAAACATTGTCATCGGCAGCTTTTTATTATTTAGAAAATTTCCATAATAATGGAAACAAATTTAAAATACTTTATTATGCTTAGATGAATAATTAATAGCAACACAAGGTTATTAACAACGGGCAAGGTATTTGTGTTAGAGAAAAAGTTGGCAGTGTTATAAAGACAAATTAAGATTTCGCCAAATGAAGACTTATTTATAGTAATAATCCTAACACGGTTTCATTAAGTAATTTCAAAAACCATTTTAACTAAGCAGACATTTTAACTAAGCAGATGTTACATCTTTGGATGCCGAGCGGTTGTTTTCTTTATATAAGGCTTCTTTCAGAGCAATGCACTTCGCTCAAGGAAATAGCTTTTTAGTTAGACGTACGCAATGTTGCATATGTTTAACTGAGTCAACCTGGATTTTTAATGTTATCTGAGTAAGTATTACATATCATACAGTAAATGTATCTACTAACGAAAGGTAACCAATTTTTATGCAAGATAGATATATGTATAGCTTATTTCATTGCTATTTGCCAAATAAAAAATCCCAAAACATAACCTTGGCTTGTTTTTATGGCTTGGCTCAGGTAGACTGTTCCGTTTATCGGCAAGATAAGAGTGTTTTTATTTGACAAATAACGATGATATGAATAGTACATAGGCACGTAGCGAAATAATGGAATATATAAAGTTTAATTAAATATGGCTTAGTAATATTGCATCAGAGCGGCCCTTCAGAGAGCAGAATTATCATTGCTACCAAAAATATAACGTAAAGTGACCCGACCGACGATGATAATACCCGAAGTGTTGTACGCTTTGAAGAATTTTTCTTCATCTGAAGACTTCATCTTCATCAAGGTCATCTGTGGCGGCTAACAAAAGAAGAAAAGTAACAAATTTTAACAAAAAAATTGTAGTATTATGAAGTCGTTTATGTAAATTACTGTTTTCCAAATATTAATATAAGATTGGTGAGGGTATCATTTTCTATCGAGACTGTCATTGAAATAGCAGATAATAAAATATATTTATAATGTACAACAAGTATGACAACAGTTCGTTTTGAAGGGTTTTTTACAGTATTAAGAATGTCGATCGAATACCATTGAAATATTATCGATATTTTCGGTTATCGATTACATCGAGAAATACGACAAAAAAATTAATGTAACGTTATAATACTAAATTAATGTTTCGAGTTAATTATGTATTTAGTCTAAAAATTAACCAAAAAGCATAATTAAGTTAATTAACAAATTAATTCAGTATTTTCTATATTTCAAGAAAATGTATCGAAAATGTATCGAAAATGTCTCATTACTTTATCATCATATGGTATATATTTTATCCTTATATTGTTACTTTTGTTAAATATGTTTAATCTAACACATTAGTTAGTCAATTAGCTAATAAATATACTGGTCATTTAATAATAGGTTACTTTTTTCTGTAATTTTTAACTTGCAATTTTTTCGTTTAGAACTGCTTTACAAGAACTTTGTATACAAGACTTTGTAAACGAAGCTCACATAAATAAAAAGATATAGATGGCTCATTTAAAGATAAATAAAGAGTATATTGAAACACTGTCATTTCACAGTAATTTAATTAGTTGTTTTTCTTTCTTTCTACTTCTGAGAGTTATGTAAATGTCGTTCGTAAATCTTCGTAAATATCAAGATTTAGTTTTTAATAAATTATTTGACAAAACAAATTGCATATTACATGAATTCTTATTTAAATATAATATTAATTACTACTTTAGTTTAAATATGTATTATTAAGAAGTGATGAGCGATGATCTAATAGAAATAAGTATGAGAAAGAAAAAAAAATGGTAAAAAAAATTATTGGGCTCGTCCGGGATTTGAACCCGGGACCTCCCGCACCCTAAGCGGAAATCATACCCCTAGACCAACGAGCCACACTAGAATATGTTTTATAATAAATAAATCATGAGAGAGTTGACTTCTCTTAAATAGTTTTATTTTTTCAAATATGGAACAATTTTAGTCTTTTACAAACATATGGTTAACAAAGTCATCCTAATATTCATTAATAAATATCACAGACATATGGTGAATATAAACAAACTCCTGGACAAAATTAATGCATCAGTGAAACTTCACATTATTTTTATATCTTCGAAGATTTAACTCACAGAACCTAGGTGATATTATAATTAAATTATTTCAACGAATGTTAAAACATTAAAATAATTTATCGAGAAAAACCATAAATAAATAACAGCAAGGAAGGATAATGTCAAATGCAATGAAAACGGTGTGCCTAAATTAAAAACATTAGAAAAAAAAAGCTCTAGACCACACGGTGGAAGTGAAAACTTAAATTAGGGTAAATTAACAATACGAAATACAATTTTGTTCTTTATTTTGTATAATCACAATGTAATTACGTTGAAAATGTATACAATTATAATAGTGTAGGAATTTGATTGTGCTCCGACTGATTGTCGTTGGTATCAGACTCTAGAAACGAAACTGTTGGTTTATAGTAACTGAAATATGAGACAAATACTTTTGATTGAAATGAATTTCCTAAATATCTCACAAAAACTCCGTCAATCATTGTTCCATATTTCGTTGTACTTTTATTTGGATCATTGGACATATTAAGATCTAATTTTGTTTTCAAAAAGTCCACTAGAGGTTTTGATGTATCTTTGGAGAAGTCAACATTGAAATCTCCACTCATGATCATTGGTAATGTATGAAAATGTTCTTCGAGAAGAGCAGATCCATCTTTGGTGTAGATAATTAAGTTTCCGTGGATGAATTTGATGATGTCTTTTACACTTTGATTAGGTGAAATATAAATAGCTACTATTATAATTTCTTGTCTATTTTCTTTATACATTTCGATACACAAATTTCGCCAATTGGTGATATATTGAATCCAAATGTTTCTGAATATTGAAGTGTGATATCCATCAGCGAACTAACAAGAGTCGACGTGTCTCTCTTATCTTTGAATATAGCTACACCTGCAGATCGGCAATTAGGTGTTTTGAATTTCACAACACAATCAAAATTCGGAACATCGACGATTTCTTCATTGTCCACTCAAGTTTCAGATAAAAGCAGTATAGTCGAACGTTGTATAACAGTATCATCGAGATCCAAAGCATGTGTCGGTAAACTTTGACAATTTAATGAATATATTGATATGCCCTTTCTATTGGAAATGAAGTTTATTAGAACATCAGTGATTGTTTGAAGCTTGTTAGGTGATAGCCTTTTGAATTGATTTTGTAAATCAATGAGTCATATAGATCTCTTCGGCCGTGATAGAATGTAGCCGTATTTCTTTCAGTCACAATATACAGCCCTTCGATGCGTGTTACTTTTGATAATGCGACATATACCAATTGCTGAGTATGCGTTTTCTCATACTCATAAGTTCACCCGATGGAGCGTTACATTCCTAGCGTTGGCCGAGTTCACCCGATTGAGCGTTACAGCCGAGGCCGTGACGGGTCAGTCTTATTCACTGCCCACTGCCAAGCGCGCCTAAAGAAGTTTTCACTTCAAAAAATTGGAGGTGGAAATAAATCGCAAGAATTTGGCATGTAGATCCTCATCTAACTTTTACCACTTATTCCATTCGTATGGGCATGCTATTGATCAAGTGGTGAATGTTTTTCTGAGGAATATTCTGTCATTAGACAAGAACGACTTTCGTAAAGTCATTGGGCAGGTATGTGATGCTTATTACACTAAAGTTAATTGTTTTAGTGCATATAATAGATGCTCTATGGGGTTTACATCTGGGCTTCTTGGTGGCCAGTTCCAAATATTCACAATTCGAAGGTAGTCCAGTACCTCTTCAGAAATGTGGGGCCCGAGCATTATCCTACATAAAAATGAAATTATCCTCGACAAACGGGGCAAATGGCATTACATGTTCTTCTAGGATATTTTCTACCTAGAAATGTGCATTCATAGACGTCCCCCGTATAGGAACCAAATCTTTACTACCATCGAAACCAATTTCTTTCCAGAATATTATTGATCCACCAAAAAATGGGATCCTCGGAGAGACAATACAGGCAACAAATCTAAGTCCTGGCTTCCGCCCGACCCGTTGATATTCATCTGATGAATTAAAACTTACTCTTTCTTCGTCTGAAAACAAAACTCGCTTCCAGTCGTCAATGGCCCAATTTACGTATTCTCTTGCAAAACGCAGTCTAGTAACTCTATTTTCTCTGTGAGCAGTGATCCAATACCAATAGCTGGTGGCCAATCTCTTTTCTCCTTCATTAACTGTCCAACCCTTCTTCATTAGTCCTTCTCCTAACCCTTCGTCCATAAATTCCTATATTTCGAGCTGCTGATAGAATTTCAACACTAAACTGGTAGAATGCCTGTTTCTTAAGGCAACTTGCATAATATATCGCTCATCTCTTGCATCTGTAAACTTACTACGACCTTTTTCTGGGGTTCTATAATAACTTACAAGTTCATTAAAACGTTTAACTTAACGAAATTAACTGTTCGACTAATTGTTGATTGTCTAACTACTAACAAATTAGCCACATATCATTAGCTACGTCCCTCGTTAACCGTCTTCACTGATTTATCGTCTTTTATGTTGCGTGAATGATTAATTTCTTCTACTACGTGTACTAAACAAAGTGTTTCATTCACTTAATGACATTATATTTAAAAAAGTTACTAGCGTAACTGAATTTATTGTTCTTTACAAATTCAGTTTAAATAAGTGTTAATTGTATTATTAACAATCACAAAATGTTTTTCGTAGCGACGGACATTTGAACGACGTTAATTCCATACATAATGCCATAAAATATTCTTTCAAATGAAGAAATGAGTGACAACAAGTTGTGTGTGAGATACGTACATTTACGTTCAAAAATCAAGCGTCCTTATTGAAAGACCCTATACATTCAATGCCGTAATATTAATCGATTAAAATGTTTGCTATACTAAGTAATACAATTGTTTGCAGTTTTCCCTGTAGTAAATAGAAACTGTGTAATTATCCGTCATTCTATTTTATTTATTTTGATTTATGACTACAATCGTTTTGCTTACGATTTATTATTGATTTATTTATTATTTATTATCGATCGTTGTACATAAGTGTAATGCGATGTACTTACTCAACATATATTTGTTCACTGTAAAGCTGTCCCTTCCAATGTCGTTTAACTTTTCAAGTCTCGACATCTTTTTTGCAGTATCGAGTTAAATAAGGTCAAAGGCTTTTTGTTTAGGATAGACATTTAGATTTAAAAAATCACTGTATTAAGTGTTAAGGAGTTCTATGAGAATCTTCGAATGTTGTGTTGTGCATTTAATGATATAGATTGCTGGGCTTTATTTGTGCTCTTGAACAAATCAGTTGCCGTAAAATTTTGTGCATTATTTTTTTTTTATAAAGATAAATATTTCACAATAATTCATATTTCCCTATTCGTGCTGTAATTGTCTTCAGGAGAATTATTTTTCAGGAAAGCCACAGGTAATTCTGCGGCAACCTAGAAGCCGTCGCGTAGATTTCAGATGTCTTAATCGATGTAGGTGCAAGCAATTCAGTCTAGCTTTGCCATTGTGTCTAACAATCTGTCGTCTTGGTCTTTGTGACAGTGTAAATATCTATATTCCTCTCTTGTCTCTGTGACTTTCAAATAGTGTAAATGTATCGATAGTTTGTAGTAGCACGCGACTATTTATGCACAATGTGAGAAGGTTTAAAATATGACGGATATCAAATAATATGTTAGGCTTGCAACTGAAGCTTATTGGCATTTAAGAAATCTGTATGTATGTTATATAAAAATACCGTTTATGTACATTGTTAACTTTAGCTATTATCTTGTGAGAAGGTAATATGATATTCTGGGAATCTGTTATCATTCTCTTTCCAGACATAATACGATCTGTTTAACTTTTGATTCTGCATTTCATATTTCATTTATCACTAAATGTGATGGCTAGGAGTATTGCCAAGGCCTTCCCAGAAGGCCACGCTTTGCCACGCGTTAGCGTCAGCATTTTTAAACTTATAAATTATATCCAAGCCAGCACAAAGTTAGTCTAGATTGTAACTTCATTTCGTCATCTACGACTCATTTCAAAATTATACAAATTACAAATAAACAGTCTTTAATATTAAAAATCGTTTTTAAAAAACTTATAAGCTGAAATAGCATATAAGATGTATATAGCACGTAAACAGTGCAAGATAAATAATAAAAATGGTCAAGAACCTTACAATCTACTGAATTTATCTTTGATTTAATTTTTATACTGCCTTCATGTATGCCATTATGTATACTGAATAAAGATTGATTTCGTCAGTCTTTGAATAAATATAATCGATTCTACATGGAAATTTCCTAACTGAAATGTGGTAAATCACCTACTATATGTGTGCTAAATATTTTAAAATAATATTAAATCATAAATACACAATGAAAAAATGTGGTAAACTGATGCTAAGACATACCACACATTCTGTGGCCAACATTACAATATACACTTGATCCGTTTAGGTCATCATATGCTTATTTACTAGCTAGTAGAGATTAATAGATGTACCGCTCGTTAAGAATAGGAACAAGTTTCTATGGGACCGCCTCTAGCATGACGTTAACTGCACCACCAAAAATTCGAAGCAATTCAACATTTAATATGCTGATCTATATATATGACTACATCACAAAAATTTCAACATTCAGTATATCACGTGTTATTATTTCGTAATTTTGATACGGTGCTTGTGCGGTTTTTATCAAATCTCCTCAGTTCATAAGCAGTATCCTGGTATTTTAGAACATCCACATCCTATTCTTACACAATGCAGAACAAGGTTAAAGGCAGCGTATTTCTATTATTAAAAAAATAACGTCCTTAGTCTTTCAAGTGGAAAAGGATTTAAAAGCTATCCACAGTAATTATACAGAACTAGCATATGCCATACGTAAAGTACAAAATACTTCATTATCCTGCAAATGTAAGAATAGAACGTGCAAAAGGCATATTGTAAATGACGAGAAAGGTATTCGTGTTAAAGTGAACATGGAGTGAAATATGGAGAAATATATGATCAAGATTAGACCATTTTATGCAGTGCTATCGTAAAGTAATGGATATCAATTCAAAATTCAAGAAACAACTTTTGGGAAAAATATCAGATCCCGTCAAATTTTATATTTAATTGTGCATTTTTTAAAATATAGTTAATACATACAGCTTGATTCGTGTAGGAGAGGAAAATCAACTAAATTGAATGTTTAAATTATGCACCTTTGGCTGCTTGACGACAGATTTAGCAATAATGTTATTCTTATTGCTGTGAGATAAAAACGTGAAATAGTACTAAAAAGTAAAAATCCTGATGGATGATGTAGTAACACACTCAAAATCAAGTGAATGTGTAGTGCGGCATAGTTGACGGAAGAATTTTGCGCCCCTATTTCTTTAACGTGAACCTAACTAGTGTAAGATATTTGGATTTTCGTCGAGACGATCTTATTCCTGAACTAATAACTTCATATCCAAATATAGAGGAACCCGATCTTCCTAGAAATGATTTCCTCTTTCAACAAGATGGTGCACACCTCCCCATTATGCAGCACCTATAGTGTTTATTTGAATGAAATGTTTCCAAATCTCGTTCCACCTTCTTCCTATCCCGTTGGATAGAAGGGGACCGATTGAGTGGCCACCCAGATCGCCAGGTTTGATACCCTTAGATTACTTTTTGTGCGAAGACTTAGAAAACAAAATATACGTTACTAGGAAAAATAATTCAAAATATTTAAAAGCAAGAATTCATAACAAAATATGATGTATACCTCTTGAAGTTATTAACAACATTCAAACAGAATTTATTAACCGTTTTAGCTCCTGTCAGGCAGCCAACGGTGCGCAATTTTAACTTTTCATATAAGTGTTTTTTTAAATAATCATTGCGATTATTTATATTTAGGATTTTAAAATTACACAATCGTTTTTCTTGATTTGATTTTATTTAACCTATACTCACGGTAATTTAACTAATACTGTGCGTATGTAAATAATGTGCTCTTTCGCATTCCGTAAAAAAAGGGGGGTTGCCATTAAAAAGAAATATTGAAGACCCCATTTTTCTTATACGAATCACCTTGTATATATTAATTATATTTAAAAAAATGGGCAACTAAAAACAACATTTGACGGGTCTACGAGTTTCTTCCAAAAGTTTTATTCCTTGAATTTTTAACGAATTTATTAATTCGAAATTCGATTAATTTTTTTTAATACAATTATGTTTCTATGTAATATGTTTCACCCTGAGCAGTTCTATAACATATACGAGGGTGGATCAAATATAAACGAGCCTTTTTAAATTTCGCCCCGGATTGTTGTTCAAGGCGAATACGGGCATTAGGAGCCTGAAGTGAGGATATTAGGTGGCACAGAATCGACGCATGGTATTGCTGTGTTTGTTTAATTAGTAGCAATCACAATGAGTGTGAAGAAGATACATAGCAGCATTGTGCAACGAATTATTATTATGTTTCTTACACGCGAAAACGTGAAACCAGCTGAAATTCTGCGTAGATTGCAAGCACAGTACGGAAATGAAACGCTTTCGTGGTCATGTGTAAAACTTTGGTGCAAAGAATTCAACGGAGGGCGTAACCGTGTCGAAAATGTAATCATCCTCGTCGTCCACGCACCAGCATTTCGCCGGTTAACATTGCACGCGTTAGAAACTGTATTGATTGGAACCACCACGCCACGGTGCTTCAGATATCTGTTGAACTCGGCATCAGCTATGGAAGTGTCCACACAATCATAACTAAAGACTTAGGATTCCGAAAAATTTCAGCTCGTTGTGTCCCAAAGTTGCTGACTGAAGATCAAAAAGCTGCTCGAGTTCGCATCTTTCAGACGCTTCTCACTCGATTTAGAGAGGAAGGTGAAGATTTTTTGCGCAAAATTGTAACCTGCGATGAGACGTGGGTACACCATTACACCCCAACATCAAAAAGAGCAAGCATGGAGTGACGACGCAAAGGTGAATCAAACCCAGTGAAGCCGAAAACACGTCTGTCTGCAGGCAAAGTTTTAGCCACGGTTTTCTGGGACTGGAGAGGGGTGCTGTTGGTCGATTTTTTGCATGAGCGAAGAACCATTAACGCAGCCTACTACTGTAACCTCCTCAATCAGGTAAAGCTTGCTTATCGCCGAAAAAGGAGGACGCACCCCATTCGTGACATGTTACTCTTGCACGATAACGCTAGGCCTCATACCGCAGCTTTAACGCAGGCCAAAATCGGTGAAATGCACTGGACTCGGCTGGAACACCCTCCATATAGCCCAGATTTGTCCCCTTGTGATTTCCACATGTTTGGGCCTCTCAAAGAGTCACTAGGAGGCGAGCGATTTCAGACCGATGAACAGGTGGAAGCGTTTGTGCGCACCTGGTTAGACACCGGCCCTGCTTCTTTTTATGAAAACTAGATGAAAAAACTACCAATCCGTTGGGAAAAATGTATAGACAAAGAAGGGGGATATGTAGAAAAATAGAGAAATTTGTGTTTTTGTGAAACTTTTCAACATAAATATTTGATGAATAAAGGCTCGTCTATATTTGATCCACCCTTTTATTAATCTTACTTAGTATTTGCGTTTACTGTAATCTAACCCGATCCTCTTCTCTCTCTACGGTGCACGTCGGCACCGCTCCGCCATCCTAGCGGGTGGCTGACGAGTGCGTATGCACGCGGTGCGCGGCAGTGACGACGAATTTTCCCCATTGTATCATCAATGGTTACATAGAGTGGAGAAAGCGGAGCCAGGTTGATTCGGGGTGTTTCCAACGCCAAGGGTTGTCCCAGGGGGTTGTTAGGGGTGTAAACATAATCCCGGGGGTAGTATCGTGTACGTCTTCTGGTATTCATGGGGAAAGTGTGTCTATACCATCGTTGTGTGCTGACAAGACACAATAAAACAAATTTTATCGGAACTTGTTTGACTCACTGTGTAAATTCTAGTAATTTCCGAAGTTCCAGCGAGCGGCCCGCTCGTTGAGGGTTGGTTAGTACATCAAAATGTGGAAGTATGGGGCAATTTACCTCCGTGAAATCTGCCCCGTTTCAGTGTAGTAGTGGTGTGAGTGGGAGCGGCGATATGGTTCTTAGATCAGTCTGCATGGCTCTTTTATTCTTTACTTTGAACTTAATTTGATTACTTTCAAATAGCCGGGACGACAGCAGTCGTGCCAGTACAAGTACAATGAGAATAAATGAGAAAAAAGGACGTAACGCACCTTGTTAGCCAGCCAAATCATACACACATGGATTCCAACTAATTTATTACAAAAAGAAAACACACACACAACGAAATACAGTTATACAAAAATACTACTATTACATACTAACAACCACTACTATTTAATAAAACCAAAAAATTAAACTAATGTATGCAAGGACAATGGTGATGGCAACGGATATAATAAAAATGACGCGGAGTTGTGAATCAACTCAAACACCTGATGTAGAATGACCAGAGACCGCCGCACAGTGGTCTGAAATCCCGAAAAGCTGGCCAAACGTCGAAAACGTAATAAATTTGACTGAAAATCTGAATTTGGAAGGTTCTCGGGGTCGCTGATTACAAATCCGAAGTCAAAATTTAGAAAAACAAAATGGCGGATGAGATACGACGAAAAATTTTTTCAAAAATGAATTACATTGAAATAAAAGTCTGGACTTGGGGCTTTTCGGGATCGCTGATTACAAATGCGAAGTCAAAATTTAGAAAAACAAAATGGCGGATGAGATACGGCGAAAAAATATTTCAAAAACGTATTACATTCGAGTAATAGTCTGGATTCTGGGGTTTTCGGGGTCATTGATTACGAATCAGAAGTCAAAATTTAGAAAAAGAAAATGGCGGATGGGATACGGCGAATACATTTTTCAAAAACGGTATTACATTCGAATGAAAGTCTGTACTTAGGGGTTTTCACGGTCGCTGATTACAAATCCGAAGTCAAAATTTAGAAAAACAAAATGGCGGATGAGATACGGCGAAAAAATGTTTCAAAGACTTATTACACTTGAGTAAAAGTCTGGACTCGGGCATTTCCGGAGTTTGTGATTACGAATTCGAACTTAAAATTAAAAAAAAAACAAAATGGTGGCCCCAGTATAGCTGAAAAATGACACCATGACGAATAATCATTAAATTTTTTTCAAATTTCCCGCATAGAGATTGTGAATAAATTATACATGAAATGTAATGACAGTTGATATTTGAAGTGTTAGGGAGTAGAGGATTGGAATACAGTAATAAATCATTATTAAACTGGCAGTGAATATTTATAATATATTTCTTTCATTCTTACGTGTTACGTTAATGACGTGTGGGTTGTTTCTATCAAAGATTTGCAAGGGAACAAGTGGAATAAAGAAAATGTTGGCATCTGATTTAATGCCGTCTCCATCGCTAAAGTTTTGTTTATAAGTACTTTGACCACTAGTGCCATCGCATCCCCACTTGCGTATCAATTCTAAATTATGAACTTTGTTTTCAGGAAGACATTTAATAACGTCCGATTGTAGCATTAATATCCTTTCAGCTGTATGATTTAGTGATGCTTGGAGTCCAACTGTCGCTCCTCTTTCAGTTACAGAAATTTCTGACTTTACAGGGTAACACCTTTTTTTAGTATCTAATACATATCCATAAGGCGGATATAATTTACAATGATTGCTCAAGCTTATAGAACGTATTAATTGGTAGTGACTTTTGGTCATTCTACCTTCTATTATGAGTGATAATGCTTCGTTGCCTGACAGCACTCCTTCTGAAACGTGTTCCATAGATTCCCGGTACTGTGATGCTTTTGATGGACCGCCTTGTGTGATATCTCTAATTACATTTGAAGCATGTAAATTTCCAGAAGCGCGGAGACCCATTTGTGTAGAGTAGGCCAATTCGTGGACGTTATGTTCTTATCGAACTTTCTCTGTCCTCCTTCGATTTGACCGATCATCAAATCATCCCAGCTCGTGGAAGGACGCCCCATTGTCTTCTCTGTGGAAGGATGCCCCATTGTGTTTTCCATGGAAGTCTTCGAACCTTCATTTTCGATTGTGAAAGACACAGGAACGGTGAGCCACTCGTCAAATTTTTGGAAGAATTTGATTTCGTTCCTGCTCACTTGTTGCCACCTCTTCTTGAACTCCGATATCAATCTACCCATGACATCTTTCATACTTTGCGGAAGAATGTATGGATGCTTCAATTTTTTTGACACCTCCGTCTCAACAATGTCAGGGGTCACGTTGATTTTCTCGTTCAATACCGATTTCACAAATATGAAAATCTCCTTCCTCGTGATAGAAATTTCTTCGATATTATCCAGAAGTGCTGTAGAAAATAGAAGAATAACATTAGTAGGAGAATTATCTTGATCAATTTCCTATAAAAAATATTTAAGGTGGAAAAATTACGAAAAACTGCAAAGAGAGCGCGCATCATCGCATAAAAATTATAACCAAAACCAAAGTCGCAGCCAGCTGCAGCTAATTTTTGGATATGTTTTGAAGAAATGTCTAAGCAACAATTTACATTTGGTTTAAGAGCCGGGGTCGGCAAGGGTTTTGACTTATTGATTTTTTTAACAGGACTTCTCAGAACGCAACGAAGAAAAATACCACTATATTCATTAATTATTTACTATTTCATACACTATCAGTAATAATTTCGAGCGGCAGCTTTAAATTATACTTACTTTCTGGAGGACAATCCATTTTGCAGTATCCAAATTCGTCAACTTTTCGCGATTCTATACACGTTTGAACTTTGTCTTACTTTCGACACGCGACGAGTAAATAATGCGGCAGGCCCGCTTACGAACGGAACGAGTTTCTGAGCCAGGCAGAGACGATTCTCCTTTGTTAATGCTCATAATACATACTAGGTGTACCACTACAAATATTCCAACCACTAAAAGTCCCTAGAAATAAAAATTTGTTTTCGACTTTTGGCCAGCTTTTCGGGATTTCAGACCACTGTGCGCCGTCAGCCTCGTTGGCTACCCACAGAACACCCAAACTCATCACGGAACTCACGGCAGAGAATTGCAGAGTCCCCAAACTCTGAGATGTTATCATGATAAAGCTACTAAGGTATGGTAAACTGATATAGTTGTTACAATATTTTTATAAAAATTTCTTATTTTGAACATTCTACAAAATAGTTTCATTATATATAAATTTAGGTTCTATAAACATTATTTTCAAATTTAGGAATAATGAAATCATTCAAATGTAATACCGAAGAATTTAATAGAACTGTATATCATCTAAATATGATTAGGCTGTTGAAGTGGACCCGGAACCCTTTTTTTTTCATTTCGTTACGTTAACAGGGTTAACGTAAAAAAGTCTAGTATAGAAGAGAAAGGCAAATCCTCTACGAGACCCGCAACTTCATAAACCCCCCTTTAAAACAGTTTAACGATAATTATCCGGAATAATCATATAATGCGGAGATAATACCCAGGGCATTAGTAATGAAGATCGTTATCCGTCACAAAGAATTTAATATGAGCAGGTATATAACGTAATAAATAGTAAAGCTGATAAACTTGAGGAGTGAGCATTTGCAATGCAAAAGAGCCTTGTTAATTATAAAAGGGACTAATTCTGTATTGTTTGAGAAACGGTTATTGAATCAAAACGCGCTTTCCTCTTAAACAACACAATACTCGGGATAACTAACTAAATAGCAATTGCACACAATTTGCTAAGAACGAGTTTCAAGACGGTGCTCGAGACAATGGCGTAATGAGAAATACGTGTTTACAGATGTGGAATTGCGCTCTTTAATTTAATTGCTTCTATTGAATATTTTCCGGCTGACTGGCTTCATTAACGGTATATATTGGAAATATTCAAAACATAAATAATAAAATGAGGTTGAGGTTGAGGTGAGGTTTCTGGATTCAGGTATAGGGTGCCCTTTCTCCACAAAAAATTTTATTATTAAAAAGATGTTAAGTTTTACGTTGTAATTTAAGTTAAAATTCAACAGTGGCTTACATTATTTTTCTCAGTTTTTCTTAGTAAATTGCAATACTCATAAGGGAGAAACAAGGAGACATGTTTTCACGCCCAGGGGTCGGTCAGGGCCACTTGCTACTTTTAAACAACCAAGACTTCGGAATGAAGGGATACATAAGATGAGGGAAAAACAATAGGTTTTATTATATATTATATACAATCTTCATACATACAAGCATATAATTTTATAAATTTACGTTTGTTTCTTTTAGAAATTGTATTAAAGCCTTATTAATTTGCATACAATTTTTACTAAGTAGGGAAGTCAGATTTGTAGGCAACTGTACTTGTTCTTTAATTAATGTGGTTATCAATTTTCTGGTAGCCTGATAGTTATTTATACAATTAAAAAACATATAATTAAGATCGCCGATTGATGCATTATCACAAGGACAATACGGAGTAGGAACGATGCCAATGCGATGTAGATGTGGGGGAAAGCATGCATGATTTAGTTTGAGTTTGATCATTGTTGAGGTGTGGTGTTTTAAAATCACATTGTTAATATAAGTACTAGATGGTAGTAGGGTGAATCGAAATACTGCCTTCCTGTTGTTCAACAGTAATACCAATTACTCAGGAGATACGCGTATTATTATAACACTGACCCAGAAAAGTTTCGAGGTGATCGTCCTCGATTTCGATGCAACTTCTTATGGTGACGCTAGAACCAAAAATAAGGGCCTGAAGCCATGGTAGTAGATAAACATTTGGAACTCCTGATAACTGAACGTTTTGAAGGGATATTATGTTACACCATTTATTATTGAAAGATAATATCATTAAACTCTGTAAATTCAAATAACATGGAGCTTGTTATATTCATCAGAAAAAGGAAGCTGGACCACCTAAGGATACCACAGCTACAAGGCACAATCCCTTGTATATTGTAGTCACCACCTTTTGAATGTACACTGTTGTTGTGATGGCAATGCTACTATATGGAGTAATTGCTTGGTGGTCCAGAGTCGGGCAAAAAACATGGCACAAAAGTTACAGAAAATAAAAGGTTTGAACACTGATGGTTCAAAAATGCTGGGAATATAGGACTGGATATAGTATACAGGATTGGTCTGGGCATTCTCTGGATGAAGATTTAATGCTCCGAATGAGTGATTCATTAGGCACCCATGCCACATTATTTCATGGTGAGGTTATGGGGGTGGGGGAGGGGTACTAAATGTGATAGCGAAATTACCGATTAGGGGACTGCTGAAAAAATTATTAGCATATTTATAAACTGTAAGGCTACTTTTATAGCCTTAAATAATTCCTCAGTTCTGAGATTTTACTTTATCACAATGATAGGTTGTGATAAAAATAGTTGATAAACACGTTTATATAAACTGAGGTTCTCATTAGAAAACTTTGTCACAGATGCATTTTCTAAGGCATAAATCTCCTAACTTTTCTGACCTGTTCTTAATATTACTGACTATATGTACTTATTCATCTTATTCATTTACCAGCAAAGGACACGTGGATCCTTCCTGCAGGGAATAATTCCATTTGGCGAAGTTGAAATTACCTGAAACAAGGAAGAACTATATTAGGATACTATGCTGTATTGTAACACATTTACAGAATAGTACGATTACAAAATCTACACACAAATAATATAACGAAAATCGTTATTAATAATGATGCGGAGGATATGTATATATTTTAGCAAAAACTTGACACGGTAGCCTTATTTATGAAACGAAAAGTGAAGTTGAATGTGTAATATGTATTAACATATGTCTTAAATTTAAGGAAACGATAATCCTCAAACACGGGATACTGGTTACTGGTACTGTTAATCAGATAAATCATTGATGTGCTAGGGCAAACAAACTATGTCATTTAATACTCGGTGAACCATGTCTAGGTTCTAGAGAATTTTTGTTAAGACGAACCAGCGAGATCGTTTTGAAAAGCCACTCTAAATTCGATGGTGCAGCAAACTAGTAAACTAGTGTTTGAATCTGTCTCATTAGGATTTACAAATCCTAATAAAAACACTAACGGGACATAATGGGACAGGCTAAACAATCATTTTCACGTTATTACATATTATTATGTGAAAAGCAGATAACCACCTTGATAGTTGAAATCTGTGGGATGCAGCGCTGCGGGAAGCTGAGACGAGTTTTCTCTTTTAAAGTTTATACTTAAATTCAGAGGGTCACCAAATGACAACCAAAGATGTTATAATCTTCTCGATATTATTTATTATATTCTCGCACACCCTTGTGTTAAAAAAACAGAGAACTGTCTTGATATTTGAAATATGTGAAACATAGTGCTGAGGAGAGGTAGGCGATGTTTTCTCAAAAATTTTACTGTTATATTCAGAGTATCGCCAAATGAAAACCAAAGAAGTAATTATCTTCATTATATCATTTGTCGTTTCCTCCCATACTCTTATTCAAAAAGTTGAAAAAGCGTCTTCGTAGTTGAAATCTGTAGAATGTAGCATTGAGGAGAGGTAGGAGGTGTTTTCTCAAAAATTTATCCTTATATTCAGACTATCGCCAAATGAAAACCAAATAAGTTATATTCTTTTCAATTTCATTTGTCGTTTTCCCATACTTTATTGTGCTAAGAAAATAGAAAACCGTGTTGTTAGTTGAAACTTGTGAGACGTAGTGCTGAGGAGAGACCGGATATGTTTTCTCAAAAATTTACCCTCAAATTCAGAGTATCTCCAAACAAAAACCAAAGAAGTTACAATATTCTCGATATTATTTATCACATATTTTTATGTAGAATGTGAAAACGAATATCGTCTTGATATTCGTAATCTGTGAAACGTAGTGTTTTCGCGGCGTTTTCTCAGAAAATTACTTTGCATTCAGCGTATTCCCAAATGAAAACCAAAGAAGCTGTAATCTTCTCGATATCATTTATCGTTTAATAACAAATCGTGTGCAAAAAAACAAAGAACTGTCTCTATAGTTGTAGTCTATGAACCGTAGCGTCGAGAAGCTGCAGATGGTGTTTCTCAAAACATTTAAATTCAGCATGTCATCAAATGAAAACCAAATTAGTTATAATCTTCTCGATATCATTTGTATTTTACTCGCATATTCTTGTGGAAAAACACAAAGAACTGTTTTGATTGTTGCAATCTTTTAAACGTAGTGCTGAGAGACGGTATTTTCTCAAAAATTTACCCTTTTTATAGTATCCCCAAATGAAAAGCAAAAAAGCTAGAATCTTCTCGACAGACTTTGTCTTTTCATGACATACTCTTATGTAAGAAACGAACGAAACATTTTGATAGTTGCAATCGGTGGACCAAAAGGAAGAGCCATCAATGTCCTGCCTAGTATGAAGTGTCAAAAGAATATTAAATCTGCAATTGTGCATCTTTGAAATTAACATCTGGGTTTGTCGAAATATTCTCCTGTTCCACTTTGGATGCACAGATACATGACACCTTCAATATTGGACAAAATTTTCCAGATTAGGCTACATGCTATAGACTTGATGTGTTACGTTACGTAGCAAATTAGACATCCTTGAACTGGATTACACTTGATGTGTTATATAATGTAATATCAGATGCTGAATTGCTGCACTAGTACATTTTTTAAATCACTTACTGGCTAGTAAACACGAAAATGATGGTCAAAGCGGATCAAGTATACGTACTATAACGTTAACCACGGAATATTTTTTAGAATAAGTTATCCCGTCTACGATTAACCACAGCCTCTTTATTGTGTATTTTATCGGGTATCAATAAATATTTGGTGTTATTATCGATAAAATTTATATGTATATTATTATTAAATAAGAAGTAGACAATAAATGAGAATGACACAAAATATGCATTTATATTACTTCGTTTACTTCATCATCGCGAAACAACAAATAAGATTAGGTACATACTCGTATATGTATATAATATCTATTCGGTGAAATTATCCAGCGGCTCATAAAATGCAACACATTATTCAGTCATTTGGGTAAGAATTTTAAGACTTGGCTAACACAGTTAATTTTTATCACGCAGGAATAACCTACCCCATGCGTAGTAAAGTGTACAATTTTGTGGTGTATTTATATTAGTTGTATACCTAATATATAAAAGTTTACAATACAGTGGTGTCAAATTTTGCGGATTACACTGGTGTTAAGTTTTATACCAGAAATGATGAAATTGTACACCATTTTCACATCATTAAATGTGGTAAAGTTTGTCCACGGCAAAAATAGCGTAAGTAGATTACATTTAAGTAAAACTCTTAAATAATAACACAGGCCAACAAAGATTTTGTGATCGGCCTTTTTTTGACTTTTTAACTTAGTTGCATACCATGAACTACAGAAACACTATTTTTCTGCTTCCATCACCCACCAGTATTTGTAAATGTACATTGTACAATAATTTGTAGTTTTTATATCCAAAGTTCTATAAAATTAAATTTTGCCTCAACCTTTGTGGCGCCCCTGTGTTTAATCGGTTTGAAACGTATACACAAGTATGGGGGATTTACCGAAACATAATTGGCCAATGGGGACATTCTGGTTTTATACTATTCGGGTATTTACATAGTCGCTGTAGTACGTTTTTAATGTGTGTACGTTTACTCGTGACATCGCGTCATATGTTTTTATTTAGTTTTAAAAATGCCTAGAAGTTGTAAAAATACACCAAATATATTTTGTTATGTCTGTGGCTGTTTTGTTAATATTACACCACTATTACAAAAACAATTTATTCTATTTCATATTAAATTAGGATTAATGAATCAATATGTAAAAGCTGTAGATAAATATGGAAATTGTTTTAAGTACTTATGTGGCAAATTTCCAGCTCTTTCTGAAGCAAAATTAAAGGAAGACACTTTCGTAGGACCACAAATATTAAAATTAATGTAGGACCATCAGTTTGAAGAAAGAATGACAGAAATTGAAAAAGAATCTTGAGTATGCTTTAAAGACGTAACAGAATGTTTTTTTAGGAAATAGTAAATATCCGCAGTATGAGGAAATTGTCAACAGAATGTTAGGTAGGTTTAAGAAACTTGGTTGTAATATGAGCATAAAAATTCATTTTCTGCATGCTCATCTGGACAACTTTGAAGAAAATCTGGATGTTCCTAGTGAGGAGTAAGGTGAAAGGTTTCATCAAGACATAAAGGAGATGGAAAGGAGGTACCAGGATCGATGGGATGTGGCGATGATGGCACATTACTGCTGAATGCTGAAAAGAGAACATCCAACGAATTATTACACAAGAAAAAATACAAAACGAAGTTTTTTGTTAAAAAGGAGAGATTTTCAAAGAAAAAAGAAATTAGAGACTCAAAAATATTTGTGTTGTTGCATTTTACTATGTTTTTTAATGTTTATTAAATATCTTCTATATTTACTAAACGGATGTTTTCATGTGTGTGTCACGAAATTTTTAGGTCGATGTACGAAATGCTTTTCATTCGAATTTCGGCATTTTGACAAAGAAATGCGATTAACGTGGTAACTTTTTTTTATCCGAAGCCTCTAGACTCTAGAAGTATGCTCCGGAGATACCTTCGATATGAGCAAGGGCGCGGCGCAATACTATTGTGATTTTCTTACTCCTAATATTTATTAAAATGTAATTTTCCCTTTAGTTTTTAATTTATACTGATTATTCAGTTTATCAAAAACTTTACGTGAGGGGCAAAAACGGAAGACAGATATGAAATCAGCTTAAATAACTCACTTATAGTCAGCTATCAAACCCAAATCAACTTTCAAAATGTCAAAATTTGTAGGTCTGTGTAATTATTCTAATTTCTATAATGTAATACTACATAGATTTATATGGAGTGTGTGGGATAAAAATGTGGAGTTTTATTAATAGGGTCCTAAATTAGGACAAAAGTTTATGTAATCCTATCTACAACCATATTTGCCAGTACATTAAATCGCATAAGGCTGTTGGTATAGCGAAGTATTTCTATTAAAGAACTGAACTTATGACAGGCATCTTATGAAAAATATTACTTGTATATAGCGTAGTTCATTACTACAGCAAATAATAATTTAATGAGCGAAATATCATGGTTAGTATGCACGAACCACATTCTTGAATGTCGTTACTTTTCTAATTGCAGCGATAAAAACACAGCGGCCGCCTCACAAACAAAATTATGACACCGACTGATTGCAATTTAAAAATAACTCCTCCTCTGCACTCCACTAATATTATACGACTAAAATAGATGTGTGAATGTAGATATCTATTCAGAAACACCGGCCTGTTTTTGACATTTACTAGTCTGTTGTTCATGATGCAACTGACAAACTATTGTTTATTATGGTATGTAAAAAGTCCTTCACATTTTATTTTATATTGAAGAACATGATTGAAATAATATAATTTAGAACCGAAAATTGATTTAAATGTACACTTAAATTCACTCATATCAAATTTATAATAATAAGGTTCTATTATCGAACAGCAGAAAAATTGGCAAATAATGTAATCAGAAAAAGTAATATCAACAAGCAATTGAGGAGCTTCGTTTCAAAGTGCAATTGCTGGTAAAATCCTGTTTTAGTACAAAGACCGTTTTTTTCTAAGTAGACCAAATGATCACGATTGGCAAAAAAAAATTTACAGGGATTAATTTATTAGTATATAAAATCTTAAATTATCACATGATTAATAATCATCACCTATTATATTAGCAGAAAAAAAATTTTTGCTATAAGGAAATTGCAGTTTGAAGAAAAAAAACTTTAATTTCGTTTTGAAAAAAAATAACAGAAATTGCATTTTGAAGAAAAAAACACTATATTTCATATTTTATTATAAAAATGAACAT
This sequence comes from Rosalia funebris, assembly GCA_037954035.1. NCBI lineage: Eukaryota > Metazoa > Arthropoda > Insecta > Coleoptera > Cerambycidae > Rosalia > Rosalia funebris. Next base: position 10,796,276 of record JAZFAV010000009.1, read on the forward strand.
TAGGTAAGTCAAGAAAGAGAAATAATCCAAACTAAAAAATTAACAAAACTTGTTTATTTTAATATCGAACACCACAATCCTCTTTTATATAATCGCAGTCAGATTCTTCGGCGATGTTCGCTACTTCTCCTCCATCTTTTTCGTCTTGCTCCTCTAAAAGGTTAAGATTTGCTTCTTCCAGCAATATTTAATAAAAGTCAAACCTCTTATCTGTTTCCCAATCCTCGTCATATAAATCCATGAGTTTCTTTATGTCTATCAACTTCTTCGTTTTGATGTTATTATTTAGTAAAGGTAAGGGGTTGAGTTTGGCTTTACTTATTTGCTTTCCTCTTTTCATGATAGTACCGTATTTTTACCGCAGAGACATCATCATTTAGATAGTATTACTCCATCTTTACCAGAACATCTTTGTTTTTCAATCTTCCGGTGACTATCTTTTTAAGGAAAATTTGTCTCATCTCTCTTATTCCGGTAATATTTTTACAGTTAATATTACTCATTTTTTTTACATCATGACGTATCCAGTCTGATCCTATTTTCCGTACTATACCGACCTCTTTTAATATTATTTCGTAATCTTCCTTCATTGCGATGACACTGTGCTTCCGATATTTTAATTCTATTTGACCAAATACCCGACCAGCGGGCATATAAGAATAACCCCTAACTGGGAAGATAAGGGTGATGTTGTTGAGGTGTAGAGGCGCATCGTGATACAGGCACATAGGCAAAGCATTTGCCTATGTGGCTGTAAGTATAACATAAACATTTTTGTTTTTACCTCCACAGCTATCTGCAAAAAATCTTATATATTTTGCATTTTCTGGAATTTCCAAATGACGTAGGAAATCGCATACAGCCGATGTTACTTTTTTATTTGTCTTTCTTTGTTTCTTTCTGGTACCATCACTTTTTTTACGTATGTACCTCAACCGCATGCACATCACAATCGATTATTATTTTACACTACTAACTACGCAAAAGTAACCGAAAAATGAAAGTAGACACTAAATGCATAGATAAATAAAATTACTGTCCATGCAGAAAATGCGCTTTGAACCTACAATGTAGAAATTGCAATTTGAACTGAAATTTGTTTGTGGAAATTGCGTTCTGAAAAGAAATTATACTTAAAAGGTATATTTATATAGCACACAAATTGTGTCTTGAAAAGTTTTATTGCGTAAATTAGTAGCTTTCAACATATCCATCTCTGCCATCTCTAAGTCAATAGCGAAATTTTTCTAGAAATTACGTTTTGAAACGAAGCTCTTCAATTATCAAATAAGGAAACAAAACAAATATTTGTGTGTATATGAGTAGCAGTAGCAAGAGCAGTTCAGCACATGCTTTCTCGTTTTTGTTCTCGACATGCATTCACCAGTTTAAATTCCTTCGAACGAAGCAACTCAAAGTAAATATTCCGAACAATCACAATAAAACATTAAAATAGCCTATCCGCTGCAAAGATATATACAAGAGTATCCTTCGAATCTGAGAATTTCTCTTGAGACACAAAATAAACCTTCCTGCAATATAAGCAAACTTAAACCAAAATCTATTTGTGCGATGCACATATCCGTATATAATGTATATCCATTTATTTGAAAAATAAACCCAGGTAAATCAAAGGTCTATATCAAAGCTGTGTTTTGTTTTCAAACATACTTCCTAATAAATTTCAAAGCGTTTACACAGCTACTAGTATACACAAGATATTTCAGAAATCTGCTTGATATATGCAGGATAACTCTAATAGAATATTAAGACACTGGAAATATATTTAAAAATCATGCAGTTGGTATATTATAAACTTGTGGACAACATTGACGCATCAGTGAAACTTCACATTATTACTTTTATTTTTTCGAAAATTTAAATCATAGTACCTATGTAATATAATTAAATGATTTCAACTAATGTTTTATTACCAGGAAAAAATTAAATCGTAAGAGTTTGAATTCGGTAGAATGTCCTCTCGTTATTATCACCTTTTCCATTTGTCTGGTCATGCTATTGATCAAGTGATGAATGGTTTTCTGAGGAATATTCTCTCATTCGACAAGAATAACTTGTTCGAGTTCTCTAAGAGTCATAGAGGCAGGTATGGGGGCATAGTTGGAATATTCACAAATCAAAGGTAGTCTAGTACCTCTCTAGCAAACGTGGGATCGAGAGTTATCCTGCCTAAAAATGAAATTGCCAGCGACAAATACGATATTCTCTACTTAAAAGTATGCATTCATGGATCTCTCCTCGTATAGGAACCAAATCCCTGCGATCATCGAAACAAATTAATCCAAAAAATAAGATCCTTGGAGAGATATTGCAGGCAGTAAACCTCTTTCCTCGCTTCCGTCAGACTCGTTGACACCCATCTGGTGAATTAAGACTTACTCTTGCTTCGTCTGAAAAGAAAACTTTCTTTCAGTCGTAAATGGTCTAATTTACTCTGTATGTTCTCTGGTGAGCAATGGTGCAATCGGTGGTCCTCTACTATACTTCTTCCACTTCTCTACTGTTTAATCCTCCTTCATTGAGTGGAATACACCAGAAAGTACCAGCAATGTGAATATCTTTCTTTCCAAATAACATGATCTGATGTGAACATAGGTACTAATAATGGACTTTTTCCATAGAAGATTAGAAGATCTGTTCATTATTGAGCTAAAGAAAATCCGCATTTATGCGGGTAAACGTGAAGACACCAACACCATTTTAGATTTAATATGTACGCTAGAATGTTATAAATAAATATGTAGACACCGTTGTTATCATTATAATTTAATATCAGGATATTACCTAAATTTATTTCAATATACTTTAGAGGTATCTAGATGATTCCACATTTTCAGATATAGTTACATATGCGAATTTAGAAGTGCTCTAGCCAGCACGCACATCCGATCCGCACCTTTATGTTTTTCTTTAGAGATTTACCAAGAACTATGTGTATAAGCCAAGCTTTGAAACAGAAGAAGAACTTTGAAAATAGTTTCTTGAAAGTTCTCAAAATATAAGACAGAAATACTGATTAATGTTTTAAATTCTAGTTACCATATGCTATTATACGTAGGAATAACGGTAATCTCTATGAATATTTCCTGTAAATCTGTTTTTTGTTAAACTGATTCGATGTTCGTTTTGTTATTATTTTTGTACGTTAATAGTTATAGGTTGGTTATTAAAAAAATATTTCATAATTTTAGACAGTATGAGGGGCATTGCAATATTTAAATGGCATTTAACAATACCTAACCTACTGCATGAAGCTATTTTTATAAAATTATAAGATACACAGGTCCGTATCCTCAAATTTTTTGATGAGGGTCAAAACAAACTCGGAACGTAATTAAACCATAATCGCAAGTTGCATAGATAATGAAGGTCAATTAGATGTAGTGTATATTGATTTTTTGAGGGCCTTTGATAGGGTAAATCATAATATACTGATTTCAAAGTTAGAATAATATGGATTCAGTAGTAATCTTATTCATTTAATAAAATCGTATTTATCCAGGCTTACCATATTTGTTTCATATAATGGCTTTAAATCCTAGATGCACTTAGCTTCCTATGGAGTATCTCAAGGCTCACATTTGGGACCATCATACTTTATATTATTTATTAACGATGAATTAAAATAAGTTTTAAATATAAGCTGATTAGATGATCGTTTGAGATTGCAAGCGCTCATCGATTTTGCTGTATCATTGTGCTCGGAGAATAAAGTGTGCAGATGAAATGTGTTATTATATGTTCTATATGAGTCTTTCAATAAGGACGCTTGAAATTTGTTAGGTTATAGCGACCACGTTGTTAAAGGAACATCTGCCAAATTTATTGTAAATTATTCAATAGCAAATCACCATGGAATTTTATAGCGTTCAACAACGTGTGCAAATCATCAAATTCTATTTTCAAAATCAGCGCTCCGTTCACGAAATTTACCGCGAATTACATGCAAATTTGAATCAACCGGTTTGATAAATAATCAGCCAACATCCGTACGTCACCGAAACGCAAGGTCTGCTGGAAACATCGCTGCTATGCCTGAGAGTGTACAGAACAAGCCGAGACAGTTAATTTCTCGTCGTTCACGAAAACTTGAACTTTTTGCGACTTCAACTTGGCGAATTTTGCCTAGGGACTTGGGTTTGCACCTGTATAAAATCTAACTGACCCAGGAACTTAAGGTAAACGACCATAAATAGCGCCGTGTGTTCGCTGATTGGTTTCTGGAGCAGTTGGAAGTTGACCTAAATTTCGCCAAAGAAAATAATCTTTAGCGTCAAGACCTATTTTTGGATGAATGGATATGTGAACTAGCAAAATTGATACACCAACACCAAATTCATCTGGAGAAAGTCACTGTTTGGTGCGGATTTTGGTCTGGCGCAATCAACGGTCAGTACTTCTTCCAAAACGAAACTGGCATTGCCATAACAGTCAAGGACGAGCGCTGTAGGTCGTGATAAGCAACTTCTTGTGGTTTAAACCGAATGATATGGATATCAACGACATGTGGTTCCAACAGGACGGCGCTACGTACCACGCAGCGCATGCCATGATGGACATTTTGGATGAGTGATTTGGTGCGGATTTTGGTCTGGCGCAATCAACGGTCAGCACTTCTTCCAAAACGAAACTGGCATTGCCATAACCGTCAAGGACGAGCGCTATAGGTCGGTGATAAGCAACTTCTTATGGTTTAAACTGAATGATATGGATATCAACGACATGTGGTTTCAACAGGACGGCGCTACGCAGCGCATGCCATGATGGACATTTTGGATGAGCGATTTAAGGGCATGGTTATCTCGCGTATCGGCAACGTGAACTAGCCACCGGGATCTTGCGAATTAACGCCTTTAGATTTCTTTCTTTGGGCCTATCTTGAATCGCAAGTCTATGCTAATAAACCGCAAACAATCAACATAACGAACCCCATCCAGCAAGTGGAGCCAGTTTATGCGATAAAATCATCGAGAAATAGACTTCCCAAATACGTGACACCAAGCAAAGCCGCGGCGGATATTTGAATGACGTTATATTCCATACATAATACCATAAAATATTCTTTCAAATAAAACAAAAATTAAGTGGATATTTCCTACATAACTTGTTTTATTTACGTTTAAAAATCGAGCGTCCCTATTAAAAGACTCATTGGATAGAGTGTGCTAAAGTATGCTCGTATACCTTAAAAAATAAATCACTAACATACGATAATTCTAATGGCGGTACAGTTTTAATACATTCTAAAAATATTAATGTGTCTACTACGTTCTCGATGTAGCGTGATTCTCTTCTTTCCTAATATATTCGGGATTAGATAAAAATACGTTTGTTATTTATAGGTGGACTCTGATAGTGTACACACACTTCTAAATTTTTATTTGTTTGTTATTTATAGGTGGACTCTGATAGTGTACACTTCTAAACACAGTGTCCTGTATTTATAAATGTACACAAGTGTCCTGATTTCGATAACTTTTCCGCAAGAATCAAAAAGGGCTCCACTTTGAGTGGTCGTAGCATCGTAACGGTTTACTTTAGAGACAAACGGTAAAGAACTTTTTTGTAGCAAATTTACTCTAGATTATTTTTGTAATTTACTCTAGGTATTTTGGTGATAAAGTTTATGGTTTGGGAGATATTTGCAAAAAACCGAAAAATGTTACCTTCTTAGGGCCAGAAGGGCCAACGCCGACTTCGCTCGAGGGGGAAAACTTGGGAGAGTAATATCTGGGTCCAAATAAAGCGATTAAAGCAATTTCCAGCTTTCCACTAATTATTTCCTTATTGAGGCTTTTTTTTAGACCTGTCGCCTGGCCTAGTGTCCGATTTATCGTTTATAAACTGATATTAACCTTAATACATGCGCATGCCAAATCTTAAAGTTCGGTTAATATTTTACAGCCAAACACCACTTACGAAATGATTTTAACGTATGAGAATATCACTCTTACTAATTAATTATGCATTGCCTTAAACGAGAACCATTAATATTTCCAGAAATAAGCGACGTGTTGGCAAATTCGATCAGATATTATTCAAACGGTTAGCGATCCAAATCACCGCGCCGGACGTCACTCGTTATATTTCCCCGTTATAAATTGAGACATTTAATTGATATTTATATAACCCGAAATTATGTTGCTTTAATTTATTTTGTCATGCATTAAAACGTGTATTTATATGTTTATGAAAACTGCTAGATAAATTAGAACCGCATAGTTTAATAGCATTCATAAAACTTCATACCTACATTGTATGTTATTAAAATTTATAACATTGTTGTAAGTTAAAAGGAACTATAATTCATATTTATTTTTCAACAGCATTGTAATTTTTTGCCATTTTAGACATAAATTCCAATTTTCCTCAATCATGACGGATTTTCAAATTTTTTTTTAAATTTCAAAATTAAAAAATCGGTTCAAAAGGAAAAAACTTTTTTCCACAATCTTTGCATTAAGCGTTTTAGGAACAGCAAAAGTCTATTCTACTATAAAGTATCTATTCTGCGTTTTCTTGTACTCTGGTTAATCTAACATTTTTATGTTTTGTGTGAATGGCTTTGTTCAGCTACTCGTCCGATCTTTTAGTTATAGCGTCAACTTCAGACGTCCGATGATTTTGACAGAATATTTTAGTACAATTTTACTGTGCCCCAGGTTGCTGGGATTCATAATTAAGGATTCACCATTGAAGTTTCCTCGTTGAAATTGTTACGAGATTTCTTCTCGACTTTGGGTCGGATTCTATTTAACTTGACCTGTGGATTTTGTTGTTGTTTCTGCACATAAATATTTAATATGTACATATTTTTAGTAATTATTTACTTTATTATTTATTAACTCTAAAATCCTCACCAAATTTTGGTTGATAATGAATCTGACTTAATTTTTTGGTCGTCGGACACAGTTTTCGAGAAAACGAATTTTTAACTTTCCGCACGTGATCACTTTTCCTTATCAAATAACTTTCAGTTTGCATTACATGGATACCTAACCTTAATCTAAGTGGATGCTATAATACTTCATTTATACATATCATACTGTAGCGACACATTAAAATTGGCGCATTAGCAGGGATAATGAGTGTGCCTTGATAGCTCAGCGGTCAGAGCAACTAACCGGATATTGGGAGAGCCGGGTTCGATTCCTGGTCGAGGCAAAAAGCACTTTTATCCTCGCTATCGCCAAAGTGGTGACTCCAACGTGATGTGATTCGTCGTTCCAGTACTCGAACCTCCCTTAACATCTCAAATTCGCGGATTCGATTCCCGTCCTATCCATTGCCCTATAGTCCCGGGGGTTACCGAACAACGGTTCGTAAGAATGGCGAACGCGGTCACATTCCGTTAAATTGTATCGAGACAAAAACCATGTCTCTAGGGAGGGAGTACTGTAGTGACGCATTAAACTGGCGCATTAGCAGGGATAATGAGTGTGCCTCGATAGCTCAGCGGTCAGAGCACTCAACCGGAAATTGGGAGAGCCGTTTTCGATTCCCGGTCGAGGCAAAATGCACTTTTATCCGTGCTATCGTCAAAATACATTCAGACCGTCATAAAACTTATTATTCATTAAGATTTTCTAATTTACTTGCAATGTTTACAATTTTCATGCAATCGTCTATTTGCCATCCAAGCATTTCGGGTTATAGAGGGCGTTAGAATAGCAAATGGACGACTTCATGAAAATTGTAAACATTGCAAATACATTAGAAAATCGTAACGAATAATAAGTTTTATGACGATTTTAATGCATGATATGTATAAAGAAAGTGTTGTAGCATCCACTTTTATTAATATTAGGTATATACGTAAAGTAAAGTGAAAGTTGTTTGAGAAGAAAGTGGTATCGCGCGTAAAAGTTGAAAATTAATTTTCTCGAAAACTGTATCCTACCGTCACAAAGCTGAATCTGAAGCCAGATTCGTCTTCAGTGCCACCAAAAACGACGGAATTACTAATATTTAATAAAGAATTGAAAGTTTTACTCCAAAATAAATAATTACCCTAGTTCTTTTTTTTTTTATTAAAACGTGCCTCTAATCTGCCAGAATGTTGATAATTCGAGCAGTATTAAGCCGCCCCACATTTGGACTATGTAGATTAACTTTTGAAAGTTTTTTTTTCTCGTCTTAGTGAAGTTTCCAGGACTTCTATTTTGATTTCATTTACTTTTTTTCGCTTTTCTCATCTCTTCTCTTTTTCTACACACCTGTTTTTTTTAGTACCTCGTTTTGTCATCCGAGTGTTATTATTCATTATTTCAACAAAACTGGGACCACGATTTGAGATGACTGCGCCTTTCCTTCCTGAGACTTTATTTTAGAGAGAGCATATACCGGAAGGCACACAAGTTTCCATCCGCCAACAGAATTAAATCGCCAGACAGAATTTAGAAGCCAATTGTGCCTTGTCTGGCGTCCAAGCCACTTTGAGCACCCCAATAGATAACCTTTTTATTATTTTTCTTATTTTATTAATCACATTACGAATTTTAACCAAACTGTAAATTACTACTTGTATTTTATATCTTTCTGTTGATTATATATATATATATATATATATATATATATATATATATATATATATATATATATATATATATATATATATATATGTATATATGTATATATGTATATATGTATATATGTATATATGTATATATATATGTATATATGTATATATGTATATATGTATATATGTATATATATATATATATATATATATATATATATATATATATATATATATATATATGTATATATATATATATATGTATATATATATATATATATATATATGTATATATATATATATGTATATATATATATATATATATATATATATATATATATATATATATATATATATATATATATATATTTGTTTGTACACACAGAAATTAGAACATCCTTCCGCAGAAAGCCTACAGACAGGTTTTGTGTAGGGGAAGGTTACACATATAAACGCGGACAAACACCCAGCCCTGAGGGAAGTGCCAAGTTCCCTCTGGTGAGTGAGAATCGAACTCACGCAGACAATGTGCCCAGTATTTGGCCTAGTTGCCACCCTGTTACCAAATACCAAGTCAGCACCACCGCGGCACCATGAGAATAAGACCATGCGTCACCCATCCAAGTCGCAGCCGTGCAATCCGTTGCTTGACTTCGAACAGCGCAGGTCCGACAATGAACGGAGTACGCTGCCTCCGTTCCAAACCAAAATCATGTATTTACTTATTCGACAATCGTCTACTTACAAATATATATATATATATATATATATATATATATATATATATATATATATATATATATATATATACAGTAATAAGTAAATACATGATTTTGGTTTTTATGAACAAAATTATCACTGTGTAAATAAAGTGAACAAATACCATTTCCTTTCTCTGTTAAATATCTATAAATATTCTGATACACACAGATTTTTTAAAGTTTTTTGTATACATTTGTTTTATACATTTCTTATGCATATAGATATATGTATTTTGCGTAAAGGATAGATACTACTATAATTTTCAATCATATTTTTAATAAATTAGTAGTAACCGGTTCTCTATTTGTTTATTGAAAGCCAGGCTTAATTCCCCTACACACGACTTGCTGCTTTTGCTGATATAGTCCGGTTTATATGCTATCACGCAATCGGAACTTCAAGTTACCAACTTATAAATGAATATAATATACAAAAAATAACAAGTAACCATATCTTATATTTCAATACATATAGTGAATATAAATACATCACAAAAGTGGTACAATTATTTTAATATATATATATATATATATATATATATATATATATATATATATATATATATATATATATATATATAATATAAATGCATCACAAAAGTGGTATAATTTTCTCCATATGAACTAGTGAGAAGTGAGATGCAACTACTGTACAGTACACATGCATGTGGCCTTTATGCTAATATTGCAACCAATTCAGGCAATATGATTGTTATTGAGGCGTAGTCATAACAATTTATGACTACGGTTTGTATAATGATTCTTTGCGTGTACTGAAAGCACATTTTAGGATAACAGTTAGTACAATACAAATCCGTCAACCTATGACAGAGTAATGAAAAGGTTCTCCACAAAAACATTCAATGGAAGTGATATTTCCATCAAAATAAATGAAATAAATTCAACAAAAATCAATATAAGTGAAACAAAAATGAAATAAATTTCACAGAAATATTGAGACGCCAATGAATCAAATTATACAATAAAGCTAACAATAAGACATGACTTCATAATTGCATTTTGTTCGGCAAATTATTAGGTAACTGTCTATGCCGTACGTAGTTGATTGAAACATATGTCGCTAGACATACGTGTTGGTAATTGTGGCATATTAGTAACAACTGCGAGTGGTGTAGCATATGATCCGTGCGTCGCCACTAAATTGATACACGTGCAAAGATCCATTATGCAAATTGTAACTAGCTTATGCCTATTTGCTATCTATCCTACCCCCTGTTACAATTGAGATCCTATTTAACCTTTAGTCTGTTACAATTGTGATTATTGATTAATCAACTTTATCCCTGCATGTTTTATACATTCTAAGAAGCAAACATGAAGACATTGTCAACTTTATTAAAACTAATAGACAATAAATGTCTGAGAGATGTATTAAATTTTGACATCATACCCTGCATACAACGACATCCCCTCAAAATTATTAATAGATATAGGAAGGCTTCTTGATATCAGTAAGGCATATTTATTTCTTATTAACCCTATGTATCCCTGGAATATAACGTAGTGTATCTGTGTAACGATTATTATCCTTTTATGTACCTCGTTTCGTACGAATTTGGTGTCAAATTTTAGATCACATTTAAGAGAGCGTAATAGAAATTTGAGGTTTATTATAACTTGCATGGGTAACTTGCATTATAATCTCCAATTTATGACAAAATGAGTATCGTATATTGAACTATACGAGCCCAAGTTCATAATAGTCTGGCCAGACATAATTTTAAAATTAATATATTTAAATAATAGTAATAACGCTCTCAAAAATATTTTATGAAAAGAAGTATAATCATTTAACTTAAATACGTTGAGATATTACTACGTTATGTGTCAGTCTCAAGTTTGTTAATAAAAAACGTTAAGATTCGCGGTTCAGAATAGTTCGGCAGCTTCATTGAAACTGTGTTATATCACCTTCATTAACAATAATGGCTTTGATTCTGACAGGCATCGTATCTATCAGCTTAGCGCACTGTTCAGGAAGCGTGCTATCCTAAATCTATTGCAATTTAGTGCGTATATCCTTAATTAAACGGGCTGGATGTTTACGCAACTGATTTTTTATTTTTTTGCCACAATGTTTCTATTGGCAAGAGGTCTAGACTACTAGAGCGCCATTCCATAACAGGGACATTATGTTCTGTAAACCAAGCTTTAACAGTTTTCGCTGTGTGTGACACGCAGCACCATCCTGCGGGAAAATGTACTGCGTGTCAGTGCCTTAGCATATTGATATTGACCGTAATAAACTGTGTGTCAAAATTTGCTTATATTTTTCTGCTGTCACAATACCATCTACGAAATCCATTTTTTCCGAAATACCGAAATTTTCCTACGTCCATACCACTCATACACCCCCAGATCATAAGAGACGCAGGGAACTTCACTTTCCTAATAGTAGGAGAGCCAGTGACATTTTTCGGTGATGATTTAGTTAAGGCCTATTTTTAGGTAAGGAGGATGTTGAGGGGGGCATAACTAAGTGTCATCCGTGAGGATTAACCCCGATTGCAGTCACAGAGGGAGGCAGAACGTGTAAAGAAGCTGCATCTTTTTATTATTTAGTTAAGGCTGAAATTTTCTCCAGTAGTCCTCTGATAGCCCATAATCATCGATATAATATTTGCAGAACGATTGGCCAGTTAGAAGGGGGTGGCAGATCACCCCCAACATGTCGTGTGAGCGATGAACTTTTTATTATTTAGTTAAGCTTTTTCTTTACACGTTCTGCCTCCCTCTGTGACTGCAATCGGGGTTAATCCTCACGGATGACACTTAGTCATGCCCCCCTCAACATCTTCTCAAAAAATAGGCCTTAACTAAATCATCACCGAAAAATGTCACTGGCTCTTAGACTATAACCAAACAGTCAGGATGATAAGTTTCCTGAGGCTCTTAGCACATGTTTTTTGGTATCACCTAGATTTCTTGGATTTGTCACTCCAAATTACCTGGTACCGTTGTTATAAAGTCCAGTACCTATGTTCTCTGGCCCACTGTACCCGATTGATTTTCTGTCGTTAGTTAATAACGGATTTTCTTTTGCCTGAAGGAAATATGATCAAACTTTAACTTTGTAGAATTTGTATGCTATTTTCTTTACTGAGCGCTTAGTTGTGGATATAAAAATATTTGTTCCAGTAGGTTGCCTCCATAGTACTATAATTTCTTTTGCACTGGATCGTTGGTTTGCTGTTACAATTTTCTTCAGAGCATGTTGATTTAAGCGTGATATTTGGGATGGTCGACTGCTCTTCTTCCTTTGGGCTGTGCATCCAGTTTTTTATACTTAGTAATGCCTTGCACTGCAAATTTAGGCAGCAAAGATGTGGCAGATATTTTCAAAGCCGAAATTCTCTGTTTATGAGCATTAATAATTGATTTTTGCATATCGTCACGTAATGCCACGCCACGTGTAAATTTTGTAGAAAATTTTAGCAGACGCATCCAAAACACACGTTATAATATCCGTTTCACTTTGACAATAATTGAGATTCTATTTAGCTTTAAAACGCTACAAACATTTAACTTACTATGCATTTAAACAACTGACCGAACTATTCTGAACCGCGAATATTAATATTTTTTATTAACAAACTTTATTTAAACAATCCTTTTATTTAAACGTATTAATTGTAAAATTATGCCTGGCCGAACTATTATTATTATGAGCCTTTGTCGCATGTAGTACCAATTCATGCAAAACCATTAATGTGTACTAAGATGGTAAAATTTCACCTAACATTTCATACGAATCAAACTTTGTGTGGTGCATCACATAATTTTTTTACACAAGTAATCCACATTGCACTCGTTATCTTCATTCAATAAGCTTGGAATTTATGATAAAGTGTTCCTGTTTTGTAATGCAAAACACACAACATCACATTAATTAAACCCTAAACAGACGACTAATATTAACTCATTAATTCCTTAAAATCAAATGCATCTTGCAAAAATATTCTGAAATATATTTTCTTTATTGAAATATTTCACTCGCCAAATAAATTAAACAAATAGTTAAAACCCAAAGGCGTACATTAAAGCAAATTAAAGTACGTATCAAATTGACTTCGGAAAAATTCATTAATTGAAGTTGATGTCGACAAATCTGTATTTCCAGACTTGCGCTACGCTGTTGACCCAAACATTAACACATTCTTTAAAAATCGGTTTAGTTAATCCTTTCTTTTTTAATTAAAATATTTGATTGGATTGTGTTCTTCCTTTCGACATCCTTTCAATGAAAGAGTGTGTCTCGCTCAGCCTCCCTCTTTCGTTAGATTAAGTTAAATTACTAACAAAATGTATCTCGGATTAAATAACATCTCTAATTAAAAACGGAAGTAAAAGGGGTGCAGATTAAATTCTACATTTATTTTTAATTAAAGAAATAATGTATTATTGTTATAGTAGTGTATAGTGCGAGGTTTAGAAAAACGTAGGTGGTAATAACAACAAAATCGAGAGTAGACAGCTGTCGTAATAAAAATTTATATTAATTGTGAACAAGGTAACATATTTTGAACTTAACTAAAAAAAGATGTAGGTGTAACAATATTTACACTACATATAAAACAATAACTCTCCATAAAAATAATATTACGCATTTTTACCTCACAAGAAAATTTGAGAATTTCTATATTTCAATATCTCCAAGTTTAAGCAAAATAGAGTACTATACTACAATACCTCTATATGTTTCTCGCATGCAATATCCTGAAGTGGAACCAAAAATATGAAATTTCTGAAGCTTAAGGGTAAGTAAGAATTTAAGAACCTTAAATTAGTTCTTACATCTTATTACATTTTTTTCTAATTTTTTATCCATTTACAAGTAAACTAAAACTAAAAATCTAGTTAAAATATTGTCATATGTAAAAAGGCATGAATTAGTAATAAGAAAAATTAGATGACTGATAAACTAAAGCTCTGTCAGAGAATCATAATGATTATGATGAAATTCCCAGTGGCGTAGTAGTTGGCTCCAGTCCCAGCAAAAAGTCCCTGAAACCACGGCGTGTCAAAGTATCCGCCTTCTCGTTTTCATAATTCTCTACGTGTTCCAATCCAACATAAAGTGACATCGTTTGTTTACCGTAGCATATGCAATAACTCTTTACACTAGAGAGCCTGTCCCGAATTAGTCCTGCAATTGTTTGGGGTCATCAACGGGGCCTTACCGTCTGTGAATTTGCCAATGATTGTCCTACTAATATCCTGATTATTGATTTCAATTGTCGCCTGTTGAACTTTCATAACTTCAGCTCAGAATAATGTAGTAATTCATGACTTACTGATTCCGAGGTTTAGACCTTCAGAAAAAATGTCATATTCAGACCTTCCTAGCATTGTTCTAGTTGTAAACCGAACTGTCTGGTTTCAGAGAGTCATAGAAATTAAGTCCAACCTGATACTTATATTTATTTCTAAATAGCTATAGGGGAGGCCCAATCCATGTCTTCAGAAGAAGGAGTTAGTTACTTGTCTTCTCCAGGATGCACACCTGTTTCGCAGACTCATTCGCGGTTATTTTCCATAGACCTTCATTATTATATAGACGTCCCACACGTAGACCTCCCATGCGCAATATCGGAGCCATTCTGAAGGTGTCTTCCTTTATGTACAAAAGCTGTCAGTTCTACGGCAACTTCCGAGGCCAGTGAGAATGTAGTCCACATAGCACTAGTAATAACGGCACTAGTAACCCTAGTACCATGTTTTTCTTAGACAACCTAATATATTTTCCTGTGGAATTGTCTGCAACAATGTCCTTTGTACTCCGGTTTCGGGTGATAGACTAGACCCAGCATAACACTTTGTAGGGCAAGATTGGCACCTTCCCTTAAGTATACTTGTATTGTGATGCCTAAAAACCACTGCCACTTTTCCAAATCACTTCAAGTTTAACGACTAATTGTCCTTAAACATGAACGACTTGAAAATCTGAATTGGTGCTACGATTCAAGTTCATAAGATAGTGATATCGCAGATGGAGGCTACTGGTGATCATGTTGAAAACAAAAATTGTTGGGACTATCTTTAGTGACGACAAAAAAATTAATTTGAATGGACCGGATAAGTTAGGAGCGAGAAAATATATCAAGAGTACCTCAAACAGTTGGTTCTGTTATGATCTAGGCGGCTTTCAAAAATAGTATGAAAATCTAACTGACATTTGTAAATGGCAGAATAAATGCTTCTACTTATCAAAGCCTGTTAGAGGATTACCTGTTACCATTTTAAACCCTTACTGATGATAATGGTGCAATATTTCAACAGGATAATGTATCTATTCATTCTTCAAGGTCCACAAAAAAATAGTTTCAACAGTGTGGAATCGACCTTATGCCATGGCCAGCATGAAATCCTGATCTTAACCCAATCAAAATCTATGAGAGTTGCTGAGCAGTATACAATTCAATAAAGCCTTCAATCGAAAATGTTGATGAACTGAAGCGTCGAAGTGTAGTGGCCTGGGACGAAATTCCAGAGGAAATTTTAAACAATTTAATAAACAGTAAAAATATTCGCTTATTAAATGTAATAAAAAAATAAGGGTAAATGGACCAAGTATTAGTCCAAGCAAAATAAAAACACGAGTGAGTTTATAATTTTTCGCATACAGGCTCTTTTTTTCATAAATCTCTGTTATTCACCAATACATGATATCCTAAAACCTCGTAATATAAAATACTGATCTCACGTAATATCCGCACCAAAATATACTGAAATTATTTTCAGTTTTGAGTCTACATTTTCTCACAGCACTGTACATTTGAATGTTTCATAAATAAAAGAAAATCGCAAAAGAATGTGTGGGCGATAGCCTCGGTAACCTCGTGAAATTCATATATCAGGTCGGTAGGTAATAATAATCCACCTTATACGTTTGCAATCATTACAAAAGTTTCCTTAAAAATGTAATATTTTCTGTCAAATATTTAACTTAATACGGAGAATGAAGGATTGGAAAAAATACAATACAATATCTAGAAGGAATCGATGAAATCTCTACACGTGGGGGCATTAAAGTGCTTTCGAAAATAAGAAAAAATATCTCGGCCCACGTATTTAATATATCTATATATAAATTATATTTGTACTTAACCATCATTTCATCGTATTTCTGAGGTAAATTTGGAACAAAAATGAAGATTAACGGGCATAAGTACATGGCTTCCTTTTCACGATTGGAAGTGAAAAGGCAGTCCTTATTTAACCTTCCAAAGGTCCCATTAATTATTTTTCGTATTCTGTTTTCTCATGAATAAGACTTTGCTATCTTATCAGAAATATAAATTAAGTACTCGAGTTGAATTTAGGAACCTACAAAGTATGTCCACGTGCTACAGAAAAAAATTACTGTTTCAGTTTCTCCATAAAACGACAAGATACTCTTTATGAAATGCTGTCATAAAATTTTCCAATTCCCCCGTTGTATTTACTGAATACAAATAAGGTATTCAAAATAGGTTTCAATAACTCTACCAAAAAACAAATTGCTTTTGAGAAAGTTGCATCATTTTTATAGTATACTAATCGTATTGTGTGCAAATTACGTTAAAAATAATTATATTGTTTAAAATGATTCCAATTTGGTAACGATGAAAATATGACTGGTGGAAAATTAGAATCACATTTATTATTATATATATGTATAACATCGTCTTGAAAATGCAGTAACGAATCCACCAAATAAAAGTATATGTAAAAGATTCCATTAACATTTAAAAAGTTTTCGATCTTTTTCTACACGGAAGCCAAGAACTGATAGTAAAACCAATAAAATCACCGTCTTTCAGTGGATTAATAAAAGACCTATTAAGTGGCCAACTGGATCTCTGAACCTAACTCCCCTGAACAAGCTGTAAGGGGTTACCTTAAATCCTAGGTATATCTTACTGGTATTACTTACCTAGTAAACCAAATACTACTGAGGCATTAAAAGACAACATAGTCAAACTAGTTAACATTGAAACGCTAAGTAAATATTAGACAAATTTATCAAAAATTCTATGGTTTTTGTTTGTATTAATTGTTATTTTTCATAACATTGTGGTCATTAATTTGTTTAAAAATATTTTTGGTTTTTATTATATAATTACAATGTACCGTTATTAATTTTAACGTATCGTACGTAAAAAATATGCTCTTTTAAATGACATCAGGCGAATGGAATCAGACGAAGGCATTCCTATTAAAAATAAACAGTTTTCAAACCTTAAAACGAACTTTTCCGCAGGTATAATATCTCTATCTCGAAATTGAGTGACCAAGATCAAATAAACCAACACATAAATGCAGAATATGTGTTTTATGCGACAGTTTTACTTCTTTCAAATAGTCCACCATCGTGCATTATTACGACCCATGGACAGGGTGGGGTGTGTCTTATCCACCTCAAAATCAATAGATGTTGTCTGGTAGACGTCCCTAATCAGAATCAGTCGAAACCAGATCAATTCGACGATTTAATTGAGTGATCGTGCTAAGAAAAAAAATCTAAAATAGTTCACTATTGTGCTTTCTCATGACCCATGTACATAGTGTAGTGTATTCTATCCACCTCAAAATCAATAGATGTCGTTTGGGAGACGTTCCCATTCAGAATCAGTCAAAACCCGATCGATTCGACACAATTTGGTTGAGTTATCGTGCTAACAAGAATAAATGCTGATGACAACAACACACATACAGCAAACATATTTTAAAAACCATTTTTTTTTTTGGTTTTTAGGCCGAAAAATAAACCCAAAAATTTTTTTTCCAATTTTTCTTTACGCGATTATATTACTTTTCCGGAGTTCGGAAGAGTAAAAACCTTCGATGACGTCCAAGAAAATACGTATACTAAAAAATAAGCATCTAAAATCAAAATGAAGCTGTTTGAGCTTTCATTTTACTTCCCTATATTTTATCGAATGTAATTTTATCCAATTTGT
The DNA here is from genome assembly GCA_037954035.1 of Rosalia funebris. Taxonomy (NCBI): domain Eukaryota; kingdom Metazoa; phylum Arthropoda; class Insecta; order Coleoptera; family Cerambycidae; genus Rosalia; species Rosalia funebris. Next base: position 10,814,539 of record JAZFAV010000009.1, read on the forward strand.
TCGAACTGTTACGTGATTATCAAATAATATTTTTTTTAATTACCTAATAAATGAAAGAAAGCACAGATTTCACAAATTTTGCAAATTATATTTCTAACAATTGTTTCGGCTTTTATGCCATTCTCGAAAAGTAACAAACTTTTACTAAACCTAATATGTAAGTATAAAATTCAGTCTATACAGGCAGGTAACAACATCTGGTGATTTTATACCATGGCTGCTTTCATTATTAGGGAAATTCCAAAATTTGTTTGATCATTGGTTATTAATTTTTTCTTACATTGCTTTTTTTACTTTGATTATTTGTTATTATTAATGATTATTTGTTATACAATTCTCTGCAAAACCAGTGCATTATTTATTAATTAAAATAGATTTTTTGTGTTTATTATAACGCTTGTTTATAGAACGACTTGATTGACCGATATAGATAGAGTCACAATCAGTACATCCTATTTCATAAATGCCACTTTTTTATGATTTGCCAACTTTACTTTTATTAACACATATAGGTTTTATAGTGCGTTTTCTTAATCTATTACATATTTTATTCTTTTCTTTCATTTACTAGTCAACAATGTTTCACTAAGTGCCCAGCGCCCTCTCCATTTCTACAATTTTTAAACTAATTACGTGGAATACGAAAGTTTTAAAAATCCATCATTATTATAACATAATTGTATAAAATAACTTATTTGGAAGTTGTTGGAAAATATAAATTTTAGCAAATATTTATTATACGAGAAATTTATTTCATTACAAGGTCATCTGCCTATAGTTATGTAATGGTTACATATTGTTTCTTCTTGTCCTGAGTAGTGACGTCAATATGCTAATGATATAGAAAATATATTAGAGACACCGCAGAGAAGGTAAACTTATTACAACCACCTACATCACCGTCGTAATTGGCAAAATGAAATATTTCCAATCAGGATATATCAGGAAACCAGAACGGACCCACAGATAACCGATCCTGATGTCGCGTCTCCTATCGTTATCAATATCTAACAAATATTTCGCCCAGACACCTCGGATGTAATTAAAATATTACCAAAGAACCCACGCAAATGATATACCACAAATATAAAATCAGTAAGAGCTTTAATTAAATCCGATTGTTTAGGGGCTTTATATAGTCAGTCGGAGTGGCAATTTCCCGTGTCCATTCATACGAATTATAAATAGGACGAATCTCTCGAATTCGAGAATATGATCATTATTAGAGAGTTTTGCTGAGTGATGTGTATATCGGTATGTATCAATAGAATTTCCCAATCAAACACTGTCGATTACCAATCATTCTGTAGCAGGAGAGCAGCAGATAGAAGAGGGATCCGATAGGGAATGCGGGAAAATTTAGCAGGAACACGGAATATCAGCAGGAGTCAATAGCGGTATCGATCAGTGGCGCTCCCTGCAGGTCAGGTAACCGGCAGGACTCCCGCTGGGTTGCAGTCTGGATGCAGTCTATCCCGGACGCCTGGCGCATCCATCTTATTCGATTAACCTGTCTGCAGAAGTTAGTTTTGTTACTGCCTCAGCTCTATCAAAAGTATAACAAATTTAGCAACGAATTTCTCTTGCTCTAAGTTAAACACGCCTCCAATAAATTTCTGTTACCCTATGTTACCCTCCCTACACCATGATATGACTAAATTTAACAATTTGTCATTAACGATTTGTAGAATAACGTAAAGTTCATTTTAAATGCTCATTCATTCATTGTCGTTAAATGCGTTTCAGAATTGTAAATAACTGAAAGAATTATGTATTAAAAATTCATTTTATCTTTTTTTTGTTAGAATCTACTGCTGCTATAGCGTCAATAGTTTAGTACAATGGTTCTCAACCGGTGGTAAGCGTACCCCTTGGGGTTACGCTGTTAACTATATAACTATATACAGAATTATTGATACATGCTAGAATTTAATTGCCACTGACAAAAGTTTGTGTAATAATTTAAAACTGAAAATTATCAGTAAAGCAGCAAGCAAACACGAAGCTCGTTTCTACTGTACTTGTAGCTGGAGCAATAATTGGAACAGTAGTAGTATGGCTGGTGAACGACTGTATTTGACCAAACTGGAGCCAAACATTGATAAACTGTGTAAACAAAAAAAAAGTCTAGCGTTTCCACTTCCAACTAATTATTTTCTGAGACTTTTTTAATTTCATGTCTGATTAATAAAAACGTTTTAATAAAATGTCCATTAAAATAAAGTTTCTTGTTTTTAATTTAAATTACCTATTCGTAATTAAACTTTAACAGTTTAACAGTTAAACTTCAACTTAACCAACATAACACATTTTAATAAGACTAAAGTGTTTTTGTTGGGGGTACGTTATAGTTAATGATACACAAAAAGGGGTACGTGGGTTGAAAAAGGCTGAGAGCTCCTGGTTTAGTATATCATTAAAAGTTATTCAAATATATAAATAAACAAAGGAGAGTTGCTTAAACTATTTATCCTGGAAGAGAGTTGGAACTTTCGATTCAACAACAATTAACAAGAGACCATTTTTTCAAAAACATCGAAAGATGGTGGTGATGCCCTGATGATTAAGCCTCGTAATTTACTCATATTAGGGGTTGTCTATTTACCATTTACAAGATAGGAGGTGGTTAGCTTAGAATTGTATAATACAGTTGAATTGAAAACAAAAATATCTTGCAGTTACAGAGGTATTTCGTATCAATGATCTAGTAGACATTTTGATTAAACAGTAGTTTCGTATCATTTTATTTTAAAAATTAAAATTGTAAATAAAACCAGTTTATGACTAAATGAAAATTAATGTCCAATAAAACATTTTTGTTCATAAACGAAAAAGTAATAAACACTATTTTAAATCAAAACTTGTTTGCTTATGCTTGTTATGTGAAATATCAGATCCCTAAACTGATAGATTATGCTGTTACTGTTACTGTCAAGTTAACTATGTCCAGTAGAGTTTCTAATAAGTAATAAAGTGTAACTAAAATTGACTTGTTTAACTGAATGGAAGAGAATCACAAGTGCTAATGATGTTTGGGTAGGGTGACAGGTTAAAATCTCACGAGATTCCTGCTGACAAATCAGATCTCAAGACAAAGAAAACAGGTAAATGTAAGAGCTGGAGTTATAGGTCCTTACTTCTTTGAAGAAAATTTAACTTCTGCAAGATATTTAGAAGTTCTTTATCCAAACAATTAAAATTATATTCCCTACTAAAGAATTTCGACAAAGGTTCTCCTCTTCATTTTGGTATTGATGACCAGTCATTTATGCAATAATGCTAAGAGAGCCAAGCATAGTTTGGGAATGTTTTCTGTGTCACTTGTATAGTTTTCATGCAAGCAATAAGAGCTACTTAAGTACTGAACAAATGTTGACGGTTTTACAAAATTATTAACATTTAATTTAAATTATAATTTTTATATTACGTAATTATGAAAATGGTTAATGTGAAGATGAACTCTTAATTAGTTTCTTATATAGTTCAAAGAAAACAAAGACCTAATGCACTGATGCATTAGGTCCTAACGTACCTAATGCATCAAAGACGACCACTGTTGCCAAATTGCGAAAAATACTATAAAACTCAAGAAAATGTCATAAGACTAAGGTTATGTTATAGCTAACATTTGTAAAGTAAAATTTGGAGTTAATTTTCCATAAACTTCACTTTAAAGGGATGTGTTTATACTTGAAATCTAGTTGTATCAGTAAGAGGCTCAGTGACATACGACAACCATCTAATAACTGTTTTTCTCTTAATTTTTCTCATAATAATGTTAACTTTACATGTTTTCCTGGTAAATATGAAAGTTACTCCAAACACTATACATTATAAACGTTTTTCTTTTGTAAAAAATACCATAGAAAAATAAGTACATAAACATTTACTCTTTTTGTACATCTCATAAATCGTATTACGAATAGCACTTGTATCTAACATATGTAGCTGTATTAGTAACCCTTTTATTATAGCTACGTTTCTTTTGGAGGCGATTTTAACAATTAATTGTTTTTATTTGTTTGCGAAATTCTACTAATAGTAGAAATATCTAAATTCAAAGCTACTACTGCGCGCTAAACAAGGTTGTGTTGTATAATTTTCAAACATTAATTTTCAAAAAGTAACTTATTTCCGTAACAGCTGTTAAAGGCAGCAATGGGCCGTCGTTGTATCGTTCTTGTTCAAAATAATGAAGTAAAGCTGCTACCAATTCTTTACAACGACTGTTTAATTTTTTCGGCATTGTGTAAACATCAGCCCAGCGTATGCAACAGTCCGAATATTTATGGTGTTTGCGGTGGTTAATACCAGGTACTTTTGTTCTAAAAAAAAAACAGTTTTCTTATTGAATTGTGGCCAAAACACTTTAGAACTCGAATAGTGTAAACCGTTTAAACATCCGATAAATTTGGCACCAAGCATGACATATGTTAATTACTGCCAACCTCAAAATGGGCGCCAAATTTAAATTTTTGTTGATTAAAGACGAATGAAATTCAAAGTGTAGTGGTAATGAATTATCTCATGATGACGTGCATTTCTTTTTGCTTTGTATGAACTATAATACATTGACAGTCAATGAAGTAGACGTGATTAAGAGCTCATGAGAGCTATATTTTACATTAATTCCTAATGTTCTATACATGACATTAAGGTTTTCGTTGCTTTATTTTAAATATTCATGCATGTGTACAATACATTTCAAATATTCAAGCTTTCGATATTATCAGGTAAATTAGTGTTCTTGGTTGTCTGGGGATAAAAATTTCTATGAAGATTTCTTTCTATTCCTACAGTTATCATTTTTTGGTGTATGTCATCTATTATCAATTGGTTCATTGCTGAAACCGATAGTGTGATACACAAATTAAGAGCTTTCGTAATTAGCAGCCCTTCTAGTCAGTCAATATATCAGCTTGTACATATTTAAGTATAATTGGAGATTCAATATACAGACAAGAATGATAAGCAGATAAAGATATATGTAGATATCTATGAACACGTACCGACAAAGGCATTATTTAATATATTATTATATTTTTACTTTTCCGCGCTCCACTATACGTGGGAAAGTAATGTAATCGTGTAAAGAAAAAGTGAAAAAGTTTATTTTTCGCTTTTCGGCCTAAAAACAAAAAAAAATGGTCTTTAAAAAATTTTTGCTATGTGTGTATCATTGTCGTTGTCGTTGGCATTGTCGTCGGCATTTATTCTTGTTAGCACGATAACTCAACAAAATCGTGTCGGATCGACCGGGTTTTGACTGATTCTGATTGCGAACGTCTCCCAGACGACACCTCTTGATTTTGAGGTGGATAGAACACACTCTATCATGTATGGGTCATGATAAAGTACAATGGTGGACTATTTGAGATTTTTTTTTTGTTAGCACGATCGCTTAATTAAATCGTGTCGGATCGATCGTATTTCGACTGATTCTGACAACATCTATTGATTTTGAGGTATACACCCCACTCTGTCCATGAGTCATGAGAAAGCACGATGGTGGACTATTTGAAAAAAGTAAAACTGTCGCATAAACACATATTTTGCATTTATGTGTTGGTTTATTTTTTCTCGGGTACTCAATGTCGAGATAGAGATGTTCTACGTGCGGAAAAGTTCGTTTTAAGGTTTTAAAATTGTTTATATTATATTAAAACATTATTGTAGAATAATGTTTTATTAATAATTGGTATGTGAAAAAGGTATACACAGGTGCTGCCTTAATAATTTTTTATGTAAATTTGTCACACTAATTCATAAATCTCTAAAAGTAAAATAATTTCAAGAACATATGTTTGATGAATTAAATGGAGATGATGCAGATTCCACTACAATACACTTTTGTGAAATTTTAACGAAAACCATCAGAGCGAACCGTAATTTATTGGATCGACTAGTAATTTCGGTTCGGAAATAATATTATCTGTTGATGGTATGCTAAATAGGAAAAGTTTGATTGGTATTTTTACTGGCATTGTCGGACATAGCATAATTGGATCATTCATCAGAAGAGAAGGTTCATATAGAGGCAGTTATTTAAATTTACAATGAACGAGAACTAGGTCAAAAGCATTAATATTTAACTATTTTTTAAATATTATATTTAAACCCATCTATACCGCCCGAATGTAGTTGTGGTATATTTTATTCTTAGTGATCGTGATTACTAAAACAAAATATTTCCTGTTGCCATTAATTTATTTTATGGGCATATATAAATTGTGGGGTGCATAAGGGAAGACCATATAATCTACAATAATTACAAGCTCAAGCAACTAAAAAAGAAACATTTTTTCTCCATAATTGATTCATAATTCTTTAAGCCTCTGTAACGAATAGTATTCGCGTATTACCAAAATCTGGATGTAACGGATTTGTATCTCTTGAATGACGGCGTCTTTAAACTAAACCAGAATTATCAATTAATTAAATATCAATATATTATATATAATATTTTCCAGGCCCCTTTAGGCCGGATATAAGATACCGGATCAGACAATTGATGGAAGCTCATCCAGTTGGTCCATGTGGTCAATCTGAAGTTGTCGAAAATAACACTGAGGCTGAGATTCAAGTTGCCCAGGGTTTGATCAATTTGCTTCACGCTAAACAAGATGTCACAGAGATAGAAATAAATATTGCTACTAATAGTTTAGTGGAGGTACGTAATGCTGAAGTACAAGTAAACACACAAAAGCCCATTTAAAATAATAAGTTCTCCACTAATTTGATGGGGTTCGAACTGCAGAGCACTAGTCTTCAGACAAATGGCAACCAACTTAATGTGAGAAGAGCTACAATCTGTTCTGCCATGTAAAATAATGTGACCAGCATTTAAAACTTCTTCTCCTTCAACCACACATCTTGCATTTATATTTCCACCAACATAATTAATGTACTCTACTAACTCTACTAAACTTAGAGTTATTTGGGCCATGTTCATTCTAAAATAACAATATTTTACATCAAAAACATTTTCTAATCAAAAATGATAATACCTGAGACAGATAAAAATGATAATACCTAAGACAGAAACTCCTAATAAATAGGTACTTACCAGACGTAACCGACAGAACAATCCAATTTTTCAGTCACAGAAACTATAACAGTGTAAAAGAATAATAAATATAACAACAACTAACGATAACAACAATAACAATAATTTTAAATTACAGGAAAATAGCCAAAAATGCTGGAAAATATCGAAAATAACACAACCAAAAAGTGAGGTTGGGAAACCATGTACTAGAGATTAATTTGCGGATAATCCGTCATGGCGCTGCAATCTTAATTTGAATTCCCAATAGCCTTCGCAGTATCCCCCTCCAATTGAAAAATATACAGCCGAAGGTCCCAAATACCGTTTATAGCATCCATTATTGAAAATTTATGTCTGTGTTTTTTTCTAAATTTTCAATGGCTTTTGGTATGCGCAAAAAATTGCCATGTTTATACGCGCAATCTTGTTGAGTAGTTGGATCCGCTAAAGTCTGTCGCGCATTCGCAATAGCATCATTTGGATCCAACTGTTGAAATACCCTGATGATATTCCCAAACTTGCAGTAACAATATGAAGCTGCCTCGATCCACGTTCCCCGCCGGGTTATTACAGGCGCTGGAGGTAACTGTGTGTGGGGAAGCATTTCTATGAATATAATGCCACTCTTTGCGGGGCTTTTATATTTCCCCATTTTAAACATTTCTCTATAAGTCTTTAAAACTAGGATTGTGTAGTTGGGTTACAGGATATTACACCCAACCATGAATTTGACCAATTCGCTATAAAATATCGTGTGTCTATCACATGCACTGCTCTGCCCAGTAACTACGGTGTTATGTTTTTCGGAACACCAATGTCTAACAACATACGATTTGCGGGTATACTTTGTGTATGTATCACACTGGGAACACCATAACTCTCTACCGTCATTTAACACCAACTCCGGAAATTCCTTTATCAAACGCGGTATTGTAGCAAGGGGTGGTTTTGGTCCAGACATCTTAAAATACTTATTGTAAAATTGTTATGCACTGTAACTATTTGTATGTAATACCGTATGCAAATCAAAACACCACGACAGTTCCGAGTTATGTACAAACACACACCACTCTCAAATATTACAGTAAGTGGTCGGACAGCACCATGTCATCGGTCATCCTGGAAGATATTTCTCTAACCCCGTCCTCGCATAGCTTTACCATTAGCACATAATGCAATGCACCTCCGACAATACTCTCAATATTGCTATTGAAACAAATAGAGCAGCAAATAACAGGCGGTCAATGAATAAATTTTCATCATCATTAGGTCATCAGTCCTAAGACTGGTTGGACGCTAACCTCCAGCTTCTCCTATCTTGTGCTAACCTACGCATTTCGCTAATTGTGCTACAACCTACATCCCTTACTATTTGCGAGCAGTAGTCTAATCTAGGCCTACCTCTGCCTTTCTTCACTCCTATTTCTGCCTCCAAAATATCGCGGACTATTCCCCCATGTCTCAGCAAGTGGCCTACCATTCTATCTCTTCTCTTCTTTAAGTTTTTCCACATACTCCTTTTCTCGCCGACTTTCTCCAATACTTCTTCGTTTCTAACCCTATCAGTCCATGGTATTTTCATCATTCTTCGGTAACACCACATCTCAAAAGCTTCTAATTTCTTCCTACTTGCTTCCCCTACCGTCCAGGTTTCGCAGCCGTAAAGTGCCGTGCTCCATACATATGTTTTCAAAAATCTCTTCCTTGTTTCTAAGTTTATTACCCCCGAGCATAAAAGTGCTTTCTTTTTGTTAAAAGCTACTCGACCCTGCGCTATTCTTTGTTTTATGTCTTTATCGCTTCTTCCATCCCAATTTATTTTACTTCCCAAATAAGTGAAGTCTTTAACTTCCTCCAATCTTTCATTATTAATTTGTACTTTCGTTTTTGCTCTGCTCTCGCGCCCTCTGCACACTAACACTTTAGTTTTGTTTTTATTCACCCTCATTCCGTATTCCTCTGTCAACACTGCCTCCATTTCGTTCAATGCTGATTCTAGTTCCTCCTTACTAGATGCTAATACTGCTATATCATCCGCGAATCTCAGCATTTTTAGTTTCTGTCCCTGTACTTTAATCCCGAAATCTACTCTATCTTTTACCACATTAATCGCCTCTTCGATGTACAGATTAAAAATTAGTGGTGATAGCGTACATCCTTGTCTTACTCCTTTCCTAATACCTACTTCCCTTTCTTCCCCTTCTACTTCTATAACAGCAGTTTGCTCTATGTATAGATTGTGTACTACTCTCCTATCTCTATACTTCATTCCCGCGCTCTTTAGTATCTCGAACATTTTTTCCCATCTTACGTTATCAAAAGCTTTTTCTAAATCTACAAATCCTATATAAGCGTTCTTTCCTTTTTCTATTGTTTTCTCTAACATTACTCTTAGCGCCAGAATAGCTTCGCGAGTTCCCCTATTTCGCCTAAACCCGAATTGGTCTTCTCCTAGTATTTCCTCCGCTCTATTTTCCATCCTCTTCTGCACTATTCTAGTTAAGATTTTTGACGCATGGGAAGTTAGGCTAATCGTTCTAAAGTTCTCGCATTTGTCGGCTCCTCTCTTTTTCGGTATAGTAACGATAATGTTCCTCTTATAATCCTCCGGTATCTCGCCCGTTTCGTATATGTATTTTACCAGTTCAAACATCCTATTTACTACTTTCTGTCCCGCACATTTCAAAATTTCCGCCTGTATTTTATCTACACCCGGCGCTCTATTATTCTTTAGCCCCCTTAGTGCTATTTCAAATTCCTCTCTCAATATAGGTTTTCCTACATCTTCCCTATCGATGCTAGATTCTTCCTCTAATATCTCTCCTAATTCCTGACCCTCGTATAAATTTCCTAAGTACTGCTTCCATCTATCCGCTTTCTCCTCTCTTCCTATCAGTATGTCCCCCGATTGACTCCTAACATTTCTACTTATTGTTCCTACATCCCTGAAGTTCCTCTTAATTATTTTGTAAGCCTCATCGGTCTTACCTACTTGCAACTTATCTTCTACTTCTTTGCATTTCTCCTCTATCCATTGTTCTTTCGCTTTTCTACATTTTCTAATGATTTCCCACTTTATTGCCTTATACGTTTTCAGTCCTTCTTCGTCTCGTCTGTTTTTGTAGCCTCGTCTCTTTTGCATTAAGTTTAAGATTTCGTCCGTTATCCCGGGCTTCCTAGCTTCCCTTTTATCGTGTCCTAAAACGTCCGTAGCCGCGGAAGCTAGACTATTCTTGATACCCTCCCACTCAGTTTCTACGTTCTTGATTTCGTCCTTACTCGTTTTATTTATTAATTGATCTGTTTTCTCCTGGAACTTATCTTTCATATTCTGATCCCTCAATATGTCTACATTTATACGTTTCTTATCCTTCCGGGTTTTCAGATTTTTGAACTTTAATCTAGCTTTCATGACTACCAAGTTGTGATCGCTGTCTACATCTGCTCCTGGATAACTCTTACAGTCTTTTACTTGATTTCTAAATCTCTTCCTAACCAGAATGTAGTCTATCTGATACCTGTCTATCCCTCCTGGCATTTTCCATGTGTACCGCCTCCTAACGTGATTCTTGAACAATGTGTTCGCGACTACCATCTTGTGCTTCTCACAGAATTCTATCAGTCTGCTACCTCTCTCGTTTCTGTTTCCTAATCCATAAGGCCCTACAAATTCTCCTTCTTTCCCCTCACCTACGACTGCGTTAAAATCTCCTACTATTATTAAATTTTCATGACCCTTCACTGAATAAATTTTATTTAATATAAAATTGTTGGTTGCTGTCCTACTAATTTATACAAGCAGATAATTTACATTACAAAAAAATGAGTCAAAGTGTTTGTATTTCTAGTAGATATTTCAGAATACGTATAAGTCCGACACTGAATTATCCGCAGTCAGATCCGGGGCTTACTTATTATAGTGCACTTCACTATAATCAAGTATGCTACGAGAGACATTTTATTACGTTCGATACTTACTTACTTACCTAATTTCATCTCGCGTTGCGATAAAAAAAAATTACTCTGAAAAAGCTCTCCGTCTTTTTGTTGATGAAAATTTAGTCAGGTCCGTTAAGTTACTGTTGAAATTACTCATATAATGGATTTTGTAAAATTAAGTTTTCTTTCTTTGCTCATGTTTCAGTTTGAGTTTAGCCTTATAATATTGTCGTGATTAATGGCTTTTCGTAACGTTGTGTTGGTGATATATATAATATTTTGATAAAGGTAATGAGTGTGAACATTAATCTAGTGCATTTTAATATATGAAGTTGCTTTCGCAGATGTATGTTTGTTCGCATTGTTTAAAACGAAAAAATAAACAGTTTTAAAACCGTAAAATGGATTTTTCCGCATCTAGAACATCTCTATCTCGAAACTGAGGGGCGGAGAAAAAATAAACCAACACATAAATGCAGAATATGTGTTTTATGAGAAAGTTTTACTTTTTTCAAATAGTCCACCATCGTGCTTTCTCATGACCCATGGACAGGGTGGGATGTGTCCTATCCACCTTACAATCAATAGATGTCGTCTGCTGGACGTCCCTAATCAAAATCAGTTGAAATCCGATCGATCCGACACTATTTAATTGAGCGATCATGCTAACAAAAAAAAATCTCAAATAGTCCATCATTGTACTTTCTCATGACTCATGTACATGGTAAAGTGTGTTCTATCCACCTCAAAATCAATAGGTGGCGTCTGGGAGACGTCTCCAATCAGAATCAGTCAAAACCCGATCGATCCGACACGATTTAATTGAGTTATCGTGCTAACAAAAATAAATTCCGACGACAACGAAAGACACACAGCAAAAACTTTTTAAAAACCAGTTTTTTTTTGGATTTTAGGCCGAAAAACGAAAAATAAACCAAAAAAATTTAGTTTTTTCAATTTTTCTTTACACGACTACATTACTTTTTCACGTATAGTGGAGTGTTGAATAGTAAAAAATAGAGGTACTTATTACATTCGAACTACTAAATAGTAACATTCACCTAAATTATCGATATGACAAATCTTCATGTAGACTCTATACATTTCAGTTTCCAATGAATTTTAGAAAATGGGAAGGTGTACGTTTGAGTCACGAACGATTTTAATGAAATTACTTGATAGGGCAGAGCTGTATATCCCATGTAGCTGCTAAGCAAACAGGTATACAGGTACTATTCATTTCATTGCTATTTTCCAAATAAGAAGCTTTCTTATCTTGCCGATAAGCGGAACAGTCTACCTGAGCCTAGCCATAAAAACAAGCCACGGTATATTTTGAGATTCTTTATTCGGCTAATAGCGATGAAATAAACTATACACACTGTACTATGGCTATTTATTTAATAAATGTGAAGAAACTCCTTGCGTGGAATTTCCGAGACATTACTCGGTATTGCTCATCAATAATAGGAAAACGTGTGAGATTCTCTATGCTGCGTAGAAGAAAGAGTGGGGCAGCACTCGAAAGAAAAAGGATGCACTTTACCAGCGGCCAGATCAAACTCTGTGTACATTCACATTCAATATATATTCATTTATAATCACTCTGCAAAGGTCTTAGTTTGACTGAGTAAAGACCAGGCTATTTACTGCGTACCTCGTGGGCGGTCCGATATCGCAGTTTTGAGACGTGTTCCTATTCTTAACGAGTAGTACATATACATTCTACCGAGCGCAAGTACGCACAAAAACCTCGAGAATGACGTTTCCTTCAAGAGGATTGTCCCATCTGGTATATTTTAGATGGAACATCCGGTACGACGACTACTGCTCATCAAGAATAGGAACAAGTGTAAGATTCTCTAGGTATGCATAGAAGAAAGAGTGAGGCAGCATTCGGAGGGAAAAGGATGCACTTTACGCACGGCTAGATCGAACTCACATTCAATAAGTACATATTCATTGATATTCACTCTGCAAAGGTTTCAATTCGACTGAGTAAAGACCAGGCTATTTACTGCGCACCTCGTGGGCGGTCAGATATCGCGGTTTTGAGACTTGTTCCTATTGTTGTTGAACTATACATATCGTGATTTAACCACTGGAAAGTCGTCGATATAGTATAGTCGATGCCTGATGTTCTGAAAAAACATAAACTGCTGTTGTGTCACTTTAACTGTTAAACAAGAGAGAGCACTTACACTAATCCTTTCCTAATAAATGGATTGGACGAGGAGATGCTATTACTGTTCAAAAATAAAATATATGTAACATGAGGTAACTTTATCACAGGTAATTTTTAACAGGACTTCAAAGAATACAAATAGAAACAAGGAACATTTCTCAAGTTTTAGAAAAAGTTTAGGAGAGGCTTTACTATGCACTAGGTTATTACCAATAAATAAGTTGAGAACATTTTGATTATTCATTTCAATTATATGCATTTAATTAAACGTTCACATGAAGTCTTTCAATAATATTACAGTTCCTAATTACCTATAATTAACTAATCAATCAGTTAGATCACGTGTATAATAGATCATTGAAATCACTTCATCGAGGGGAATTTGATAATGTAAATATCTACAGGGTGGTCCTTTAAAACAGGATATTTCTTGTACTGTGAGTCATTCTGTAAATTTCATTTAGGAGTCGCGTACCTTTTATAAATTTAATTTCTCGTGAATCTGTAATATGAACTTATTCCTTAAGTGATTTCTACACCATATATATTTACAGAAGATAGGCTTCGCGTCAGTTAAAATAAATAAATGTTCGAAATCAAGTAATTCAAAAATGAGTTATTAACGTCTTATTAAGGTCTGAATTTTTTTATTCCATTTATTTCTAATTATTGCTAGAGTGGAATAAAATGTTATTTCGTGATGGATATTATGGAATTTAACGATTTTAGTTTAAAAGAATGTCGTTTTTGGGTCATTACTAAGAAAATTAGTTGTTTTGCAAAAATTGTTGAGAAATATTTATTAGGATATCTATTTATTAGGAGAATTATTAAGGATAAACAGAGGCCTTAAAAATATAATAAGCAGATATATTTTAAATTATAATTAGATCAGCTATAATTAGATAAGCATTTTGCCAAAATGCCAAAACCAAAGCCAAAAACATTGTAAAAGGGTATAATATTTTTGTGAGCTTGATTATTATCAATAACCTGAATAAGAAAAACACCTTATCAATACTTTTATAATTACAAGTTATCAATCTACCGCCAGAACAAATCCATTGAGATTCAAAATTTCACTCTTAAAATCAAAGAATAAATGGAAAAATATGGAATTGTAACTATTTCTATAGAACTTTAAAAAGATATTTATTACAGGTAGATAAAAATAGTCAAAAACCAGTAAATGAAAATTGCCCAAAATATTTCACAATTTTTGAATAACCAACTTTCTTTTTCTTTTTGACGATTACAAAACGAACTTATTTCTTAAACTAAATAGTTAAATACATTTAATATATGTAATACGTGTTTCATGTATATTATTGACGCAATAAAAGTTAAAATCATGTTTTCCAATTGATGCAAATTTTTGGTGTCCTTGTATATAGAAACCATAATATAATGTTAACATGCATTTTTTGATTATAATTATATTATAATTCATTCTCTGTTGGAATAACTTTTCTATTTATACCATATTGCTATCATATATTCAAATATATCTTTTGTTATTGTCTATGAAGTGTCTAGCATGAACCGAGGACCCAGAACATTCGCAATTATATAAAGATCATGAAATAAGTATAATAAGTATTTTGCTCTATTTCTGTAACACATTAACTTGAAGTATTGATTAAAGTTTTTTCTTCATTGTAATATTTTATTACACTTTCTAAAGATAACTGCACCGATCAATTTCTATTTTCCAAATCCTATATGGGAATTGTCCTCATGGTTTATTTCATCTACCTTTGGTTAATATACCTACCGATTTTTTAAAATTATTACCATACATAACGCCATAAACATCTGATAGTACTTCCATAATTACAGCCACTTGAAATACAAGCTGCTCCCAATTTTCCATATCAAGGTTCATTCTAAAAAAATTAATTTTCCGTCTTCATATTTCAATATCATAAAACTTGTAAAGCCTTTCCCTGTACACAAATTATTATTACTATTACTATTATTACATCGCCGACAGATAGCTGCCAAAGAAAGAAGGCGAAACGATGGAAACACCGGCAACAGATGTTCTAGCTGGAGGAGTTTACCAAACTAAAGCAAAAAATGGCAATTTGGACCTGCTGCTGCCAAGTGACTGTTCCAACAGCTGAAAAGCAACATTATGTCACTTGTGAGGAGGCCAATTCAAAACAAAACTAGTCCTGATCAACAATGGTTCACGCATAAAGTGCAATCCGGACAATTGCTTTGCATGTGCCTCCTTCTTCATAGGCCACTACGTCCACCAACATATTAATTTTTGCGCAGAAGTAATACTAATACTAAATTTCCAGTCTAATATACAATGGTATATTATATCATCCATTTTCGTTAGTACTTAGGTATATTTTTTATTTACCAATTTATATTAAATTTACGTCGAAACTTTAGTATGGATCCTTCTACAATCTCTTTGTTCACATAGCCCAAATCGTCTTTAAATCACTTAGATTTGATAGAGTAATCTCAGCCCCACTACGATGGGGATTGAATATATACTGTCGAGTTTCTCGGTCAACAGTCGAGCGCCCATTTTATTTAGGTACATACCTAAAAGATCAAGAAAAGCGAAGGTAAGCTTTTATACCGCAACGTTATTAGATTACACACTGGCTAAGTTTTATTGGCCGATTAATCTCAAGTTACGTTCATCTTGAAGGTGCTATGCATGAAGACTATGCGATAGAAACACTAGAGATAAAATAATCCAATACCATTCACCTCATCCCAAACAACATGTCTATCAATCGAGGAGATTTAGGAATTCGGAACTTCATAAGATAAGTAGCCCAATCGAAAGATTACTGGATACGAAGTTGCTCACCCTAGAAGCACTCATTGATATCGAAGGTGCATTCGATAAAAAAAAACCTTTAAGCATATACAAACCGCCTTTCGAAAACGTGTTCCATTAACACTTTTTCAATGGGTTATACAAATACTTGGATGAGATGAAGTTTAAGTAAATGTGAACAGTGTGGAGTTGAGAAGAATGGTCCTCAAGGTGATATAGTACCAACTCTCCTAAAGAATATACCTAATCAAGTGTACTATACTCTACTATAGATAGCCTTTTAGATATATGCAGCTGTAGTGAAGCTAGCGCCATACAACAAATAAGGAGTAATTGCTTGTCAATCTATTACTATTGCGATAACACATTTACTTAGAACCTTGAATTGACCTTGAAACCTTGACTATTAAGTTTAACCCCTCTCGACTTGTATATATAGACAATGCCACTATAAGGGTGGCTTTGAAATTACATCCGGAATATGTGAAGATGGAAATGAGCAGGTGGTCTGTAAGACAGGCGTGTTTTGGTACACAGGTGGTAAGAACCTGACAAGCGACATCCCCTCTTGGGCATGAATGTGAATCAGTCATATTTTAATTTTCTATTTGAAGAGATGCACTAGATGAAATAGAATTTCCCTCTGTTGACAGATATTTTTGCGTATATATGTATTAGTGATAGCATAGACTATATATGACGATCTTAGTTTACCTTCTCGCCTTATGGAATTCCATAGTTAGAAAGATTTCCAATTGATTAAAACAGTAACATAATATTACAGATGTAAACTATTCAAATTGTACGTAATGACATACATGTATTTATTGGTAATAATGGAAAAACGATCAATAATTACTTTCAAATTAACCAGTTCTAACAAACTTTGGAATAAGTTTAGTCTTAAGCTACAAAGTAGTCCTGAAGGAAAGGATATTTTAGGAGAAATCTCCTGATTTATTCATTTGTGCGTGAGTATTTACATACTTACGTCGCTTCTCACGGAATGCTTTGATGCGAACATGATACTAAAGATTACAGTATTCGCATAATGACATAATACTCCCAAGATTAGGGACCGGATGAAATATTTAGAATGAATACGGTAAAGTGTCTTATACTCATTTTATGAATTCAAAC
Organism: Rosalia funebris; assembly: GCA_037954035.1. Classification (NCBI taxonomy): domain Eukaryota; kingdom Metazoa; phylum Arthropoda; class Insecta; order Coleoptera; family Cerambycidae; genus Rosalia; species Rosalia funebris. The sequence continues at coordinate 10,831,660 of JAZFAV010000009.1, forward strand.
TCCGTCTCTGCTGCTTTTAATTAAATTGTTAAAATTAAAACAACTGCGAGGCTACAAAAGTCGCGTTCTCTCCGGGTATAACTTCTTCTGTAAAAGGGAGTTTAAAAATTAACATCAATTTTAATTAAAAAGATTACACCTATTTTAGACGTAATTCTCGCCCAGATAAATGATGGAGAAAATATAGATAACCGTCTGCCAGGGCAATATTGTTTATTACAGGGGCGTAGCTTGAGAAAAGAATCTAAAGATGTGATAAAAATTTTATAAGGGGAAGAGGTATAGTCAGATGTATGGTAGGCCATTAGAAAATAGTAAATATAAAAAAGACACTAACCTAAAATGATTATGCCGAGGTATATATCCCAATTTTTAAAATGAAGATCAATTCTTCGGTTTTTGTTTGTCTAGCCAAAACGTCTATCATTGTTTCTTCAAATGTTGGAGACGATCTAATATCTTCTAACAAGGCACTTTCAATATTCATTAATGCTGAAGCTAACAGTCTTTCTTGCTTTTGACAATTTCGCAGATAAGTCTTTATTCTCTTTAAACATGAAAATGATCTTTCCACGGAACTGCTTGTGGCAGGAATAGTCAAAATTAAACGACACAATTTTGATGACTCCGGGAAAACAGAAGATAATTGAAGGGACATAATATATTGGTGAAGCTCAAACACAGTGATCTTTTTCATATCGGGGTCACTATAAATCACTGAAAGTTCACTTTTTAAATGATTTGCGTCAAAGAATGTTCCATGTATCTACTAAAGAAGAAAAAAGATCGTCAGGAAAACGTTTCACGAATGAAGTAAATTGTGTGGAATCTAGATTTAAGAATTTCAGTTTAGAAATTTCACTAAACCGTTCACTAATATTCAAAGTAATAACGTCCAAAATTTCATAAAACAATCATGCGTAGGTGATTTTCTTATCTTCTTCAGGAATTAAATCCAAACGCATTCTTTTACTTGGTGGTTAATTTTCTAACACAAATCTGTCCATACGGTCCCAAATGTCACTAAACTCGTTTCTCATTTTTTAAATATGTGATTTGAAATCGGCGATCTTTTTATTGCAGTAACTAATATCTGATATTTTTGTCTGTAGAATTTTAAGCAGACTTTCGGAAAGTAGGAATATTACAGAAAACACTGCTAAGAAAAAATTAAAATCAAAGTCGCGCAATAAAGTTAAAAGGCCTCTAGCACAAATAACGGTTTCTCGATCCCATTCCTCATATTCATTTTCCACAATTACCTGAAACAGCGCTTCCAAATTTTCCTTATGTTATGATGACAGTCGCAAAGATGCGTTCACATAATCGCATAACTGATTCCGGAAATAACGACAACACGCACTCCAGGTTCCACTGTTGACTGCGTAAGATCACTAACCTTTCCGCCCATCTAACGCGTAGCTTGGATGTAACGTGGACCATCGCTTTTCAGCACTGCAGCAAGTAACGCAGGAGTCCACTAATTTCTGGCGCCTTCACGATCGATTTGAAATAAGAAAGTTGATAAGCGTTTAAAGTAAATAATATATGTTTGCGGTCGGTTTAAAATAATTAAAAATTGTAATAATTGAATAAATAGATTGAAATTTTAAATAACACTAATTTGCCAATTTTTTAAGGGATGCGACGCATCACTCGCATCCATGTACGCTACGCGCCTGGTTTATTAGTATTTCAGGAATCTTTCTATAGGTATTAGTCACTAATTTTATATCTAGAATACACAAACACCTGTTGCTGATTTCAACAAAAGGCACTGAATTTTTAGGGGCGTAATTCATAATTGTATATAAGAGATATGTTATGGTGTAACAAGGGTGATAAGAAATTTGTTTCTTGGAACCTAAAAAACATTTAGAAGACTGTAAATATAGCCCCACGTTTTAAGAATAATTGCAGTCTTATAGCATATAGGGGTAGATTTAATTTAGTTAAGAAGCCATATAAACTACTGTTCGATACATTTCAAGTAGAAATATTATTTTTGGTATATACAGGGTGGTCAAAATTTTTATTCATAAGGAAAATGGTTAAATCAAAATAGATGGCGCTTCTAAGTGGTATCAGTTCTACAGTCTATTTATCAAGTCTTTCCAAATAATTCGAGTACTTTTAACGAATATGTCTTAATTCTAATACATGCAGTAAGTTCGTTTCGTAAGTGCGGTTTTTTTATTCTATGGCAACCAACTCCGCACATAAATCATCCACCAATTCATAGCACCAGTAGTTAGACAAGAATAGACAGAGAAAACTAGTTTGTAATTATTATGAATTAATTGTATATTATAATATATTTCTATATAACTGTGACAAAATAATTAAGAATAGAAATATTATGGTGTCATTTAAAGAACAAGCTTACTGTTAGCCTTATTGCTAGTTGGAAAATAATTTGAATATGATTTTGAGGTTAGATAACTATTTACTTGCAAATAAATAAAACAATCCCACAAGGAGAATCTGCAAAGGGTACACACTGAGGATCTAGCGAAGAAAACGGTGTAATTACATGAAATTAAATTTTACAGGAGGAGCAAAAAACTGAATGACATACAGTGTGCTTTTGGCGTAGTTTTTTATTTACCCATATGAAGTTTGCGACTTTATTTAACATATGTTAAATCCAGATTCCTATTTCTAATAAAACGGAAGATACTTCAATTTGAAAAATGCAATTATGTCGTTTTGTTTGCGACCGGTGCATTTATTATGTTTTGATTACCACTAGGGCGAAATTAAGCCATTTTGATTACAGTTTACATAAACCTATTAATCATATAACAAAAAACAGTCTCTTCTGAAAAAAGAAACAACGAGTGACTTCTCTCTCAAAATAAAGAATCACCAGTGCTTTCATTATATACTGAGCTCAATGTTATTTTTTCACAATCGCAATCTCCTTCGTGTCCATCTTCCTGACATCCTTCTTCATCATTTTCCCTTTCATTCTCATTGCTTTCCTGTGGACTCACTAAAATTTCTATATACCAACTTAGTTCTTGATACAGTTCCCAGTTGTTCCCAAAATACCTCAATAACTTCCAATAAACAATCGACAACCTAAAACTCAAACAGCTGATTGCCACAGATTACACTCACATTGACCACAGACTTTATCTTACTTTTCTACTAATAAGAATAAAAGCTAGTATAGCCTCATTAACAATACCTAGTATTGAATGTGCAAAAAAATGGATGTCACTTATTTCGTTTTGATTGACATCTTACAAATTTTTACGAAAATTATTCAATTTTGGACGAAAGACGTGCTCGCTTATTCAAAATTGTTGAAACTTTATTGTAATTGTACCGTTTTGATCAAAATCAGGAACATTGGACTCAATTTTAGCACAGTTTTAGGTAGTTTTGATTGTAAATGAGTTCAGATTTGTATTTAGTGGGCCAAAAACATCTGGATTAAAAACAAAAGTATTTTGGCCGGAAGCGTAATTATACTGTGTTGTGCGCCGGCCTCTCAATTGTTATCTCAAAGTAAAAATATAAATATCGAATAAATCATAAATATAACATAATAAAGAATATAATTTAGTAAAAATTAGTTCTTGAAAACATATAAACATGAAGATCAATAATATGTAAAACTGGAAAAAATACTAAAAATTCATCCTTAACTTGATTTTTAGCAAAAACGACAAATTTAATCATTTCAAACACAATTAAAAAAAAATCGCAGCGCTTAGAAATTTTCAGGGTTTCTTTGGAATACTTTTACGTCGAAATGAGACATCTTTACTCTATCCATTATTTTCAAAGTTATGCCAAGTTAAGCGAATGCCCTTAAATACCCAATTTTTACCTCTTTTTCAATCAATATTCTCGCACTGATTTTTTTTTTTATTAAAAACACTGTCTCTATTCACTTAAATTAATCTCAGTTAAAAGTTCAGCGAGGTCAAAAATACAACCCTTTAACCCTTAACTATTAAATATGCTACCAATTTTAAGCTCAAGCCTGTGCTTTAAAATGTGAGAGGAAATGTTTGTTTTTCTTTTATTTCAATACTGAAGTGTGGCCCTTGTTTTAATGCGGCTGCTCCAACTGGGTAAATACTATCAAAATAAGACTATAGCTTAAAATTCCACTTTGCATATAGTGAAAGAGAGAGATAATGTGAAATTTAATAGTCGACAGTACACGGAATATCATCGTTAGTTAGGGACTTAAGGTGCTATTACCGTTTCAAAGTTATGTCAGAAATCTTATATACAATGTACTGTATTTAAAGAAAGTGTCTATATGAGGAGAATTCGCTGTATATTATAAGGGGTGCAATGAGAATTTTATTATCCCTTTCTTTAACTGTGTCAGAGCTATCTGTCTTTTGAACACTGTACTATCGAGAAATACTATATCTAGACGATCATATGGTTTCATTAGTCTCAAAATGATCGGCTCCATCTATTGACTATGAAGGCAATTAATTAACTCATTTAAATTTATTCATTGTTGCTTATATTTTTATCATATATGGTCTCATTAGTCTCAAAATGATCGCTCCATCTATTGACTATTAAGGCAATTAATTAACTCTGTGAAATTTATTCATCATTGCTTACATTTTTTGAGGTAACATGTGTCTTTCTTTCTTGATGGTACCTATCAATTTAGAGCTGTATAATCGGTGCCGCGTACATGTGCCTTGCATATGGGAGGGTCTAGCGGGGGTCTTGAGCTCGTGACGCGGAGCTCAATTCACGCTGTAAACAAACTAGGTATCACAAAACACTCGATTTGTGCTAGGTATCCAGTTACTGTTTAACATTGAGAGACCGGGTGCGTCTTCTTCGCGAAAGGACTAAATCACTTTGCGATCGTAATTACCTACATAATTTGTACAGTATGCGTGCGTTACAAGAAAATGCTCACAGTGTCAAAGGCGAAAAAGCGGCCACTTACTGACAATGTGAATACGTTTATTCGGGACTTTCAAGATTTGATATATGATGGGGCGAAAATAGTGTGTAAAATTTGTGAAAAAGATTTATCGTGTTGGAACAAGAGAGACTACAAAAGACATATAAATAGTATGGAACATGTTAATATAAAAAAGGGCCTGCCACGGAAAACGGAGTTTATTTTTGATCTACTTCTCAGGTTAATTACTTGTCATTTACCACTTACATTACTTAACACAGCAGCACTTAAGGAATTTTTAGAAGAAGGCACTTTTAGAAGAAATACAATCCTAAATACCTGTTGCCGACTAGGGCCACAGTGCGCAGCTATTTACCATCTGCACGTGAAAAAGTGGAAAGTTAGATCAAATCAGCGTGAATTGAACTCCGCGTCACATGCTCGAGGCCCCCGCTCCACCTTTCCATACGCTAGCCACATATACGCGGCACCGATTATACAGCTCTACCTATCATTAAAGAATTTACAATAACGAATTTGTTATCTTAATTTTGTTTTATTGTACTTTTAAAATTTACAAACGTTTGAGATTGTAAATATGATTCAGAGATTGATCATATAGATTATAATAAAACACTTTATTATGTAACATTGTAATAATAATACGTATGTCATACATATACTACAATTTGATTTATTTTTAAATGTAATTTAATAATTAATATACTGAGTTAATTACTAATTCTTGCCAATTTCTGTATCCAATTCCGTCATCATTTATTAAATTAATTTATTATTCTAATGAACATGTGTCATAAGTCGTTATAAATTAGAAACCTTGTCATTTTGCGTACAAGTGAACAGCTCACAGTGGACGAAGTACATTTCACAAAACGTAAAAATATAATTGGACTTAAATAACATATCTCGAAATGCATATACAAAATATTTGTATATGCCTTTGAAATAAAGTATATTTAATCAATAACCATATAATCCAAAATATTTATGATTAAAAAGAATGGCCCATGGGGGGATCGAACCCACGACCTTCGCGTTATTAGCACGACGCTCTAACCAACTGAGCTAATGGGCCAGTGCTTCAAAGATTTGATTATACAATACTTCCGCCGATAGTACTGTACAATTTTCTCTGTTACAATTACTAAATTTATATATTAGAACATTATTCTGTAAAATTATGTACATATACATCACATTTAATTTGTACAAAAACCATTTAGAACACCTAAATATAATTTTCATATGAAATTTGTGTAATTAAGATGAAAAACAAAATTAATACTGCTCAGATTGCGAGGTACATAGATATGTAATCATCAATTATATGTTTTAATTATAATCTAGTTCGAAAAGTAATCCATAAATTCAATAATATTGGTACTGATTTTTATTTTTTGAAAATTACTCAGACATGTCAAAAGATATTCGCTATGTCGTCCTTATTGGGAAATATTAGCATATACATATATCCTTCAGTCATTCATATGTTTTTCAGTATCTGTTAAAACTTTTGCTCTGTTGGTGTAATTCTTATTAAAATAAACAATTTTAAAACCTCAAAACGGACTTTTCCGCGCGTAGACCAGTCGAAATTGAGTGTCCGAAATTGTGACGAATTGAGTGAGAAATAGTCCACCACTGTACTTTCTCATGACCCCTGTACATGGTAGAGTGTGTTCTATCCACCTCAAAATCAATAGGTGATGTATGGGAGACGTCCCCAATCAGAATCAGTCAAAACCCGATCGATCCGACAATATTTAGTTGAGTTATCGTGTTATTAAAAATAAATGCCGGCGACAACGACAACAACAACGACAACGACAACGACAACGACAACGACAACGACACACACAGCAAACATTTTTTAAAAACCTTTTTTTTTTGTTTTTAGGCCGAAGACGAAAAATAAACCCAAACAAAATTTTATTTTTTCACTTTTTCTTTACACGATTACATTATTTTTTCGCGTATAGTGGAGAGCGGAAAAACAATAAAAGAAGTATATACTAATTCCATATTTTGTTATTAAAAATAACACAATAACAACAAGAATGACTAAATGTTCTATATTGTTAATAAACAGTTTTCAAACCTTAAAACGGACTTTTCCGCACGTAGAACATTTCGAACTTGAGTGGCCGAGAAAAAATAAACCAACACATAAATGCAGAATATGTGTTTTATGCGACAGTTTTACTTGTTTTATTGGCGACTGCTTCAGTGCCGTATCCAATACGTTTGTGATTGAACGAAATTATTTTTTTCTCATTCATTCGTATATGATACAGGCCGAATATATGCTTCTTTTCATTTAATGCAAAATCAGCAACGCATTAAATGTTTATGTTTAAAATCTCCGAATGAACATAAACATTTACATCATGCTTCCTCATGAACCATGCATAGACAGGGTGGGGTGTATCCCATCCACCTCAAAATCAATGGATGTCGTCTGATAGACGTCCCTAATCAGAATCAGTCGAAACCCGATCGATCCGACACGATTTAATTGACTGATCGTGCTAACAAAAAATAATTCTCAAATAGTCCACCATTGTGCCTTCGCATGACCCATGAACATGGTAGAGTGTGTTCTATCCACCTCAAAATCAATAGGTGTCGTCTGGGAGACGTCCCCGATCACAATTCCGCGTATTATTGCAGTGCAGAAAAGTAAAAAAAAATGAATATCCCACACATAATTTATTATTTGTAGAAGAAAAATAAGATTTAAATTTAATAAGAGTATGGCAAGTGTTAAGGCATAAATTAATATTTTCTGTTGTCAAGAAGCTTCAAAAAAGACTTGTTGTCCACGAAATCAAATAATGGGAATTACATTCTTAGTCCAGTTTAAGTAGAACAAACAATATGTTATAGTAACTTCACTAGTATAGTGATATGGGGTATTTATACCATGCGTCTCATTTAAAATGAAGACACCTGGGTATCTTCGTCATTTTTTGAAATCCAGAATTGAGATTTGGCACAATTGTATCCTATATAAGGCGTATACTTCGAGATAACCAACTTACATTTAAGTAACACACCGAGACAGCGGTAACTCCACAAATCTGCCGATATTTAGCTTCGCTTTGAATATATCGAAAGAGTATTAGAAAAAGTTGTTCAAAATCTAAGTTTGAGCCCCAGCATCAAGTCCTGTGTAGACTTGGTGTTGGGGCTCAAACTTAGTCAAATCAATTCAATTAAATGACAATCTGACAAAACTTTGAGTTATATTGTATAAAGTTCTAGTTTACAATCGTAATATTCGTCTGCATTTCAGGGAAAAAATCGAAATAATAAAGTTATTTGGGATGGGGCTCATAGTAACAGAGAAGTAGCCGCAGAATTTAACCGAAGACATCCTTACTAGTCATGGAACTGCAGCCGCCATAAATATTCTTTTCAATGAAAATAGTGGCTATGAAAGTGAAGTGAAATTTTGAAGTGAAATTCGGTATTGGGGCTCAAACTTTTCCGAACAACTTTTTTCAATATCATCAAAGCCAGCAAAATATCGGGAACGGGTCCCATTTAGGGGGCTGCCGTTGTCTCATTTTGTTACTTAAATTTAAATTGGTTGCCTCGAAATGTAGTACTTATATAGGACTACTCTGTCTAATTGTCCCAAAGCCCAAATCTGCATTTCAAAAAAATGACAAAAATATCCGTGTCGTTATTTTAAATGAGACACATGAGTATCAAATGAGTAGATATTAAATTCAAGTAACTTTTATCTGTAAAATATAAATATCATTCCTCATCAAGTTTTTAGTGTAACTTCATAATACATGACTGCGGAGGATACGTTGTCGGCACCTTCCTTGATATTGAAGGAGCCTTCAACTTTACATCCAGGGAGGTGATTAGCGGAGCACTAGGCAGATGCTACACCCCCAGAATAATCGCAGAATGGATAGACCATATGTTGGGAAACAAACAGCTTACTGCCAACAAACGCAAGACTATCATCGAGGGCCTGGTCGACTCGGGCTGTCCTCAGGGAGGGGTATTGTCCCCCCTTCTGTGGTGCCTAGTAGTGGATGAGTTGCTTGAAAGGTTAAAGGATTACCAAGTAATTGGCTATGCCGATGACTTAGTAATAATGACGAAGAGCCCTGTCCTGGAGCCAATTCTCGATATAATGCAGGGAGCATTAAACAAGGTTCGGAATTGGTGCAGGGATAGGAAACTCTCGGTCAATCCCTCTAAGAGTGAGATGATGGTGTTCACCAAGAAATATAAGTGGAACAGAACATGTCCGCTGAAACTTGGTGATCAAGAACTAAGCTATAATAGCGAAGTGAAATACTTCGCCCTTGACGGGAAACTGTCATGGGAAAATATCTAAGTCACATATATTCCAAGATCACAGCAACACTTTGACAACTGAGAACGGCCATTGATAATAGCTGGGGCTTAAAATCGGAGACCATGAAATGGATGTATGAGGCAATTTTCAAACCCAGATTGACGCCTGCAACACTGGTCTGGTGGGAGAGAGCCTGTTTAAACTCGGGAGCCAACTGACTTAACAAGCAAAGAGAGATTGATTCTAAGAAGTATAACCGGAGCCCCAAGATTAACACCGATCGGGGAGATGGGAATACTGACGGGGGTACCACCTCTTGATGTCACCCTGAAAGCGGAAGCCGCAAAGGCAATGCACAGGATGGGAAATATAAATAGAAAGGTAAGGGACCCGAATAGACTCTCTCGAGAGAGAGTTAGCTGAGGAGTGACTCCTATGGATGCCCTCTGATAGTACGGATGTCCACTTCTTGTTTGACAAGAAATATAATATCACCGAGCTAGTTGCAATTACATACGGTGTTCTGGGGGCCGACCAAAATCGGACCCAGGAGAAGGTATTTATCTGCTCGGATAGCAGGGCGACGTTGGTAGCCCTGAATTCAGCAACGATAAAGTCGAACCTGGTCTATAATTGTTATGAAGCATTTAACTACTTGGCAGGGAAAGGACCGATGGAACTCTTATGGATACCTGAGCCATAATGGCATGAGGGGAAATCTAATTGCAGATGACCTTGCCAGACTAAGGACCAGAGAAAACTTCTATGGACCATGAATCTGCAGTGGGAATAAGTCGAAATCTGATCAGAGACCGCATCAATGGCTGATGAAGAGATCAGCACAATAAAAGATTTAAAGGAGTAACGAGTTGTCAAATAACCAAACTCTTCATCGAATACTCAGAGATTGAGAAATGGGCCCAAGAATTCATGAAATTGAACAGGCACAAAGCCAGAACCCTGGTAGGAATCATAACGGGCCACTATAATAGCCTGAATGCATATAACCACAAGCTGAGGCTGACTGACAGCTTGGCTTGCAAATACTGTAAAGAAGATGAGGAAACTTCGATTAATCTTCTTTACACCTGCCCCGCACTGGAGGAGAAGAGGTATTTTATATTAGGGACCCCTGTTATCCTAGAGGAGGCGAGGCTTAAGGCGGGGAGGTGCCTAAATTGCTCCTTTTATGGGATATCATTTTTGGATAAATACCCGGATAAAAGGGGATCACCAAGGGACTACCCATGTGATCAGTGGCTGATGAGGCCCAAATCCAAATAACATAATAATAAAATAATAATACATGAGGTGTATTTGTTTTCAATGTGTATCCTTAATCTCCGTCGTCTGAGGGTTTAGGAGAACCAAGTCGATTTATGTATGTCCAAACTGAATAAAACTGTGAGTATATACCAAACTCTATTCTAATAAAGTTTTATGTTGTGGTAGAGGGATCACAAATTACGATCATCAATATTATTAATGAGGTTCCTGTAAACATGCATGATGACTTAATTTAGTAAAACAATTTTTGGATATCGGCTTTATGTGTTATAAAGAAATTTGTACCAGTAGAAAACCTCTACCGTCTCTGGGATAGATTTCATTATCTGAATGGCGCTTTTTCTCTGCAATAAAACCCTTACTTTCTTTAAATTATTTTTTAACTCTAAGCGTCGTTACATCGGCAATATTTTACGAATGTTGACTTTGTCCTTTTATGCCTACTACTAGTTTTCAAGTGATAAGGGCCAATGTCATGTTTGCCCCTTTTAGAAATAATACTGTTAACATATCATTGACCTTGGTCTCACAACTCTTGTTTTTAAAAGGAATAGACAGTGGCCGCTTGGATATATGAATTGTTATAATTTTTTGTATTAATTCCAACATAGAACACAGAAATGTAGAAAAATGACATTAACCCTTCTAGCACCAAGCTAGAAACTAGAAGCTAAAAATGCAGCACATATTTATAAAATACAACATTTTTTCGACTAACGGAATGTAAGTACATATTTTTGTATTTTTTTTATCATAAAAACAAAATTATAAACAATGATAAAAGGATGGGCTCGTCCGGGATTTGAACCCGGGACCTCCCGCACCCTAAGCGGAAATCATACCCCTAGACCAACGAGCCACATTACAATTTCTTTTCTATGATATGTCAGCATGAATCCATTATTAATTCTCTAACATTGACACAATAAAAGGAATAGTGATCTTCCTTTTATTTGTTAGAAATAACTTAATAGTTAAGTACTACTACAAATAACTAAAATATTAGTGTGAATTATATTTTTTAGTTTCTTGACTTTGGAAAAATATTACGTGTAAGGCCTATTAGCTCAGTTGGTTAGAGCGCCGTGCTAATAACGCGAAGGTCGCGGGTTTGATCCCCCCATGGGCCAACTTTTTAATAGGTAAATTATTAATGTTTCAACAAAATTTAATGGTTTAAAATTTAAACAATGTTAAATAATCCTAACAACAATTAAAGTTTCGCATATGAAGAATAATGGAAGTATTGTAAATAAATAAAAATTACTGTTGTTGGGTATCCATATTATTTGATTCTATTAGAAAAAATTATGGTTTTAATATGGTTTGTTAATGATTCTTTGCGTGTACGTCACAGGTAATAATCGTATGAATCAATTAACTGATATTTTTGAGCAGTGTCGTGGCGAAAACATATTTTAGGATAACAGTTAGTACAATATAAATCCGTCAATCTATGACAGAGTAATGAATGATGGTTCTCCACAAAAACATTCAATGGAAGTGATATTTCCATCAAAATAAAACAAATAAATTCAACAAAAATCAAAATAAATGAAATAAATTTTACAGAAATATTAAGAGGCCAATGAATCAAATTATACAATAAAGCTAAAACGTGACTTCATAATTGCATTTTGTTCGGCAAATTATTAACTGTCTATGCCGTGCGTAGTTGAGTGAAACATGTGGTTAGACATACGTGCCAGTAATTGTGGCATATTAGTAACAATTCAAATACACCAAAGAGTGGTGTAGCATGTGATCCGTGCGTCGTCACTAAATTGAGACACGCGCAAGGATCCATTATACAAATTGTATTTACCATATAGTGCTTCTTATTTACCATAATTAAAACTTATGGTAAATAAAAAATAATAAATTAATCATTTATTAATTGATTAATTTATTTTTTAACTTCTCGTTGTTTGTATAAGTTTTTAATGAATATTTCTGGTAAATATGATACAGGTTCCCATATTTATATTGTGTCAACTAATGATCAAATTAATGATTTGCACATAAATATAATATGAAAGCTTTTGCAAATTAATTTAATAGTGAAATAGACTAGATATTTAGTCCACTGTGTATGCAAACATAACAACGCTTAGAATAAAATTAAATTTACTATTTATTAAAAAAAAAGGGTAGATAAAAATTTGTGCTGGGCTCGTCCGGGATTTGAACCCGGGACCTCCCGCACCCTAAGCGGAAATCATACCCCTAGACCAACGAGCCACTATAAAATACTGTATTTAATTATGGTTTTGAAAGAACCGTGTGATAGAACACCTTAAACTTAGTTTAATAAATTTTTTTATAAATGTAGAAAATATCAAGTACGTACTTCTAAAGTCACCATTACAAAGTTCTCATTCGAGAAAGTTAAAAATTTATGCCAGAACTTAACTGCTAGTTATTCCATGAGCATTGCCTTAAAATTTTATTATTGATTATATTTAGGTTTCAATTTATGTACATTAAGAAATCTTGGTGAAAGTTACTGTTACAATATGTATAACGTACTATAAAAGGTCATTCACAGAAGGCTATCAAAGAAGATATGCTACGATTTTTGTCGGACCTGCCCCAGCACCTATTGATTTGCTAGCCTTTAAATATTATTTTTATTTTAACAACATAACACATGATGTATAGTAATAATAAAAACTGTAATTTTTCTTTCATTAAGAAACCTAAATAAAATACTTTATAACAAAGAAATATAACTGTTCTTTGCAAATGTTTTTATTTTCAAAGTAACGTGTAAAAGGGACTGGTTGAACTACATAATTATTAAATTAGACAAATCATAAATTAGTTTTAATATAACATTAAATTAATGGTAATCACTTCATTTGGGTTTTTATGAATTGTTATTTATTTATTAATACACTATTCAACAGCCAAGGCCTATTATAAAATGAGTAAAATGGAACAAATACATCGCGCATTTTGCGAATATCTATCCTATTTTGTATTGTTTGGAAGTCTATACAAATTTTATATAGGTATTGGGGAAAATAAAAGTACATCAGTTTAAGAATTTGTAAGATAAAAACATATATGTTACGTACAGGTTACGTTAATTTGTAAGAGCAAGCGTGGACAGTCAATACAATTATTTAATAATTTATAAGTGTAAAAACATTACACCTAAATACACTCTTCCGAGTTTCTAAGAGTTGAACTTAAACCTATTCAATAGACTTTCGTGCGGAATGTCTTTAGTTGGATACACTCCATCACAACGAAAACACACGTATTTCTAGGTTACCTATATGAACATTATAACCTGGATTCCATACAACAGATCCATATTCTAGCTTAATCTGACAAATGCACCGAATAGTTGTTTTAGCGTATTAAGCATTGTAAATCATTTTGAATCCCTATAATGAATCCGATCATTTTGTAACCGTTTAAGTTTATATTATTTACGTGATTAATAAAAGTCAGCCTGCAATCAAACATCACTCCTAAGTCACTAAATTCACTAACTTTGTTTAAATTAATGTTTATATTCATTTATTCATCATTCATTTGTATTACAATCCAAAGTAATAGGAGACTCTTTACGGGTAAAACGTATTAAACTCCACTTAATGATATTGAGTGGTAACAGATTAGTCTCACACCATGTATTTAAATTGTTAATATTATTTTGAAGCAAAATGTAGTCCCATACATGGTATCTGACGAAATAGTTTACAGTCGTTCGCATACAGCAAAATTTTCGATTTCATACCTTGGCAGATATCATTTATAAACACAGTAAATAGAAGGGGCCCCAGAATAGATCCTTATAGAACATCCGATGTTGCAAGTATTTCGACAGAACTAAAACCATGATAATGAATTGTTAACATTCTATTCTCTAAATATAATTTAAAAAAACAATAAAACTGTATGACAATCCGAAGTTGCATACTTTTTTCAGTAAAATATCATGGTCTAGCTTGTCGAAAGTTTTGGAGAAATCGGTATAAATGACATTTACTTGGGAAGCTTCATCCAATGCGCAAACAACAAACTATGTAATATAGACCAAATTTGTTACAATAGATCTGCCCTTAACAAATCCGTGTTGACACTCAGTAATTTGAGATCTTGTATGATAGAATATTATATTGTATAGCGTAATTTCGAAGAAATTGCTAAAATTATATAGTATCGCAATAATCTATAGTTATAACAAACCTATACCATATTAATAAAACTAAAACATACGAGATTTTGAATTCAACTCTAGATTGGTGAGCTTTTCAAGTAGAATCTTCGTATCAAAATTCGAGTATTGTACAATATTACATTCACTGCTAATAAATAAGTGACTAAGGCATGGTGAAATTTGTTTTTAAATGTTTATTTTACGTTCTCAATAAACCTTAATTATATAACCTTACTTCTCAGTTACTAAAACCTCAAAGTTTCAATGAATTATATATAATTATAAAAATAAGAGGAACAGATGTATAGAAGATGGCCAACAAAGCGAGTTGGGACAGACTACGCGGTATAAACAAAAACATTAATTGGCACGTGGCTTTAATTAGAGCGGCGGCTGTAAAAAACAAAACAAATGGGTATTATGCCGCTTATATATTCTTTTATTCTCTATCGCACTCTTTACTCTTTTTCGGGAACCGACAAAAGAATAAAAATATATAAATATGAGAATAATACCTAAAATGTAAAACTCTGGAGAATATATTATAAATACATAAAACTGGAGAAATGGTGAAAATTTCGTGCTCGGTTGTGACATGGTTGGAATTTCAGTGGTAAAAGTGAAGAGTGAAGTGAGGAGATAGACATTGTAAGTATATTTTACTAAAATTAATATTATTCGGAGTTTAAATGATATTATTACAATTATTACTAGTTAAATTGAAATTAATTAAAATGATTATTTAAATTAATTTTTTCTATTACTAATTATTTTTTAATTAGAGCTACAATTAATTATAGTTATTCTTTTATTGACATTTATTTTCGAAATATTTTCTTTGGAATGTTAATTATCATGAAGACTAAATATTCAAGTAAAAGAACAAGTATACCAAGAAGCAGAAATTAAAATTAGGTTTATAATATGAAAGTCTACCCTAATTATTTTCACGCGAAAAATGCCACACCGAAAAAAAAAAACTAAAAGCAATATCTCTATCCCTATTTACGATGATTATTTGTAAATACTTGTCCATGTTATTTTTTTCAAAACGCATTTTTCCGTGAGTAAATGGTATTTAATGCCAACTATAAATAAATCAGACTTTTTTCTTCGTTGAAATTTTGTTAATATAAATTTGTTTTACAGTTACTATATACTACATACAGCAGCAATCCAACATATATGCACAGACCTCATTTCGTTTAAAATAAAAACAAAACGTATTGAAAATTTTATATTCAAGGTCAGAAAAAGAAATAAAGTGTCAGGCTACTGGACTAAACAAAAACAAACAAAAAACTGAGAAAAAAGATGCTGATTCTTGGAAAACGTGATCTAGATGAACTAGATGTGTCAAAAGTTCGTCCTTGTCCCAGTTCTTCTTCTCCCAATGTGAAATACTCCTGATGTGATTGATACCGAAGAAGTTTCTTCAGAGATGAATATATTACCCGAGTTCCAATATTATCCGATGCCCCAGGATAATGGCGAGAAATGTTATCATCGAGAGCTTCAGGAATTTTAGTTCAAAGAGGACCCAATCAAATAACTAATTGGAATTATTCAATAAATTTAGCTTGGCGAAAATTTATTTACTTATAAAAAAACTATAAAACCTACTATTATTGTTTTCACCTCCAAAACGGAAATAATATTAAAAATTAATGATTAGTTTATATTACATCAAAAGATTTAGTTTATTATTTCCGTTATATATCTTTTCCACCCAGTTGTAACAAACTTATCTAATAAAGAAAAGCTTATGATTGGCAATACTTGTGACAAATCTTAACTAAACATGAGACAAGTAATAATTTTTTTTAAGTTTGGACATACGTAAATTAGACATCCTTCCCCAGAAAGCCTACAGGCAGGCTTTGTGTAGGGGAAAGGTTACACATATAAACGCAGACAAACACCCAGCCCTGAGGGAAGTGCCAAGTTCCCTCTGGTGAGAATCGAACTGCCGCAAACAATGTGCTCAGTATTTGGCCCAGTTGCCACCCTGTTACCAAATACCAAGTCAGCACCACCGCGGCACCATGAGAATAAGACCATGCGTCACCCATCCAAGTCGCAACTGTGCTATTCGTTGCTTGACTTCGAACAGCGCAGGTCCGACAATGAACGGAGTACGCTGCCTCATCCTCTTTATATCATAAGGAAAATGTCAGATTCTGGCTGAATTTAGGTACTATATTTTCTATTAATATATCACTGTATAAAAGCGATTATACAGTGCATGTCTAAAATACTTTGCACCTTCTTCAGCTCGTTCACTTTAGAAAATTTCCTTTGCGGTATCTGGATTCTTTGACGTTATTCAAGAGTTACATGTATTTGTTTCATCTTCTAAAAAAGATGATCAATATTAAAAATGGATGTCCCAGGCTTAAGTTTAAAGCAACTGTCACGTGCTGACAGCAGAATCAACACAATGAAATCTATATGGCATCAAATTGGCCGAGTATATAAAACTGTATTCAAGATAACAAAAGAAATTTCTTCAAAAAATGTTAGAATTTCTCATCAAGCTTATCAATTTAACAACAAAAATTAAAATTTACAATTTCTTGCGCTGAGTTGTTATTTGGCATATTTCAAATCAAGTCTACGAGTTTAATTAATGCAAAATTCATAGATAAATATAAAAATGTGTGTAAATTGTAAATGTAAATGTGTGTAAATGAACTCCTAGTTGATATTAGAAAACTGACTGACTGGGGAACATGAAGTTGATCCAAAATTTTTATTTACTGAAACAGTTCGTCAAATGTAATAATTTAATTATGAGCATTAAGATGATCCCATAACAGACCCCAAAAATTCGGTAAAACATGAATATTTTCTTTTCTATACTCGATTCAACTTTGTCATCTTTTAACGAAGTATTTAATGGGTGAAAATTTCGCCAGAAGAGTACTCGTGCGCCACCAAAGCTGTGGCAGCCATTTACCGAATGCGTTGTTCCATTATAAATCAATAAATATTTCGATACTTTGCTACAGAAAACCATGTTTTATGAAGTTCACAACTTGCGCTCTTATAGTAACACACTTTATTTTTGTTAATTTATATATTCATTATTAAATTATACATTTTTCCTTGTTTTGTTTTGTTAACCCTCGATGGTCGTATGTAACCTCGAAGTAACATAATACATTTTACTTAAAATATTGAAATTATAGGTGCATTCCCCATTTATAGCCCACTGTTGCTTCAAAGTAATGATATGGAACTGCATTTAATAGTATTCCAGCGCCCTCTGAAGATTTATGTTAAAAATAATCTCATTTCTAGATTTATTGGCTACCAAGATGGCGTACAACATATAAATGTGACATATTTTTATTTTATTTTGTGTAACAACTTAAAATATTGTGTAAACAAAATTGTTATTGTGTTGTGTAAGGTTTACAGACTTTAAATATTGTAGCACGCCTATAGAAATTTTAAATACAAGGACATTTATTTTAGCAAACAGGTATGTTACTTCTAAGTTACGGTGGGCTATAAAGTGTATAAAGATGATTTCGAATTACGGCCATACAAATGAATTGTCGTATATTTTATGGGAGAAAGACCAAACAGAAATATACTGATATACTTATCAGAGTAATAAAAGATGTTGAAGATTCAGCTTTAAGTGATACTAGTGAGGATGAAGGGGAGTTATTAGCAAATATGTGTAAAGAGGTTAGCAACAATACAGAGTTACTGAAGTTAGAGATTCAAAGCAGCACAGACGAAAAACATTCAGAAGTTGAAGAAAATGTGCTTGTATCAGAAAATAAAGAGAATTATCCTCAGAACAGTGAGACCCTTTGGAACCCAGAGGACGACATCCCTCTAGCCCAATTCTTTTTTATGGCAAAATTAATGAAACAGAAATTCACAGAAATGAAATGAACCCATCAGCGAAAAAGAAAGAAAAACCTGACCTAAATTGAAAGATAGTACTCGGCTGATAAGACCAGTTTTTGCTTAGAAACATAGCCATAAACTCAACTAAACACACCAGGTAACCCTCTAAGTTACTTTGAAAAATTAGTAGATAGAACTGTACTAGAAAACATTGCAGAGCAAAGTAACCTCTATGCTCTTCAGTGTGATGTAAATAAACCTCTTTCCCTAACAGTCGAGGAATTACAAGGATTTATAGGTATTACTTTTATTATGTCTATTTATGGTTTACCAGGAACTCGAATGTGTTGGCAAAGGGAAACCCAGGTATCAAATGTCTCAGAAACTGAGCAGAATCATTGGGAAGAAATAAAAGCCAAACTATGTACATCTTAACGATAATGACGATACAAAATTTCATAGTGAATAAAATACTGGGAATCTTTGATGCCCAATGTTACCTGAAAGTCACATATGCCCCCAAAAAATGAGGGGGTAAATTACTAGTAACTTCTATGAAAAATATTACTTTCAAACACTTTATATGCAAAATCGAAAAAAAAAACAAAATAATTTTTTTTTTTAATTTGGGCCATACAGGGTTAAATCGGTATTTCTCTGTCGTTCTTGACTAGTGTCAAGTTTATTACAAATATTTTTGAAGTAACTTGAATGCAAAGAGTAATTAAGTGAATATTTGTTCCGGTATAGAGTCAAAAACAGTCAACCCAGTTGATGAGGCATGGGAGGGGTAAGAAACAGGTTTTTCTTAATTTCAAGTAGGAGCATTTTATAATAGAGCCTACGTAATAATATATGTAATAATGTAAATTTATACAAAACTCTCTTTAATAGACTCTCACTTATAAGGCTTAATAGAGGCCGAGCACAACCTCAACTAACCTTTGTTACAGTAGCGCATACATTGATCTAACAGTAAACATGTAAAATATAAGTGATTCTGTTTCATCTTGCGTTTTGAGATTATATTGTTTTATTAAATTTACTTGATTACTAACAATTGCCCAATAGTAAATATATTGGGTTGTCCAAAAAGTTTCTTCGGTTTTCCAAGTTAACTATTTATGTCACGCCTAAGATGTCATGCGCATAGCTCAGCCTTGGATCCTTCCTCCCTATTTAACTATCCCTGGTAACTCGATGTCCTCACTAGGTTCCTCACGAACTGAGCGAATCCAATTTAATGGATCGCATCAACATCTGCGATATATTAAGGGTTCGTCAACATAGCGATCCCTTCTTCAGAAATATGGTTACTGGAGATGAAAAGTGGATCATTTACGAAAACATCAGATGGAAAAGGTCGTGGGGAAAATCGAGTGAATATTATCAATCCACACCAAAGGTAGGGCTTCACCCTTGGAAAGTTTTGTTGCCCATCGGGTGGGACTTCAAAGGAATCATTTATTTTGAGCTACTCCCGAGGAACGAAAAAATAAATTCGGACGTTTACTGCGAACAACTATAAAAATTAAGCAAAACCATGCAAGAAAAGCGCCCAGGACTTGTAAATCATAACGTAAATCCATCACGACAACGCTCCACCTCACACTGCTCTGCAGACCTGGAGGAAATTGTTGGAGTTAGAGTGAGATGCTATTACCCCATCCACCATATTCTCCAGACCTCGTGCCCTCGGATTTTCACCTATTCCGCTCCATGAATAACAGTTCACAAAACTTAACATTTGCCGATGGCGAGGAAGTCAGAAATCATTTAAGAACGTTCTTTGTGAGCAAACTGCAAAGTTTTTATGAAAATGGTATTATGAAGCTTACTGAGAGATGGAAGAGAATTATTGAAAATGAAAGAACGTACATTATTGATTAAAACTATTTGTAATAACTATAATGTTAATAATGAATACTTATGAAAAAACCGAATGCAATTTTTGGACAACTCGATACATTTCGTTTATTGTATTTTGATGCAAACTAAAATAATGGTAACATCACCCCAAACACACATTCTCAAATTACAAATTTATCCATTTACCACTTTCATTATCTCCCACCGCGGGTAATGTAAGGATATGTTTCAAAGGAACCTAAAAAGCCGGATGTGTAAGAGGAGGTGGTAGTAGGTAGCTTGGGCCGACGTACCGCTACCGCTATGTGAAGGATCGACTTGTGACTGCTGACGTCATTCGAACGGGGACACTGCTCTTGCGGGACTACATACATAGCTAATCAGGTCGCAGTCGTACGTATTTTGCAAATTAATTCATGACATTCCTATACTTCCGTAATAATAGTGATACCCATGAAAATACAGGGTATCATATTTTTCTCTACATTTGTATGTATAAGAGTTAGATCTAGGATGTAATAAAAATTTCGATATGGCAAAAATATGTATTAATTTAAAATACGGTAGTTTATTTAAAATACAGTTGAACTAATGTCTCCGTGTATATATTTATATTTTACAGTGAGCTAAATATAAAACTAATTCATATTCAAATATTTCAGTTATTCTATAAGAAAAAAAAATAGTTTTCTTATTACTACATCTGATATAAGACACAAACAAGTCAGCATATAAGTTATACAGTTTTGTTTTTTATAATTTAGTATACTCTTAAAACTACTATTTGTTTAAAGTGATTCTTCGCAGGATTTATAGAGGTTAGTAAGACATCAATATATACTATATGCCTTTCATAATTCGATTATTAAAAAACAAACACAAATATATAAAAAATATAAGAATAGAGATAATTTAAGAATAATGGCAATCCTGAAATTTAAAAAGAACTTCATAAATATAATAGAAATGTTATCAGACATTTAATAAGACCAAATTACTTGAAATTTAAAACATTACCTGAAATATTTTTTACAAATTGGGAACGTTTGGTATAAATTAATTTAAAATTTTAGGAACAATCTAACTTTATAATATAAAACCTAAGTAAGAACTAGTAAACATTGCTTGGTTTGGCAACCATATGATTTGATATTAAAATATAGGACAACATATACATATATTTGTCACATCACTATTTAAATTAAATAACTACTTTTGATAGCATTTTATGGTCTACTTCATAACTAAAAGATTCTATGCAGATGGCAATATTATTTTCATAAAAATGTTTTAGAAAGTCCAAAGCGAATCTTCACAGATCTTGCGGATGCTGGCCTCAACACAATAATTATTTTTAAATGAAACATATTGCTTATAAACTTCAGGATGATTCATTTTAAACACTTACACACAATCTATGAAAAGGATACATTTTTTCGATAAAAATTAAAAGCCGAGAATATTACAGAAATAAAATTAACGTTTTCTTTCAGAATATATATGCAGGGTGCAACTAAAAATACATTTAAGACACCGTAGTTTCTAAAGAAAAAACTAATGACGTTGTTGAGTGCTGCATCATACATTCGAACTCCAAATGTACAAGACATTAAAGAAATATATAATTAAGAAAATTATACATATGCAAATGAAATTAACAAGGAATATAAATAAACCTCAATAACTGTTTAATTCTTTCCCCAATACCATACTCCTACGTTACGCTTCAAGTAGATATTATGGTATGTGTGGTACACTGTTTTTGCTCATGTATAGTCACTAATCAATATTCACTAAGTCACTAATCAATATTGCAGGAGATTCCTCTAGAAAAGATGAAAGAGGCGGTGGACGCGCTCTTCCCCGTGAAACCGGTGGAAGAATGGGAACACCAACCAGGGGCAGATCTCGATCCGCTTACGGAGGAGGAACTGCTAAGGGCTTGTGCCAAGATTAAGAATTGCAAGGCGCCTGGTCCGGACGGTATCCCCCCTGAGATCCTGAAGGCCGTGGTGGAGGAATATCCTGTGGAGGTGCTGCGGATCATGAATGACGTCATGAGGAGCGACGACTTTCCCGAGGGATGGAAGATGGCCAGGCTAGTTCTAATTCTCAAGGCGAACAAGCCGGTGGAGGACCCCACATCTTTCAGGCCGATATGTCTGATCGATGTGCTCGGGAAACTCCTGGAACATCTCATCCTAGGAAGACTCCTAGATGAGCTGGAGAGAAAGGTAGGCCTGTCTGAGAACCAGTACGGATTCAGGACGGGGAGATCTATGGTGGATGCTGTCATGGTCATAAAAACTATTGCACATGAGGCGTGGGAGTCCAAGAATTTGTGCGCTTTGATCACTTTGGACGTGAAAAACGCGTTCAATTCGGCCTCATGAGGAAAGATCATGGGGAGGCTGCGGGAGCTAGAAATAGCACCGTATGTTGTAAACATGATCGCCAGCTACTTGTCCTGCAGAGGCCTGATATTGATGGCCGGGGACGGTAGCGAGAGGAGAAGAATCTCGTGTGGAGTGCCACAGGGGTCGGTTATGGGTCCTACCCTATGGAAAATTATGTTCGATGGGGTATTTAGACTCAGAGTGCCCGAAGGAATGGGGGTCTTGGGCTACGCCGATGATGCCGCGGTGGTCGTTACCGGAAGAAGTGACATCGACGTGAGGGAAAACGCCAATCTCACTATCGAGAGGATCAAAGGATGGGTTGAAGAGAGGGAACTGACTCTGGCGTTGCAAAAAATGGAGGCAATCCTCCTGACAAGGAGGAGAAAGCTTCCGCGCATCACGTTTCGAGTAGGGAATACCGAAATCGTGCCGAAGCAGAGTATTAAGTACCTGGGAGTCTAGATTGATAGTTCTCTGTCGTTTAGGGAACATATCAAATAGATGCTGGAAAAGGCGGGCAAAACTGTTTCGGCCCTTGGTCGCTTGATGCCAAACATCAAGGGTCCCAGGGCGTCAAAGAGGAGAGTCCTCAGCGGGGTGGTGCAGTCGATTTTGCTGTATGCTGCCCCGGTCTGGGTGGATATATTGAGAAGAGACAAGTGGAGGAAAGAGCTCACCAAAGTCCAGAGAAGAGCAGCGCTAAGAGTTTGTAGTGCATACAGAACCATATCGGCAGCGGCAACGCTGGTGATAGCCTGTATACCACCCATCGATCTTCTGGCAAGGGAAAGATGGGAGGTGTACGGAGGCGCTGACAGAGGTGCAGCAAGGGAGAGCCTATGGGAACACTGGCAGGAGAGATGGGAGGTGAAGCCCCGAGGGAGGTGGACGAGGGCGCTAATCCCGGACATAAGGCCATGGTGCGAAATGGCACATGGTGATGTCGGGTGTTACTTAACCCAGGTCCTTACTGGGCACGGCTGTCTCGCGGACTACTTATTGGATATAGGCAAACGCGAGAGCAGAGAATGCTGGTCCTGCGGAAAGGTCGATGATGCCGGCCACACAGTGTTCAGCTGCAAAAGGTAGACAGGAGAAAGGAGAGCTGCAGAGCAAAAGATAGGACATGCTATCATTGCGGACAACATGATCCCAATCATGCTCGAGAGCAGAGAAAGATGAACAGTGGTGGAGCAGATGATAATCTCCATCATGAAGGAGAAAGAGAAGGAGGAAAGGGAAGTGGGGAATGAGTAAGTATCCTGATTGATATGCCGAAGAGAAGTAAAGCGAGAGCGGTTCCTCTTCGGCATCACACTGATAGGATAGCGGGGGGTTTTTAGTCGGTAGGCGTATACGAATCCGACACTACCTGGCTAAACAATAACAGAACACCAGAGGATACCAGGTGTCTTTTGAAGATTTTCTCCTCGAGAAAAAAAATCAATATTCAAGACTACAATTTATAACTCACAAAATCGCAGTCCAATCAAACAGTAAGCGCAAATATTCCCTAAATGAAAATACATGTCGTTCAAGCACTGCGGAGAAATTATCGTTATTATCTACATTTCCTTTTACTGAGATCTTATCTCATTTCACTTATGTTCAACACTAATTGGTTATTACGATTAGATTAGCCAGTCAGCTATTGACGAATCTACTGTCATTATGACTGTCATCAACTGATAAATAGCTCAACTTAAACATAAATTCTTCCCCGTTTTCTACTTTTAAACGCCTCAGGTATAAAGTGGACAGCCTCCTCTTAAAGAACATTGAGAAGTTCCAGAGAACTCATCTTTTGGGGGCTTGTCCTCGAGATTCCTTTGTTACGGCGGACTGCAAGATCGAGCATCATCTCGATATTCCTTTCTTATGATTCATTGAAGTTTACATATTTTTTACATAGAGTAGGTATTGTATGTCGTATATTGTATGTGAAATATTTACGTAGATATTGTATTTACAATCCTTACGCTGTACTCGATAATTACTTGCAGATGAAAATGTATTGTAAAATTGTGAAAGCTTAGAAGGTTGTTGGGATGTTCTTGTAAATTTTGTAAAAAAGTATAAAATCGGCGCTAGACAGCAATAGAAGTTGGTGTATTTACGTGAATACCTCAGGCACCCACACCAATATTTATTGGCAGGCGTAATGGCCTTTGATGGGTTTGTCGACAAGCCGAGCGAGATTACCGCTCCTTACTCGCCCATCGTGTAGACCGGGACCGTCGTACGAAGGTTGGCCGAGCTCTGCTTCCAATTTCACGGGTCTCTACGTGGGAGACAAGATGCCGACCGCAAACAAGACCCACGCGACTGGCAGCGGTTCGCTTCCCTCGACCTCTTTTGGTACCTGACGCCTATAAGTCCCGCTGGTAGGGACTTGTTCTTGGCTCTTTCTTTACCTTTAGTCGCCTTATTTTGCAGCATCGCTTCTCCAGCGTCAGCCCCTCGGGGGCTGCCTTTGTCGTGGGCGCCGCGACCAGCACGACGTCCGGGAATTGGGTCTTTATCAGGCGATCTTCCACGACAATGCGGACGAACTGCGCCGCTTGGATCGCCGTTGGGAGAGTGAGTCAGTAGAGCAATAGGGCTCAGCTGAAATAAAAAGTTAAGTTTGACCTGTAAAGGGGGTCTATATAGGGCTATACTACCTGGATCTTGGGTCTCTTGTGTCTCCCTGGTCCTCCTGGGTCGTAATCAGAAGCTGCTCGGATGAGACGGTTATCGTGGGCACCCACTTGATCGTAGAGCTTCCGAGCTCTGGCTCGGATTTTCTCCGTCACGGTGGTGAATTCTAGGTCTCGTCGGATGTCGATGTTCCTCACGTATCAAGGGGCGTCTACGGCACGATGGAGGGCGACGTTTTCGACGGCCTGAATCCTCTTCATGTGGGTTTGAACAGCGTAGCCCCAGGCTGTCGATGCGTACATCAGTTAATGTATTCTACCAGTCGTAGCACCCGCAGCTCTGTCGAGGGTTGAGGTCTATAGGTGAACTGAATACCTCAGGGTTGGTCGGGTAGTTTTAGATAACTTAAATGACCACGTGTGCTGCCCTACACGTCGGAGGCAGATAGAATAATAGAAACTAGTTTGTTTGTTAGTCAGTTTTTTATGATCTAAAGGACCTCCCTCCTGTCTTAGTCATAAATACAGTTATAATAAAAAAATTGTTAATGATTAATTTTGTCGCCCCTAGCGGGACGTAGTCACAACATACTTTTTTTAATAAAACATTATTAATATATAGCACGTATTTAGTCTCCCATGTTTACAAATGTTCTCAACACGATACTTTTATTGAGACAGTTGTAATAACATTGCTAGGGAATTGGCAGTGGAAATAGACGAGTAAAATGTTAAATAACGATAGAAAGATAAGTCATTTGAAAAATTTCAGGTTAGTACACCCGATTACAAAACGATCATAAAATTTAAACAATCTAAAATCTCCTAATGGGGGTATCGACCCAGTTTCACGCTATATTGTAAATAATACAATGTGTTCCTATAAGTGATACTGGTAGTACAAACTAATGTTTATTCTTTATTACCTACATAAGAGGAAGGTGAACTGAATACAAAATTTAATCGACGTAACAAGCCAAGTAATGCAGAATAATTTGGAAAATGAATATAGGGCACCAGCAATTTATAGTACACTATGTTGATTCACAATTTATAGGGGTAAATTATTCTGTGAACCACTATGGTAACAATTCAAGCTCCTATTTATATCACACAAAATTATCGATATTATCTACGATTAATTTATTAGTTTTGTATGTAATAGTGAAGATATTGAGATGTTCGACACAAGAAATTGTTTTTGCCGACTGATAACAAACTACTTATTTTGCAGACAGATCAATCACCAAAGTATCACTTTGCATAGCTCTCAATGCGATTGAGAAACGGCCAGGCTATTTGTTGCGCATCTCTTGTACGGTCCAATATTGCTTCCTGTTCTTTACAGGCTGTACGTGAATTGTTGAAGGGTACTGTATAATAAATAATAAACTTATTGTATTGGGTTGTGCTCCCTGATTTTGGCAATTGATGGAATTCACTAGTTTTTAAGAAACCTAAAAAGTATTTTGGTCCTTGTTTTTATAACACTAGAAGTATTTTTATTTTAAATCAAAAGATTTTTTAGGCATAAAAATAATGATTTAAACAAAGGCCTTTATCATGTTATTAAAACCAAAAATCTGCTTCGTTAATAATTCTTGTCCAATTTTAGGGAATTCATGCTGGATTGACAACACTGCATTTATCTGATCGATTGAAAGCGAATCGAATTTATTTGGAAAAGAGATAGAATTTATCTGAAAAGAAGGATTCTTTAATTCAATAAATATTCTCTTGTTCCGTATATGTAAATCAATAGAGCCAATAAAATATGTGTTTTTAAACAATAAGATTTCTTCGAATTATCTGAGAAATAATTATTTGAATTAATAAAATTTTATTGAATACAACATTTCTACTCTATATTAGGTAATATATAATTTAATGTGTTAAGTTGATACAAAATTTATCGGAAAACACTTCTTAAGGCTAAAAAAATATAATTTATACACTTCTTAAAAATATTTTGCTCATAGAACAAATCTATTTTTAATCTAATAATAAACATTTTTTTAAACAAATGAAGTAAAAGTAAAACAAACTGGGCAGATTCAAAGAGTTTTTTCCTTTGTGGTAACTAACTTCTGATAGGGTTTTAAGGGAAAATTTGGCAAAATTTATTTTTGTTTTAAGAAAAGTGTCAATAGTGTCCTTCCTGTTGAAAGACATCACTGAGAAAAATATATGTAAAACTCAAAAACTCACCATAGGATTGTTTCGTTTCTAATTTTTATCAAGAAAACTATATGGTCGTCGCACTTGAAGTGTCCTATATTTAAACGATAATTAAGGGTATTTAGAGAGGAGTGTATTTAACTAAATGTATTTAGAGAGAACTAAAGAGTTACTTGTTGACCCCCAGCAAAATTTTTACAATAACAAACACTTGCTAATTATCTATTTACTTATGTACTAATGTTTGTTTGCTTTCCAAGTGGATTTTCAAGTTTTAGTTTCCTTTTAAATGTGATAATGGAAACACGCGATTTCCGAGTATTTTTGTTTATCAAGTTCAAATTTGGTTATTCTGCAACTAATTCCGTGATCCAGGCTGAAAGTACTATCAATCAGGTTTTTGATGAAAGATGAAAGAACTATCTGTTGTTCGTTCACATAATTTTCTGCAGAAGATACGACCTTCCAGAATCAACCCCGCGGACGAACTTCTTTAGGATGCTGTGGAAGAAAATCCTCGTCAAACGGTCATAGAATTTGCCGTACACCTAGATACAAGTAGGACGACCAGTTCCAGGCATTTACCCTTGCACTAGTGGCGCCTCGTCTGAGAGACCCGAGCATTCCTGCTTAGTGGATAATTCGGAAACTAATTATGCGACAGTTGCGCACTTCTCAGTACCGCTTGAAAGGGCTTGATAAACCCGGCATGGCGGTTCCATTATGCTTTTGGGTGGCTTTAGTTGGGAGAGTCGCACAGAGTCGGGTTAGTGTTGAGGTAAATTTAAGAATGAATGCTGATTGGTACATACGCAACATACTTAAAGAGCATGTTTTGCCTTATGTCGGCTTAATTTAGTGCTATAACTTTGTGTTAATGAATGATAATGCTCAGGCTCATGCCGGTAGAACATTGATCCAATGCCTTGAGGACGTCGGGATTGAGGCACTAGAGTGGTCACCAATGAATCCTGATGCTAGTCCCATAGAGCATCTATAGAACATTTTGAAGCGACATACATTAGCACGATATCCAGCTCCTAACTCAATTTCAGAATTAAGAATTGGTGCACAGGAAGAATGGCGGAACAAATTCTGCAGGAAACCATCAAAGATATTCTACGGAGCATGCCTAGAAGGATGAAGGCTATCGCTAGAGCTAGAAGAAGAAATACTAAGTACTAAATTTTTAGTATGTTGCCTTAAAGT
This sequence comes from Rosalia funebris, assembly GCA_037954035.1. Lineage (NCBI taxonomy): Eukaryota > Metazoa > Arthropoda > Insecta > Coleoptera > Cerambycidae > Rosalia > Rosalia funebris. Next base: position 10,860,527 of record JAZFAV010000009.1, read on the forward strand.
ATTATTATATTGTCGTTGTTGTTTACTCTTTCGAATTAAATGTGATAACCAAATTCAGGCTATTTTATTAGTTCGTCTACAAATCTGTTGTAAAGCTTCAATATGTAATTTAGCTGACTATAATATACGTAAAACACTCCAGTACAGGATATGTAGCAATAAAAAACAAAAGGTTTTAAAGGAAAAAAAAATAATGACTTAAAATAAAATATGCAATATTCTTGTCTGTGAGTGTAGTTAGGATTGTTTCTATTATTTAAAATGTATTGAAAATAGGGTTTTATACTCCTATATTCTGTAATTTCGAAATTTAACACTACGTATATTTATGTTGACTGGTGAAGGATATAATTCTATTCCAATCTATGGTTCATTAAATATTTTCATACTGGAGTAGGTCGAAACCTTTGGTGTAAAGATAACACTAACTGAGTTTTTCACAAAACACCAAAACACTGTACACTACACTCGACGCGCGTCTCGCCAACAAAGTTGGCAACCAACCTGGAGATGATTAAAACTAAGACTCGCCAGTTCTAGTTTTAATCATCTCCAGATGATGCCAACTTTGTTGGCGAAACGCGCGTCGAGTGTATTGTACAGTGTTTTGTGGAAAACACTGACTTAATTGTTAAATATTTTCAATATGAAATACTGAAAATCTACAATTTTCAAAAATAATACCTAATAAATACCTTTCCTTTAGTAAATATTCACCTAGGACATAATCTCAGAAGAATGTTAACGGAATAAGCAATTAGAACAAGAAAACAGTTTAACATTAACATTGGAATTTCCTAAATATATTTTCCGATGCATCCGAAACGTGAAACTTTGTGTTTTCATTCAGTGAGTAATCTATTGTGAGTCACGCACCTGTTATTAATTAGAGTAAATAATGGGCGTAACATTCCATTTAATTAAAGAAAAAACGTTTAACACATAACACGAAGTAAGTAATTAAAACGGGGTAAAATAATACGCCTGTATAAAATTGAAAAGAACAATAATCCATAATTTTGTACGTTTCGATTGTATGATTTTACAAAAATGTTTCAACAGGTGTACAGTCAATGATATTTGTATCTGATCTATAGGTTATGAATAGCTCTATAATAATTTATCTCTAAAAAATAACTCATTATTCCATGCGCACATAAAACAAGAACAGCTTCAGATTTTATATCTTAATAGTACAATGTCACGTCAATTCAAAACAACGAACTATATTCAAAAACAAACCTCATTAGCAGCGATTTCTCCTAACGGTTGTTGCAGGGAAATCCACCGCTGATTCGGATGAAAACACATACAACTTGAGAAAGGAAACATCGCTAAAAATCGCTCCGAGCAACACCTAACCGACCGCGGAACACAAAACCAGCAAAAATTTTCAGGTTGAAGGGTTGAACCGGCCAAAGGATATTATTTGTATTGTGAACTGATCCTGTCACGTTGCTTCATTGTTTTTAGCGGGTGACCAGATGGAGCCACACAAACGTGCCGGTAAAGCATGGCCTCCCCTCCAACTACGACAAGGTGCCGATCGATAATGAGGAAGTTCAACGTTTGAATGTCGAAATTTGGAAAGTTTCTTTTGTCACATGTCTCCATAATTATGTCCTTACTGTGTGCTCAGATAGGAAATCAATTAAGCGTCTTTATTTACAAAAGGACGTCGTGCTCTATACGGTCTCTATTTTCTCAAATTTCGGCGCTAAAACGTTGACCTAAAAACTCGCCACTTTTTTTGTGGAATCTCGGGTCAATGACCCAGGTTTTTGTCGTCCTCTTTGCTCTTTGCCACGAAACAGCGTATACATATATACATAGAATCAAATACATTAACTTTCAACTTTCATATCGATCATTTTCACTAGAATTAGTGTGATGCTTGCAAGCCATCATTCCTTTGACGTCAGTGCAGTTAATCCATTAACGGCTTATTAATGAAGTGCACTTAAACAGCGGCCTGCGAGACAATTTGTTAAGGTGTTGCTGATTAAATTAGCACATATTTCAAATCCTGGTGTATATGAATTTATGACGAATCGACATCATTTCTCAAATGTATTTCATTTGAAAAATTATGTAGAAACTTTTGCTTATTACGAGATTACTTTGTTTGCGTAACTTAATTATAACAGTTCATTATATGTAACTGTTAATTATAACAGTTTATTGAATATTTATGATCAATGTATAATTAATATTTATACATTGAGAATAAAGGTAGGAAGAAATTAGATAAAATTCTTACCGGGAAAGTAGGAAAAATACACGGAAAGTCGATATAGTTTTTCATATGGCCATTTATGGTATAAGCGTATATATTTTTTCGTCGTCAATGTTGGAGTTATTTTTAAATGACAGTACGTTTATCCAACGATGCTATTTATGACTAAATTTTTTGCGTATGGTGTAATAAAGTTTATAGTTTAGTAGTTTGTAGTTTGCTGTTACTTCTTGAGACTTGAAGCTGCTATTTCTAAATTTTCTCATATTGCTTTTACTTTACTTAACGTGATTTTTCTTGAAGATTCTTCTCCTCTTTCTAAGATTTTGTATTTTCTTTACTTGATTACTTCTGTTTGTTACACTACACAATAATTTTAGCTACTGTGACAAGTTCTCAAAACATGGTGCATGGTGCATTCAAGTATAACAGAACGAACTGAAATTTTGATATTAGTTATGGAGATAGAAATCGTACATGAGCTGAGGTTGGTATCCTGAACGATCTATTATACGCCCAACTCTAAGGAAAATAGTACGAAACTATACAGATTTGGTACTGTGGTTATTCTTGTCGATACATTACACAGGTCTGCAAAAAAACTTTTTTAAAAATTGTTTTGATTTAGTTAACTGATCTATATGTAGTTTTTTGCGCTGATTTCAAAAATGGAATTGGTTTTTTTTTTCTATCACGTAAGGCTTGCCTACAAAATAAAGTTCAAGTTTTTGGGAAAAGTACAAAAAACGGAAAATTTAAATTTTGGATTTGTTTTTATTATTTTAACATGAAGTAAAAGCAAAAAAAAACAAAACAACGATACCTAGCTAAAATGAGCATAATAGTAATGCACATGTGTTGCAAAGTTATTATAAGTCTTTGTAAAAACGTTTTCTTTTTCCATCAAAGCTTCTTTTGGTACTTTTTCGGCTGTGTTCTTGTGAATTTTCCCTTTTTAACATCCAACAGTAGTCTGCCATCATGTTGACATTCCATCGACCTTGATATCTGTGCTCCATTTCTTTTATATCTTGATGGAAACGTTCTCCTTGTTCCTCACTTACAGCCCCAAGATTTTCTGGAAAGTAGTCCAGATGTGAGTGAAGGAAATGGACTTTGACACTCATGTTGCAGCCCAACATTTTATAGTTTTGTAACAATTCAGCAACCAAAGTTTTGTTGTTTGGGTCTTTTTTTATTTCCAAGAAAGCCTGTAGCAACAAGTTTAAATGAATTCCAGGCATTTTTTCTTCCATTTCCATTTTAGTGACAAAGTTTTCATTTTTAACAGTTTTCTGATGTCAGGCCCAACAAAGACTCCCTCTTTCAGCTTAGCATCGGATAGACCAGGAAACTGTTCACAAAGATACTTGAAACACTCTTTGGGTAATGCTTTCACAAACTGTTTCATTAACCCCAATTTGATATGAAGTGGTGGAAGTAAGATCTTTTTAGGATCCACTAAACTTTGTCTTTCAACATTTTTAACTCCAAGAATAGGAGCCTTTCTGATTGGCCACGTCTGCTTGACATAGTGTTGTTTCCTGTCACGGCTATCCCATTCACAGAGGAAACATGGAAACTTTGTGTAACCACTTTGTTGACCTAGTAACATGGAAATAACTTTCAAATCCCCACAAATGGTCCATTTATGGTCAGAGTAGCTGAGCTTATTGGGAACAAACTCAAGATTTTCGTAGCATTCTTTCAAATGGACTGAGTGTCCAACAGGCATAGAAGCATATCGGTTCCCATTGTAAAGAAGTATAGCTTTCAAACTCCTTTTTGATAAATCGATGAAAAGTCTCCATTCCTCTGGTTCATACGTGATTTTGAACATTTTCATGATTCCAGGTACATTGTTGCGTTGCATAAAATTAGGTCACCCTCTTCTGTAAAAAAAGGGACAAATTCCTTTTCTCTAAATCGGTACCATGAAAATGAAACACCGGAGGCTAACATATGTCTTTCTTTAGGTCTAGACCCTAAAACTTCCGCTTAATCCTTTGGGAGGCCCATATTTTGTATTAAATCGTTCAAGTCTGATTGAGAGAAAAGTTTAGAGTCATTGGTACCTGGATCGTAGCTGTCCTCACTATCGCTGCGACTATGTGAAGGAATAGGCAAGTCAGGTCCATGAGGAACAGGGCGAATAGCCGAACGTATGTTGGTTGGGTATGAAATGTCCTTCCTGTTTTTTTAAATTGAAACCTTGCACTGAACAAGAACAAAAATAACAGCCATCACTGTGATTTTTAGGCTCTCTTCAAATCATGAGTACTCCAAAACGAAATGATTTCTTCTTACTTTGAAACCATTGTCTTAGTTCTTCAACACACACAGAACACACTATATGGGGAGCCCAAGATTTATCTTGGTCCCCTAATTTAACACCAAAGTAATCAAAATACACCTTCTGAACAAAGTTATAAATGTTCCTTTGTTGCTTCTTGACGGTATAAAACCCACAAGTATAACAGAAACAGTTAGGAGAGTTAACACATCCTCTAGTAGCCATTTCTTCTAAATAGCGCAAAACTGTTTGATGCGTACACCACAGTGGCTAGCTGCACACTGAGTCACTGACCGCAATCAAGGTCACGGCTCACTACATTCCTCACGACATCTAGCAGACAGTAGGATTGGGGAGGGAGCAGACAGACTGAGACATGTCTTGTTCTAGTAGGAACTGAGTTTTCCCAGTTTAGATTCATTGTCTTATTCAAATAAATAGAATAAAAACATTTTTCTTTGCAAATAACATACTCACATTGTTTAGTAACCTGTTCACCATGGAAGCTCCATAATTCAGAGTAAATTTACCACTTATATAGGCTATAATATTGAAAACTCGTACGCATACTAAACCTGAAAACCCCTGAAAATAAGAAAATAACAGGTGAAATTTGTAACTTATCTAGGGGTGATGGAATTTTTTCACTATTTTTCCCGTAATCAGCACAAGAAATACTGTTAAACCCACTAGTTAAATATGCTACAATTTTTTCATCGCACACCTGTGTTATTTATTAGTTGTGCATGAAGACAATTCTCATCAACTAGCTCACTCTCATCAATTAGTTCAGGAGAGTTCAGAAGATGATTACGACTGCATACATATACTTTTCCGAGATAATTATGGGCCTATATAATAATAATCCTCAATTTCCAAATCAGGGCAAGTCATCACGTCACCGTATTATCAAAACGACCTGGACAACACAGTAGTTCTTCAAGGTAACATCACAACACACCTAATACTATTTACGCGTATGACCACATGGATATTTTATTAGTGGCATAAATAATACCACATAATAATAGCACATAAGAAACCACCCTCAAACCTTTCGATATGTGGAGCGCACGTAGTATTGGTTGTCATATCCGTTCCATATGAGTCTCGACCAAAAATTAGTTGGAAAGGACTGAGAGACTGCTCTAACCCATACTCTAAAGATATATTAAGTTAATATTAATACAGTATCACTAAATCGCACACAATAAGAAATTTCAGGATAGCTAAACCCATGTATACACAATTTTCACAGCTAACTATGCATTACTAGAATATGTTTGTACTTTGGCTTTACAGTTATGAAAAAATAATTTTTTTTTCATAACAGTATCAAATCCATTGTAAAGGGGGTTACAATAAGAGCGTAAGATTTTAATCGCGCGTCATTTTGGTTGTCATGTTCGATAGGCAATAATTCTGACAGATCAATAAGAAACAGATAGTAAATATGGAGAGCTGCACAATACGATAATGCGTTCTTATTGTTAAATATTACTACCAAATGGTGAAAGTTTGGATGCTACGATGAGTAAAGTATGTCCAATTTTCAGAAGTGTCCAGAAGTAGTTTCTCAAACAGTTTCAATAAAATAGGCAGTAGAGAAATTGGCCTATACGATGAAGCATGATTGGAGGCTTTGCCAAGTAATAATGACATAATCCATAATGACTTCTGCAACCGTCCATACCTTCAGTGACGAAGCCTCCATTAAGGCTGAGGCTTGCAGGATTGCATATCATTCTTCGCGTCGGCATACCGGTAATCGGCAATACGTATGCGCTGCCTGGGCTAACTCTCCATCGCCTTGTTTTTAACGGACTTTATTGAGATTCGTAGTACAGTGAGGGGAGAAGGGAGTACGCGAGGAAAGATGTGCAATTTAGCTAGCTTTACAGGCTCAATGGACGCTTCGCCACTGCATAACTTAGTCTGAATGTGGCATTAATAAGATGTGACAATTTGGTTATTGCTTTCTTCGGAAGTATTTTAGCACTTCTCTAGTTATTAGATCAAACCCAGGAGCTTCCTTAGGATCAAAATTTATTTTTATTTCATTACCAATTTCTTTGGGAGAGGTTGGTCTAATGCTTATATTCTCCCCGTTATGGACTTCCAAGTTCGATAGTTCTTCGCTTCCATTTGGTTGGAAAGTGTTTTCAAGGTGTTCTGGGCTTTGCACGATTGGCCTTTTCAATCTCTTAGTGGCTTTCCAGAGTGAGTAGTTGCTGTTTTTATCATTTATCAGCTCGCTTAGGTAATCACTAATAGATTCATTTTTAATTCTCTCATATCTCTCTTTTTATCTATTGTGTGGCATTATTGTGTTCATGGGTATTATTCCATGCTGCTTGTTGTACGTTGGAAACGAATAGTTCTACCTCTTCATCTAACTGTTCTTTTGTTCCTAACGGTACTGGTAAATCGATTGCATTTTCTAGGTCCAGTCTGAAGATTTGCCAATCTATTCACCCGTTTGTTAATCTTAAGCTTGTTAATCTTAACATTAACAGAAGCCAAAAATGACGTTTATATTTCACGGCAACTCCAACTAATCAAATGTACATATTTGTATTTCGTTATAAAATTGGACAGCTGTGCTATGTGTTTCCAAAACGTTATTTACAAACAAAGAAATACATTTAATTTTATTCTCTTATTTTTAATAATGGATTATATGCAAAGGCATAGCGTGAGAAAAGAACCTAGGGATGTGATAAAAAATTTATAAGGGGAAGAGGTATAGTCAGATGTATGGTAGGCCATATGAAAATGGTAAAATAAAAAAAGACACTAACCTGAAATGATTATGCCGAGGTATATATCCTAATTTTTAAAATGAAGATCAATTCTTTGGTTTTGGTTTGTCTAGCGAAAACGTCTATCACTGTTTCTTCAAATGTTGGAGACGATATCATATCTTCTAACAAGGCACTTTCAATATTTATTAATGATAAAGCTGACAGTCTTTCTTGCTTTTGAGAATTTCTCAGATAAGTCTTTATTCTCTTTAAACATGAAAATGATCTTTCCGCGGAACTGCTTGTGGCAGGAATAGTCAAAATTAAACGACACAGTTTTGATGACTCCGGGAAAATAGAAGACAATTGAAGGGACGTAATATATTGGTGACGCTCAAACACAGTGCTCTTTTTCATATCGGGATCACTATAAGTCACTGAAAGTTCACTTTTTAAACGATTTGCGTCAAGAAATGTTCCAAATGTATCTACTAAAGAAGAAAAAAGTTCGTCAGGAAAACGTTTCACGAATGTTCAAAGTAATAACGTCCAAAACTTTATAAAACAATCGTGCGTAGGTGCTTTTCTTATCTTCTTCAGGAATTAAATCCAAACGCATTCTTTTACTTTGTGGTTGATCTTCCAACACAAATCTGTCCATACGGGCCCAAACGTCACTAAACTCGTTTCTCATTTTTTGAGTATGTGATCTGAAATCGGCGAACTTTTTATTGCAGTAACCAATATGTGATATTTTTGTCTGTAGAATTTTAAACAGACTCTCGGAATGTGGGAATATTGCAGAAAACACTGCTAAGAAAAAATTAAAATGAAAGTCGCGTAATAAAGTTAAAAGGCCTCTAGCACAAGTAACGGTTTCTCGATCCCATTCCTCATTTTCATTTACCGCAATTACCTGAAACAGCGCTTCCAAATCTTCTTTATGTTATGACGACAGTCGCCAAGATGCTTTCACATAATTGCATAACTGAGTCCGGAAATAACGACAACAACCACTCGAGGTTCCACTGTTGACTGCGTAAGATTACTGACTTTTTCGCCCATCTACGCGTAGCTTGGATGTAACGTGGACCACTGCATTTCAGCACTGCATCAAGTAACGGGGGAGCAAGTCCAATAATTTCGGGCGCCGTCACGGCCGATTTGAAATAAAAAAGTTGATGGTAGTCTTTAAAGGAAATAATGTTTGCAGTTGGTTTAAAATAATTAAAAATTGTAATAATTGAATAAATCGATTGAACTTTTAAGTAACACTAAAGTGCCAATTTTTTAAGGGATGCGACGCATCACTCGTATCTATGTACGCTATGCCCCTGATTATATGTACAAGAAAATAATGACATAGAAAATATAGAAGGGACGAATTGTGTAATATGAGGATAGTTGACATAGAGAGTCATTAGAAATATTTCGTTGTAAATATTCCAAATACGAAAACCAATATACAACGGTCTTTTATAGTAGATAGTAGGTAAGTAAACCAGATGAAGAAATCCACAACGTAGAATTTTTTGAAAATATGTTAAGCTCTTGCCAAGTCATACGAAAAGCAAGCATGTTTTTACATTATCGACACGGAAAATGCAGTACGTAAGTAGTGGGGAGGGGGTTTATTTGAAGTTGGTTAAAACTTGCTATGTAATTGAAACTAGAGCATCCTGAAAGTTATACTGGTCATTATTTTACAAGGACCTCGGTAGTACTGTTGGCTGATAAAAGTATTGACATATCAGCACACAAAAGACACGGCGGGTGGAAATCCACAGTAGCAGAGAGTTATGTGGAAGATTATTTGCAAAATAAAGTCGAATTTGTCGAACAGATTCGGCAAGATGGCACTCCGTCATCCACTACTTCAGTTTCGTAAGTTTCGCGGAATGATATGAATACAATGAATACTCCACGGCAGGTACAGTGGCGGCGACAGGGGTGGGCGAGCGCCCAGGTAAAATCCTTTTCGTCTAACCAGTCGCCCAACCTCTTATAACACCACTATATCACATTCGCACATAAAATAATATATTTAACACCCTCGCCCACCCTAGATATTTACTGCTTATTTTCGCCCAACCGCAAAATAATGCTAGCGCCGCCACTGGGCAGGTACGAGCGGCGTTACAGTTAATAATTGCACCAATAGTAATTGCAATGTTTTTAAACAATGTTTGTCTGTTTTTAATATGTTTATTCTTTAATGAAATAGAAATTTCCTTATTTTTGTGAAATAAAATGTGGATTAGGTATATTAATTTCACTTAGCGTTCAGACGTCGGCAAATAAATTGCTCAAATATTGATTTACTTTTTTGTTAATAATTTAGGCGATGGAGTATTGGATGGAAGTTCCTAATAATTAATATAATACAGGAAGCTGACATGTTATCATTGACTATTGAAGAGTAAATACAAAGGAGTCTGTATAATTTTGTGGGGTAAAGTTATGTTTAGAAAATGTTAAATTTCAGTCATAACAATTTTTTTACAAATGAATTGTAGACCGAATATTAAAAAAATTATGCTTTGAACGTTAATACTTAAAATAATAGCTTGTCTTAATGGTAGATGTTAAACACCGTGCACTGATTCGGTTGCACTAAACTGCGCCATCTATCCAACGATGTTATAACGAAGAAAGTTTAAAATGTATGATCAATAAATGTTTTAAGGAGAATGCATTGCGATGGTTTCCTGAAGTTAGTTTCTCTTGGGAAAGAAAGCGTTAGAATCGTTTGTGTAGCAAAAATCAGTTCCATTTATGGGTGTTAGTATTAATCATATCAGATAATAAAACGTTTTAATATAAGCAACGGAATGTATAAGGAACTAGGCCCTATCGTATCAATATCATCATTGACTGCACGCTGTACGTTCGTCACGCAAAATATTAGAAAGTATGTGTGCACACCTACCTAGAGAGCCTTTAGATTTAAGCGAAATCTGAAAGCACCGTCGAATTTGTCACCCTTCGTACGTTCATACCAATTTTTTATGATTCTGTATCGAGAAAACGTTTTTTTTTTTTGTTGTTTTTATGTGTGAAAAATACAAAACTCAAAATAGACACACATTGTATAGGAAATAAAGAAAATGGACCTTCTAAATATGATAGCAATCTCAGATTTCATGGGAAATTACGGTCTTGCCGCACAATCGAAAAACTTTTTCGTATTTCAGATTCAAAATAACAACTTTGAAATTCACACATACCTTGAGAACCTCTAGATTTAAGCGAAATCTAAAAATACCGTTGATATCGCCAGCCATTCTTATGTTTATACCAATTTTTTCAGTTTTTTTTTTATAGAGAATACGTTTTTCTTTACGGAATAATATCAATGAACTACTGTGATATATAGTAACGGAATTTTATGAAAAGTACGAAACTCTAAAAATAGACACACACTATACAGGAAATAAGGAAAATTTATCTTTTGAGTATGATAGCCATCTCCATTTTCATGAGAAACTATCGGTTTTCCCGTAATGCCGAAAAGATTGCTCGTACTGCAAACGTACATTGAAAGCAATAACTAGATTTAAATAAAATCTGTAAGTACCGTTGACTTTACCTCTCCTTCTTACGCTTATACCAATTTTTTCAGATTCTTTACTGAAAAACTCTTTTTTTTACGGAAGAAAATCAATGGACTATAGACAGTAGGTAAGAAAATTGTGTGAAAATACGAGATTTTTAAAATAGATACATTGTATAGGAAATAAGGAAAATTAACATTCTGAACACGATGGCAGTCTCCGTTTGCATGAGAAACTATTGGTTTTCCCGCAAAACCGAAATATTTTTTCGTCCTGCACATTCAAATCAACAACTTCGAAATTCACACCTACCCAGAGAACCTCTAGATTTAAGCGAAATCTGAAAGCATCATTGTTTTCGTCTACCCTTCTTACGGTCATACAAATTTTTTCAGACTTTATATCGAGAAAACGTTCTTTTGCGGAAGAAAATCAATGAAACAGTAAGGGAAAAATACGGAAGTCTCCAAATAGAATATTGTATAGAAAATAAGGAACATGGGCCTTTCGAATATGATGGCAATCTCCGTTTTCATGAGAAACTATCGATTTTCCCGCAACACCGAAAGAGCTTTTTCTATCATGCCGATTCAAACCAACAATATCAAAATTCCGACCTACATAGAGAATTTATTGATTTAAGTGAAATCTAAAAGTAGCGTTTTGTCAGCCCTTCTTACATCCATACCAATTTTTTTATATCTTTTATCGAGAAAACATTTTTCTGCGGAAGAAAATCGATGGAATATGGGAATATTGAGAAAAATACGAAACTCTGAAAATAGACAAACACTGTATAGGAAATAAGAAAAATGAACCTTCTGAACACGATAGCAATTTCCGCTATCATGACAAATAATCGGTTTTTCCACAAAACCGAAAAGTTTTTTCGTACTGCAAATTCAAAGCAACAACTTTGAAATTTCGACATACCTAGAGAACTTCTAGATTTAAGTGAAATTTAAAATACCATTGATTTCGTTAGCCATTCCTATGTTCATATAAATTTTTTCAGAATTTTTATCGACAAAAACATTTTTTACAGAAAAAAATCGAGGGACCATATGTAGTAAGAGAATTTTGTGAAAAATACACCTACCCAGAGGAATCCTGGATTTAATTGAAATCTGAAAGTATGCTTGATTTCGTTTGTCTTTCGTATGCCTATATCAATTTTTTAAGATTTTTTGTTGAGAAAAAATTTTTTGCGGAAGAAAATCAATAGACTATATGAGAACGGGATGAGGGAAGGAAGATGTATTATATGTGAGGGAATTCTGTGAAAAATACGAAATTCTCAAAACATACATTGTATAGGAAATAAGAAAAATGAACCTTCTGAACACGATAGTAATTTCCGTCTTCATGAGAAACTATCGGTTTTCCCACAAAATCGAAAAGTTTTTTCGTACTGCACATTCAAAGCAACAATTTTAAAATTCACACCTATCTAGAGAACTTCTAGATTTAAGAGAAATAAGCAATAACCGTTGATTACTTCATTCCTTCTAACGTTCATTTCAGATTTTTTATCGAGACGGAGATTTCTACCGACATTTTCTTTTGTGCGGAAGAAATTGCGAATAGTAAGGGAATTTTTCAGACTAGGGACCAGAGAAAACCTCTATGGACCAGAACGATGGAGAGGAGTAACGGGTTGTCGAATAACCAAACTCTTCATCGAATATTCAGAGATTGAGAAATGGGCCCAAGAATTCATTAAATTGAATAGATACAAATCCAGAACCCTGGTGGGAATCATAATGGGCCACCATAGTAGCCTGAATGCATATAAGCACAAGCTGAGGCTGACGATAGCCCGGCTTGTAGATACTGTAAAGAAGACGAGGAAACCTCGATTCATCTTCTATACTCCTGCCCCGTACTGGAGGAGAAGAGGTATCTTATATTAGGGACCCCTGCTATCCTAGAGAAGGCGAAGCTTAAGGCGGGGGATGCCTAAATTGCTACTTTTATGAGATAGCATTTTTGGATAATGACCTGGATAAGAGGGGATCGCCAAGAGACTACCCATGCGATCAGTGGCTGATGAGGCCCAAACCTGTATAATATAATAATAAAAGGCAATTTTATGAAAAATAATAGCCTCTAACATCTCTGTATTATTTAAAGTTAATTGTTGTTATATTAAAACATTTCCAAAAAAGAAGAAACCTGTCCTTTTTGTTTCATATAACAATATTAGTGACATTGTATGCTATTAAATAAAACATCTTTTTCCAAACAAACTTTTTTAATTGCTTTGATGGTTTTGATTTCCCTCGAAATAATATTAATGTAAATATGTATATTCTTTACAATATTTTTTGTACATCGACTGAAATATTTTTAAGAAATATAATTATAAAATTAATTCAGCAATTGTATTTTTTCTGTTTGTATCCGTTTAGTTAAACAATTATATTCTCTTCACAGATTCGTGTTTATGACGAGTGATTCTGACTCCACATCTGCTTGTGAATGTATTCTTATATTTCTAATAGTTCTCAATATGTTTAAATCGTTTGGTGTTGTACTATACATACACTTGGTTCATCTATTATCATCTGTTATTAGTGCGCACCAAACCATGCATCCCTGTGGATGCATTTCTTTTTCATGAACAGCATGTGGATCGTCAGCACCCCAAATTCGACAATTTTGTTTGCTGGCATATCCATCAAGATGAAAAGGATGTGCCTCATCGTTGTTGCAAGAATCAGCATCACTTTTCTTTTCTAATACCCAATTAACAAATGTACAACGTTGTAAATGGTATGTAAATTTTAATTGTAGTGTAAACTGAATATTGTATGCTGACAGATGTATATCTTTCTTTAAAATTCTTTGCGCGCTGGTCGTTGACAGATTCAGTTGTTGTGCACGACGTCGATTTGATGCTTTTCGATACTTCCGTACGCTTTCCCTCACTGCAGCAATATTTTTATCTCACCGACTACGACGGGGAGGTAGTGTCTTATCAATAACAGCACCCGTTTCTTCAAATTTAGATTAACATACGAATTTTTGACTTTGTGGGCGCTCCACTTTTTCTTTTTCGCTCGATTTTTTTAATGCAACTGCAAATGATGGCTCACTTTCATAAAACATTTGTACACAAACTAATCATTGTTGAACTTTTAATGTTGACGTCGTATGGTTTGCAGATGAGTCGTTAAATATTGCCGCCCTATCTTTGACAGAATACAAATGGCGTGCAATTCAAATCCTATAGTTTCAACTGAGACACCCTATATAAGGATGCGAAAATTACATTTCTAATCTGAGCGGCCGGCTGGACACATGTCCTTAGCGAACGTACTGTATTGCGTGTGGTGGAATTAGGGTTCGCCCTATCTTGGTGCTAGCCGGTCTGCAATTGAGTGAGTCACAGAGAGCTTTTACTGGATATATAAAAATTTTTTGGTATTATTACATTACTACGAGGTTGAATCAAATATAAGCGAGCCTTTTTTAATTTTTTTTAATTTGAACTTGAAAAAAAAAGAATAACAGCTCATTTTTCTACATAATCTCCCTGATCTGGAAACACATTTTCCCAGCGTGTAGGTAAATTTGTAATGCCCTGCTCGTAGAATGAAGTTTTTAGTATCTCCAGCCAATTGCGCACGTAGGCTTCAACCTCTTCATCGTTGTTGAATCTTTGCCCTCCCATGGCTTCCTTGAGAGGACCAAAGAGGTAAAAGTCGCAAGGCGATAGATCGAGGCTATAGGGAGGGCGTTCAAGTGTCTCCCAGCCCAATTCCTCCAATTTTTCTCTGGTCAGGGTTGCTGTATGAGGACGAGTATTGTCATGGAGAAGTTTCACTTCTCTCATCGGTAGGTCACGTCGTTTGCGGCGATATGCAAGAGTAACCTCGCTTAAAATGTCGCAGTTGTACGTCGCATTAATGGTCCTGTGATCATGCAAGAAATCGAGGTGCAACAAGCCACACTGGTTAAAAGAAACTGTAGCCAAAACCTTGCCTGCTGACAGCCTTGACTTGGCTTTCACTGGCCCAGCCTCGCCTTGACGTCTCCAATCCTTGCTCGCTTGTTTCGACTCAGGGGTATAGTGGTACACCCATGTTTCATCGCAGGTGTTAACGTGAGTGAGAAACGAGTCTCCATCTTCCCGAAATTTCGTTAGAAGCGCTCACACACCTGAAAACGATGCAATTTCTGCTCAGTTGTCAGAAGGCGAGGGGCCCACTTTGCGCACCCCTTACGAAACCGTAGCTGCTTTGTGATGATCGAAAAGGTGCTTCCATAATGTATTCCAACCTTAGATGCAATCTCATTGGTGGTCAGACGCCTGTCACCCTCAATAAGTTATTGAACGCGGACGATGTTGTCGCTGGTGATGCTGATGCGAGGTCGGCGGTTACGGCTCTCATTTTCAACTTTCTTACGACCCTCCAAAAACTGTTTATGCCATGTAAATACTCTAGCTCGAGACAGTGTCTCTTTCTTGAACTGCGCAGTTAATCTCGTCAGGATTTCAGATGGTTTTACTCCTTCCGTGGCGAGAAACTTGATGATAACACGCTGCGCAAATGATGCAGCAGGAAGGCACCTCCTGCTCAGACATTGTCACGGTGGGTACTGAAAGGAATGATCGAGGTCGCCCACCTGCTCTCCTACCTCCTTACATCGCTACTCAATACCCCACGAAGGGGGAACCCTCACGCGTTACTATTGTATTCCCAGGACCAAAAGACTCGTTTATATTTGATTCACCCTCGTAACTAGCATACCCTACAGTGAAAAGCCTAGCATACATAATTGAAAAGCCGCTGAAGATTACAATGACAAGAAAACATTACAAGAACTGCTCGATAAATTTTGGAAATTAACAAAAACTTATTGATACCAATGCACAATATTAACCCTGATGACTATTTGAAAATCTATGCTGACTTTTACGAAGGCAATTTTTGATATCTCGTGACCTTCGAATACATGTAGATCTAATAATATAAGAGATCAGATTTGGTTTATATAAACAAAGTCATTTTTGGGAAATACCACTTTTAGTAAGAATTTTTATAACATTATTTTTCAATTTTACGAAATAAAACGTCACATAATTTTACATCATTTAATGCTCACATAGCAATTACAGTTGTTTATAGTACTTTGCGATAGAACCTACTTAAGAACATCATTAAATTCATCCTACATTAGATTTGCAACCGATTTATCTGTTGCAAAGAGAAGCTGCGTATCTATTAAATTTATATGTTTTGTCAAAACGGCAAACATTGAGGTCATTTACTGTATACGTTGCAATGTAAAATTATATTAATAAATACAATACTTATAATGTAGCAAAGATTTAACAGTAACATTTTGTAAATACATATAAACTTTTCTTTTTACTGAAAATAAATTTACGCACATCAGTTCAGGTATATAAAAGTCCACTGCAGTGGAAATATTTTTAACAGGGTGTAAAAAATTTAAATTTTATAAGGCATGCCTTTAAGGCAGTTCTTAAATACTACTCGAGAACAACACCAACATATTTTTCACTGCAGTCATTTTTAAGTTTTCTTATTAATAATATGGTAACATTATATACTTTTCTCGACAATCATATCACTTTATATGAAATCACTGACAACCATTTTTTAAATTAACATCAACCTCAATATTTAAAAATTAATGCAATGTAGCGACATTTCCACTACAAACCTATGGAAACTCTTCAGATGTATTTATAGTTGGCTAATCTATTTCCGTTTCCAAAGAATATATTGAACAAATTTGTTGTTATAAAGCCTCGGTGCTGATACCTAGAGTATCTCCCTAGTAACAGTTTAAAATTAATTACGATAGACAAAACAAAAGCATTATCAAATTGTAGTGAAAATGTTAAAAAAAATATTGTAATTGACTGCACATCTAAATATGAAACAAAAATAAACAAAAGTACCTAAAGTTAAATTTTCATGCCTTTTAGCACGTTCAAAAGCACTATCTGTGCTTTTACATAATCACCTATCCCTGTAAATTTGTGAGCATACTACGATTTTTACTAAGTTGCTTAGAAATACCGCTAAATTAACTTCAACCAAAAAATAGACTATATAAACATAAAAACAATCAACAAATAATTAGTCTACAAAGTATAACAGAGGTCATCTGCCTAATTTTTGGGCAGTAATTTTTGTAAGTTTTGGTCAAAAAACACCCAGGAAATATCATCACGGATTTAGGTCAATTCTAATATAGAACGTCAAATGACCAGAGAAAATATAGAGAATTTCTAGATTGCAATAATTAATATCACAAAACAATTTTTCTAATAATACAAGTTTATACAATATCATACAAGGAAATAAATTAAATCTCTAACTGCAGATTTCGTCACAACGACCAAGTGATTTATGACCAAAATGGATTAAAACAAAATTATGTACGTATTTTTTCTTCTACTGCTATGTAATAAACTTAACACTACATGATGACTACATAATGTGTATGTTTATATACAAATGTTTGGTTGTCTCCTGAAGGAACACTTTTTATTCATTGAACAGTTTTCGAGTTGTTTAATGAGTGATTAGTGAACGGTGTTTTGTGTGTATGAAATATAAGAGCGGACTCCTTCAGCGAATTACACATCTTCGTATTTTGCCAATTTGTTTTGTAACATTAGATTTTCTTTTTTCAGTCGTTCTAATTCTTGGCGAAGACCAACGTTCTGCAAAAGAAAAAAACAATGTATAGTAAAATAACTCCAGATAATATCATATTTAATAACTATTGGCCACATAGATTTACTTAAAAGTTGTAATCAGGATGTACCAAATCATTGAATAATTTTTAAAATGTTACATCAATATACTCGTAGTAGTTCTCCGTCAAATTAACACGTGCTAAAACGTGCCCCAATTGTTGTTATTTAAATATCAATGTCATACATAAATTAATATTTAAATATATATCAAATATACAGTATGGTAATAAAGTATCACACAATATTCATAATTTTTTTATTATATACTTTCTTTTACTCTGAAACAGGCCAGTCAGCCTTATTTTTAAGGTAGTTTCTCTGGAAACCCACTCTTTTATATAGAATTTTATCATATTTTGGGTACACACAAAGAATAACCATTCCAAAGGAAATTGCTTAAATGAAAATTATTTTTGCCCGTAAAAATTTTGTTTAACTTCTAGAGAGATCTGCAATCAGCTCCCAGTGGGCAATAAGCGTTTTTGTGGCTAGAATGTAACGTCATGTAGAGTGTCAATCCAGTGAATCATCTCCTTTAAAAATATAATCTTAAATTTAGAAATTATTTGACTAAGTGATCAGTACAATAAAAGAGATATTCACCATCGAAGTTTTTGCATGGTTTGAATGTAGCAGTTGACTAAAAGTTACACATTTCACATCATAACTTGAAAACTTTTTTATATATTTATTTCCAAAAACAACTCATCTATACATTAGTTTATTAAGAATATTTGTATTAGAAAAATCGGTTGTTGCCCGATTTGTTGAAAACATTTTTAAAATATGTCAGTTTAAGCTTTGCTCAGTAAGTCGAGAACTTCTCAATTAGTGTCTGGTAATGCAGCGGCATGCATTTTACCTGTCGCCACTTATCATCACTGCACATTCCTCACAAACAATATCTAAAATTGAACTCAGTCCTAAACTACTGAATTTCTTCGTGATTTCTTTAGTGAAAGTACGTAGGTTAGTTACTCTGTTTACTTTACAAGATTTATTTTTGCAATACAATTTAAACGTTTTGCAAATTTTCCTTTATTGCCCCGCAACTGATCAGGACAAAAATTCATTTTGAATTTTTCTATAAATTTTCTTTCATGCTCCGAAAAAGTTTACAAAGTCAGGTTAAGTATAAGACATACACAATCACAACAGATTAACATATGACACAATGCAACGTTGATGTATCCTTTAGTTTTAACGAATAAACATGCAGTGTCCGAGTATAGAGAACAGTCTCCGAACAAAAATAATGAACACTAGACTAGTGATATTCCAAATGTTTTACGTTTACCCGCGCATTTATTTTTGGACCGGACGGTATCGGAGAAACTACCTTAAAAACAGCGACTGAAAAAATTAAATTTTATTCAGATTCACAGTTTTTCTTAAATTGCAACCCTGCTATCGTTTTACGTTTTCCGACCTCATATTAAGGGATGTCTATTCCGTTCATAAAATAACGGGTATTTTTTTAAGAAAAATAAAGCATATACCTACAACCTTGAAACTAAAGCTGTTGCTAAACTCAAAATGTGCTCCACTAACAATCTGACATTGGCCATCGCGCATGGAACTAATTTGTATTGAACGCGTTCAAGTAATTGTAATTGATTCGGTTTCATTTCTTTATATCCTCAAAATTATTTGGTTTATTAAAATAGACCCGTGATCTATGTCGACATGTCTAGTAAAATGAACCTATATCGATATCTTTTAAATATACAGAACCTCGTTCAAGAATCCCAGAACATCATCTAAGAGAACCATTCATTTCCACTACGAACAAGCAAAGGGACTCCCGAAAATATATCTATAAGAACGTCTAAAGTACGCCGTGTACGTTGAATATGACAGTTGTCAATTTAGTAAGTAACACCACAATCATAAGTCCAAGGGGATCAATTCAAGTGAATGTAGTTGTCACTTAATTGGTTTTCTCGTCTCACCCATCTGAGGTAGAGCATCATGTTGATGAAATAAAATTATTTCGTGGAACTTATTCTCACTTCTGTTAAAGTTGGAACCAAGTATAGTAGAATTATTTTATGAAGACCAAGTCGGCAATAAATCCTGCGTCATGGGCAAAGACAGATGCATGTCTGACTTTCTTCCATACCAATCCACTCTGAATAAGAGACACAGACCTGCCTATAAATCATTTGCGCGCGCTGACCTAAGTAAAATTCTTTTACAGCATTCGTGTGGGAGAAGGTAAGCTATACATTGCTCTTTGTCGCACGGTTTATTGCCGATTTGCTCTTCACAAAATAATTCTACTATAGAAATGTAAAAACTATAGCAGCAATTATTTTTTTTTCAAAGAAAAAAAAATTAACTATATTCCAGCCCATATATTTACTTTATCTTGACGCTAGCTGTACGATTCTTGAATTTAATGCGTATTCTCTTGAAATCAATATCTGCAGTTATGACTATATACTGGTCTATTCTGGGAAAAAGGCACTTCGGCAGAAAAAAACAACTTTTAAAAATCGGAATTGCATATCTTTGCATAATTGTACGCAAAGATCTGGATCAAACAGAACACTGTCTTTTTTTTAAGAATCTCCAACTACGGCGTGATTCACATGATAGTTTAAATCCCTACCAGTCGCCTTTCAAATATAGCCACATATATACATACGTATTGTGATGATACAAATTTTCACCAACGACCTATTACTGGTAAGATAAAGTACAATACATTCAGTTTTTAACGTGTGTGGTTTAGAAAATGAATACTTAAACATAGCTGATCAGTGTGAAAACTTTTGTTGTAATACCGTCACAAATGATCTGTCTCTGAATGATTTTATATAAATACTTGCTTTAGTTAAGTGATATATGGTTGCAGATACCACGAGTGAGAAAGCGTGAGAATATTCTTGAATTTCCAGTAACAATGTTCCGTTTATTGTAATATTTTGATGATGTCTGCTCACTTGAGGCCTGTCTTGTTGACAAGAATCTTTCACGCTATCAGTTTCGAAAACTTTTGAACTGGCCTACTTACTGTTGTTCTTAAAATAGGTGATATGTCGGGATGAAACCTCTTCATGATAGTTTAATCTGCCATATCTAACCACAATTAACATTTAAGAAATAGACAAACCCAACAGTACGAGTATAATTGAACAGTTTAGTGATCTGATATTTTTCTACAGTTTAGATTTAGAATAGTATTTGTTACTATTTTGTCTATAAGCAAAAGTGAGAAAGAGACATTAATTTACCTTCTTCAGTCAAAAACTGATCTTATTTACGTTTCCAATTTTGAAAATAAAATGTATAATACCAGACTAATGTTTAGTCAAAATATCTTCCCAGATGTTTGATACGAGATACCGCAGTATTTGAAAAACATTTTTTTTTTCAATACAACCCTAGTTTACAATTCTAATTTATTACAAGTTATTTACAATATTATTTACAAGTTTAACCCCTTTTATTTCATAAAAGATAAATAGCCTATGATAGAAGATAAATAAATATGTGGCACCATTGTACTAGGCGAACTTTCAGAAATTCGTTTTGTTAAAAAAGAGTGGGTTGTAATTTACAAAAAATACTATAATGATATGACAACTCACCTACAAAATCTGTAAAAAATAAAATTATCTCTGTCAATGTATCTGTAAAAAACAAGGTTGGTGTGTTTTGCTTGAGTTTTGAAACAAATCGTTTTATTTTTTTTTCAAGTGTATTGAGTTTTTAAACAAATCATTTAATAAAATTATGAATATTTTGCGAAACTATAATCAAGCTGTATACAAATGAACGATTTCATTATATTACGCGAAAAAATATTTTATTTAAAAACATTCTTCTGTAATTGATACTATACTTTTGGGGAATACAAAGACAAAATATTGCATATATCTATGCATAAATATTGAATAGGAAATTTATCTATATTAAATATAAACAAGAAAATCTAGAAATACAACGGAAAAAACTCATATAATATTATTTGTTTTTTTTTTTGTCATATTGGATCCGCGATATTGAATTTTTAACTGCAGATTCGTCGGTAACCTAAAAAACAGATACCATATTTTGTAGATATAAAAAAATTTGTGTGTCATATTGGATCCGTTATCTTGAATTTTGAAAGTATTACCCCAAATTCGATATGTATAACCTCAAAAATCATAGAGACCAAGTTTCCAGGAATCCCTAAGAGATGTCGTTCATTTCGCGTCATGTGTATGACCGGCAATATTTTTTGAGGTTAGGAACAAATCCTGACGTGATGGTGCAAATTAGATTCAAATTCATGTTAAGCACATCAAAATACATAGGAGTAGGGTACTCTGGTCGTCTACGTATGATACTTTTCTTTTCGTGGAGCTGTGTTTTAAAAAATAAAACCCGCCATTGGTAGGATTCGACATTTATCCTGGATTGGAACCGAACGACATACAGCTGTTTCGAACTTATTAGTTCTCATCAGTGCCGTACGCGGTACGCCGATCCAGGACAAATGCCGAATGAAAGTTGTAGTTTATACACCTTTATCGATTCGATCTATGTCAGTAACATATAAGTCGGAATCGAGGAAGGAACTACCAAACCGCCGAGCAGTTATCAAAGTAGTTCTCAAATATCAAGGCTATTACATAATCGCTATAGAAAACTACTACTCTCCGGGCTAAAGCCCCGCCAGGCATTGAATTATACCTAAAAGCGATCCTCGACCCCTTTTTCGTGTTTCTGCACGATCAGATAAGGTTTTAAAAAATAAAACCCGCCACAGGTGGGATTCGACATTTGTCCCGGATTGGAACCGAACGATATACAGCTCTTTCGAACTTATCAGTTCTCATCAGTGCCGTACACGGTACGCCGATCCAGGACAAACGCCGAATGAAAGTTGTGGGGTGTACATCTTTATCGATTCGATCTATGTCAGTAACTACGTCAGGAGCTGTGTTATTTATTATTTTAGTAAATATTTCCCTTTGCCTACTTGTATGCGTGTCAGAAAAAAACTAACTAGTGTAATTACTAAACAGAGTAATACGTTAAAAATTCCTAAATGGAAGAATTAATAAAGATTTAAGCGAAATATGATTGTTGATATAATTGGTTAATGTTATGAACAATTATTTTCAGTATGCTTTGTTGAATTGGATTTTTCAGTAATTTCAATTACATTGGTATATTAAGCATTAGTCTGCTGCTAGAAATAAAGAAATATCGAAATATTTAAAATATTTACTACTGATTATTTTGGGTAATTTTTATAATTTTGGATAACAAGTCAAGAAATTAAACAAAAGTGCGTATCTTTTATAGAGTTGACCATGACTAATTAGGTGAATTATGGCGAGTTAATCAATCAGATTAGAATATTGTCGTAGTTTAGAATGAAAACTCAAATGAAAACAAAATATATTTGGATACATATAAGGCAACTTATGTGGATGCTGGGAAGGGACCGGAAGCTTTGATGCAGGAACAAAAACAGGGGATCAATTTCTTAGAAACACCGAAAGATTACACGTTTCTTGACGTATCTTTCGTCACCCTAGTTGGCATACTCGGGAGATGATTAAAATAGTTTTAATCATCCCCCGATTGTTTGAACTTGGTTGGCGAAACTCGGATCGAGAAACGTGTAATCTTTCAGTGTTCATGAAAACTGGCCTCATATTTTTTTAACTTATGTGGAATTAGTTTAAAGTCTAGAGTTAGTTAGTTAGAAATATATTGGGATATTTAGCTTAGATCGATAATATAAAATTAATACAGCTTCCAGCTAAACCAGAATAGAGGAACATTGGGTTGGTTACATGTGTGACAAAGTGGTACCAAGTAGGGTCAACTGTCCCACAGTGAACATTTTGAATATACGATAAAAATATCTATAGTAATAATAAAACAAACGCGGCAGTTGAAGTGCCTCCTACTACCGCCCGTATTGCCTGATCAGTGCATTCGAATGCACAGTTAAAAAGGATTTTGCCACGTAAGTAAAAACAAAAATTACATAGTATTTCTGTTCCAGTTCGATAACTATGTTATGCAATTGTGATGTTAAGATTTTATTGTGAAAATTATCCCACATGGGACATTAATCAGTAGTGTATAATTTATTCCAAAATTAAATAGTTTTGATCTCTTTTAAACTTCTAAATAATTATTTACCTCATGTCCAACAGTGAACATAAGTCAAGTAGTATACAGTGAACCATGATGAGAAATTCAGGCCAAACAGTATCGATACATGACGTGGGTGCTTTCATTGCGGAAGCGTATCTCAAAGCTATGACACCTACATCGATAGCAAATCTTTAGAAAAACCGGAGTTTTCCCCTTTGATCCGATGATTTTTACAAATATTGACTTCTTGTCAACTACAGTGACTGATCGTCTTGAAATTGAGGAAATTGGGCGTTTGCAAGTTAAATAAATTGACCGCTCGCAATATGTGAAAGTCAATGGTCAGCAAGTTGAGAAACATAGTCGCCCGCAATCGAAGGAAGTCGATTGTTCGCAACTTGAGAAAGTTAGTAATCGTCTAGAGAAAGAAAACATTGATCATCAGGGGAACTTAATAACTAACAAAGGATTTAACTCCAGCACAATTTTGCCCACCTTCAAAAGCTCAAAAAAATATAAGGGAGAATAGAAAAAAAAAGTAAAGTAAACACATCCCAGAGAAAGAACAAATTGAAAGAGAAAAATTAGCTAAACGACAAACAGAAACGAGAAATAAAGGTTCCAATAAAAAACTGAAAAAAGCAGTGAAAATAGTTTTACAAGATAGCTCTGAATCTGATCTATGTTTTTGTAGGACAGTGATGTAAGGAAAGTGATGAAGTTGATGATCTTATGAGAGATGAAAAATTAGATGAGGACAATATGCAACGTGCAAAATAACAGTTAGGGTAACTTACGCGTGATTCTGTCGAGGGAGAGTTTGTACTTGTTGGATTCCAAGCAAAAAAGGATAATGTTTACTATGTGGTTAAAGTTTTGGCAGTTAATAGCGCAGATTGTGAAGGTAGTTTCCTTACAAATAAGTCTTCAAAACAATATATTTTTGTCATTCCTGACACTCCTGATTTGTCTACCGCTTTGAAATGGGACATCAAAATTATTTTATCAAAGCCTGTACACCATGGTATCATCTCCAGATGAAAAAATTCTGTTTACTCTTTTAACATAGATTTCACAGATCTCAATATACGCTAGTTATTAATACTCCATTATTTATATTTCATTTTCATTAAGTATTGTGTTCAATCTTGATCTTATAGTGATTTTTTATAATGACATTTTGATGTGATTGTTTCCCAAATTATCTTGAGTAGCTGCTTAGGTAGTTTGCAGCTCTGTCGAAAAATATTAAAATTGATATGTTCAATTTATTTATTGAAGGAACTCTTATTTTTGTTTTTGTTATTATTGTATAGACTATTATAGAAAAAGGAAGTTATTATGTTGTGTTTACATAAGTACCTACCATGCTAAGAATATTGTACTCTTCTTTCCAATGCCAATTATATTGTTTTAATGTAGTTGTTCGTTTTATTTAACCCATGATTAACTGTGTACTGGCTGGTGGTTCACTCTGTCCACAACATAGTATACAGCGGATCAATCGGACTGTTTTGCAAAATATTTAAAAAATATATTAAATTATGTATTTAGTGATCAAAACATTACACATTTAGCAGGTCAATAAGGGTTTCCGTTTAGCATGTTTTCCAAAGTATTACTATTAAAATTAAGAAGTAGTAACCTTTCATATAAAAAGTGGTTCACTGTGGGGTAGTTGACACTTTCTTCGATGTACCAAGTCTAACAATTTCATTTAATGAAAATGAAATAAAAACGGTGGTGTATGATGAATACGTTTCAGTGCACTTTCGTTTAATTATTCTGACAGAACAACCAATTTATATCATGTTAACTGTGCTTATTCAGAACATTCTAGTTAACGTCACCTGTTAACAATATATTTAATTTACTTTAGCAACTCTAAATCAAGCGGACGCTATTGTATGGTTTGTATAATGATTCTTTGCGTGTGCATCACAGGCAACAATCATATGAACCAATCAACTGACATTTTTCAACAATGTCGTGCCGAAAACACATTTTAGGATAACAGTTAGTACAATACAAATCCGGTAACCTATTACAGAGTAATGAAATGGTTCTCCACAAAAACATCCAATGGAAGTGGTATTTCCATCAAAATAAATGAAATAAATTCAACAAAAATCAAAATAAATCAAACAAAATTGAGACGTCAATGAATTAAATTATACAATAAAGCTAAGACGTGACTTCATAATTGCATTTTGTTCGGCAAATTTTTAACTGTCTATGCCGTACGTAGTTGATTGAAACATATGTCGCTAGACATACGTGCTGGTAATTGTGGCATATTAGTAACAATTGCGAGTGGTGTATAATGTGATCCATGCGTCGGCGTCGTCACTAAATAGGTACACGCGCAAAGATCCATTATACAAGTTGTATTAATCTTTATGTTCTAGCTCTTTTAGATTACGAAAATAATTACTTACCTCCTTTTCAAGGTATCCAGCTCGAAGGGCGATCTGGTTCTCCTTCATCCGACGGGCATCCCTCGATCTCTTTGCCGCTAGATTGTTCTTCCTGCGTCTCGCCCAATACTTATCGTCTTTAAGGTCATCGGGAACGAACTGTTTTCGGGACTTTTTTATTAGGGGCTGCGGCTTGAGCTCCTCATCTGAAAATGCTCTCTTCCGTGGATCGAAGTCTCGACAACTCGAAGCCATAGATAACGCTTCAGAAAAAACTATATTTTAGATATTAGTATTGTGTGCGCACACAATAGTAATTTCTCTTCCGACGCCTTACTAAATTTCTTTAAGTTTCTCATGCACAGAAAATCTAGTAAGGAATCTAATTTACCATATTCCTGGAGTGAACACCGAACTGCCGGTACTATTTTTAACATCTTACAATGGTGCATAAAATAAAAAACGTAAGGAAAACTGATGAACGTGTTTATGCCAGTATTATTCATAATTATGAATATGGCAAATTCTGAAAAAAATGTTTTTCTGAAGTTTAGTAAGGCTTTTACCAAGCAAATTGAACATAAGAGCATAACTGTAAAATTACTTTTATAAATATGTATAGTTCTATCTACAGTAAAATTTAAATGTTGAATTGAGAGGAAGCTCCCTTAAGGTTACGCTCAATTTACTTTCCTAGTCTTATGTACGAACATAAACAAATTGTGAAATTATATATCACTAAGTTGTCTAAATCTATAAGCATTATTAGGATTCATGTTATAGTAAATTAATTAAATGACAAATATGACAAAGAAATGACAAACAAAAAGAAAATAAATTGAAGATGAATGTCGGTTCATAAAGAGGAATAATTGAAGAGTGTAAGAAGCCAATAAAGAAATTAAAACAGGAAATGAAGATAAAAAAATTAGTAGTATGTATTACAAATAGTGTGCTAAATACAGAAAGTACACTGAGAAGAATCGATGAAATGTTTAGTATTCCTTATAATAATCCTTATAATAATTCCAATTATGCAGATATACTAGCAGTTCCTTGTAACGGGTATGCATTTTATAGAAAGTATGCGTTTTGGTAAACTGCCGGAGATAACACTTTACAACAGATGAATAACGATCATTAAAGTTTTTTCCAAATGTAAAACCTCGATGTAATTTTAAAAAAGTAATACAATGCACTTTTATGATATATTTTAATGAAGTATAAATTGACGTGTAAGAAATTTATTCACAGGAATTTGATTAATTAAATACTAGAAAAATACAAGATTCCGATGGAATATCAAAATCAAATCGAATTAAGTTTTTTTTTATTTGACGAAAGTTACAAAATGGACAAAAAATTTAAAGAATATATTGTATATAAATATAAAATTTGTTTTTCAAACCATGTTCTCCAAAATTTTGCCATGACATAATCATAATTATCTATTTCTAGGGACCAGAAATAGAGATAATTTCTGGTCCCTTGAAATAGATAAGTATGACTATGTTATGACAGGTATATGGATTTAATCATATCGAATTTGATCTCTTTAAGTGGCTATAGTTAATGTGTTTTCATTAAACATTATCAGTTTTATAATAATAAAAATGTGTCAAATGTCACTAAAAACTAAGTTTTTACCAATAAATTTCTCCAATTTTTATGTATAGTACAAAAATGTGGTGGTCCAGTTTATGTATTTCCATAAAAAAAATTGGAACTGTTATTTTACATTACATTAATAATAATTGCTTTAAGTAGGGCTTAATAGTTCAATGTACAATTAATATTGAAAATATAAATTATAGACATTGTATATTTATACATTGTATACCTAAACTGGATTTTAATTTAATTTATAATAAAGTATTTGACAACTTCTATATTGCTAGATTTCATTCGACAACGACATATTGAATTGAGTTTTTGTTACCAATCCTGAGGCTTTATTGGAGTTAATGATCTTTACCCATTTTATCAAATTTTTATTTCTCAAGGAATACCTTTAAAATGAATCATTTGGAAGTATTGAATTGTTTTACAGTAATACCTGGGAATATTGACGATAACTTTTGGTGGCATTAAAATAAAACTGACCATCAGTTCAGAAAATTATTCTAAAATTTTCAAATGAAAGTGGACTTAAAGTTACTTCCTCTTGCTTTTAATAATGTATGTAATTGTATTTTATGAAGCATATGTATTTAAATGAACTCAATCAGTTCAATTTACAGGTCCATTATAAAATCGTAGTAAAAATAATAATTTGAAATTATGTACATAACGTATAAAAACTAACAATAAGTGAAATAAATAAAAATTCAACCCAAGTATGTACGTATAGTTGGAAAAATAACATGCATGATCAAGTGGCTAACTGACATTTTGTTAAGCTTTGTCTTCTAGTGCATGCCAGAGAATAGAGAAATTAAAAAAAAAACAATGTGCAAGGAGCTATTCTGAAGAATGTGTTCCATTATTGTTTTTTTTTTTAATTAAAATTGCGGATCAATTTTATATTAGTTATCAAAACAATACGGTATTCATAACTTTCAATTCGATTTCTAATATACGTTGAAAATTAAAAATTTATATTATTTTTTCTTTAGATATTCAACATCTCGTGTATGTATGAAAATTATACGTATGTTGTATATATACATCTAGAATAAGAACTTATACATATGCTGCTGAGACTGAGAAATTGTCTCATCAAAATCATGTCACTAAATGACTAAAATGAAATCAAGGTCTTGTAAAAATGTCCTTAAAAAAACGATTCATAAAAGAATACGTTGTTACAAAGCACAGATATCGTGACTGTTACCAACAATAACAAAACTATTGAATATAAATAGAAAACAAGTGAATAAAAGTTATCGCCGACAAATTGTATTAATGTTACAAATTGTGTTTGGGTAGATCAAATATAGTTACAAGATTGGACATCATATATATATATATATATATATATATATATATATATATATATATATATTTAACATAAGTGTTAGACATATATGTATTACTAGGGAATTAATTCTTTATACTACAAAAATACGGGAAATGCGACTAGCAATTAAAATCATGACCTTAGTTCGAATCCTAGCACCAGCACTGGGAATGTCTGTGACAAAAAATGATGTTCCGAATTTATTTAATGTGCAACTCCTATCTAGACAATTTCGGCTTTGAATTTGGGGGATTATTTAGTTTATCTGATGCATTTTACATTTCATATTAAAGTGAAATCCAATTTTCAAAATCTACAAAGTAGGCCATAAGACGCCAAATTATATCTATTTGTAAAGCCTATATTATTTCTTGACGCACTTCACCTATTCCTCTTTGCACCTAACAAAAACAAAAAAAATGTATACTGTTTGTGCACATTTTTTTGTTTTCTTTTTCTCTGCTTGGTGTATCGTCCATGAAAATAGAATTGCTTCATTGCTTTACTCACTTGAGTCGGCGGGTGAGGGAGGGTTCATTGTGTCCGGACTCATGCAGTCGCTCGGACTAGGAGATCTTTCTCTTTTCGGGAGAGATTGAGAGCTGCCAAGTGGTCCTAAGGATCCGTGTGATCCCAGTCCATCCATGGACACGCCGTTTTCTGATAGGAATTCATCCAAATCCACATACTAAAATAGGAATATTTTCGTTTAAAAATTAACATATAAAAATCACAAGAGACCTTTTAATCAATAAAAACAATTATATGTAGTGTGAAAACCATTTAAGGAATAAAATTAATTTTGGCGTTATTTCAGAGATTTATGAGTAACACTCCATCAAGTCGATTTATAATTTAAATGATACGTCTTATAAAGGAATTATTAAATATACAGGGTGATTTGTGTAAGTGCAGTACAAGTGAGCTGTTTTTTCTTACTAGAACACCTTATATTTTTATCTTATTGAATTCTTCTCGATGAGCAGATTCTAGCGACCTATATTGCTTATGGCTTAAACAAATAATCATCATCTCATTTTATGTAAACAATGTTACATTTAACAGAAATTGATTGAACAGAAATATGAATGAAGATCGGTCATGGAATATTTGAAGTTATGTGGAAGTTGATAATGTTCTTAAACTTTGATGTACCCAATATCGTACAAGGGACCGTCTCTAAAAATCATTCACAGTCCAGAGCAGTTGAAAAAACTGATAAAACCTTGATGATTTTGTAGAAGAGGATATGAAGATATTTCATTAAGTGTTCATAATTCAATTTGTTAATTATTGATTCCTATAAGATATTTTTTTTTCAGACAAATTCAAATTTCAACCATGTTGAAAGGGGGAGGAAAACGACAGAATTGTAGGTATTGGCCAGTACAGAATTGTGTTTAGATGCGCGAGACACGTACGCAAAAAGGGTAATATTTTACATAAATAGTAACGCTCACAGGAATTATTTTAACAACCTAATTAATTAATAAATTACCTAATTACTTCACTTTGTATACTAAAAATTTCATTTACATGACGTTACCTCAGATTAAATATAATGAAATAACGCCAAAATTAATTTTATTTTATAAATTGTTTTCACCATGCGTGTTTAATATTTTTAGTATCATAATACTCGTAATTGTACATACTATAAAATAAATTTAGAAGTCGCATATACAGCGTGTTATTAAATGAAGTAGCAAAAATGACTTCAGTGAATGAACAGCTAAAAGTAAGACGATTGAAGTATAGTTTATTTCATCGCTATTTGCCAAATAAAAAATCTCAAAACATACCGTGGCTTGTTTTTATGGCTAGGCTCAGGTCGAATGTTTGGTTTATTGGCAAGATAAGAGAGTCTTTTATTTGGCAAATAGCGATAAAATGAATAGTAAACATTCCTTATACTTATTCCTTATATTGCAGATCTGTTACGTGGGTATATGTCTTCAGGAGTGCAACTTTCTTATGAAATATTTATACTTCAATGGTCTCTAATCATTTTAAATAATAAACTTTAATATTTCGGTAATTATTCCCTGTGGCACTTTTTTATTCCAAAGATTTATTCTCAATTAATAAATGGAGAATATTTTTAATATACCTAATAACTACGTAATAACTACCGCAGAAGGAAGAATCGAATAATAAAAATACCCAATCATTTTAAATAGATTTAATATTTCGTAACAATTTATCCTGGGAATTTTTTATTTCAAAAATGTATTCAAAAGATCAATTCAATATTAAATTCTGGAAGAGAGAATATGCTATTCCAATATAAATTTTTCAATCCAAAAATATCAAACAAAAAAAATTAAATGGCCCAAAATTCCATTACGATTTTGAAATAATTATCCCCCGAAACTATAGCAATGTAAAAAATTTATATATCAAAAATTTTACCATTAACGCAATCTGTAGAAGCGATTTTAAATGTTTTCAGTTATTCAATTTAGGAAATAAAGTATTTTCAACGTTATTTATCATGAAAAGTTTATAAAAATTTATTTTACTTAAACTGCTATATTTATATTCAAAATACATAGTATATTATGCATAAATACATATGTAATGAATATATAATTTTTTATTATTTAATTTAAACCTTTATCGAACCATGCTAATTAATATACTTCTAAAAATTACCTTAACGATGAACATTATTCTCAAAAATAGGTCGCATATTCAGAACGCCCCTCACAATATATTTTGCATTTATTATTTAGAGTCTATGATTTCATATCATTGTTACTACTGTATTTCTTAAAAAAATTCAGTTTGAATCGTATAACCCTTAACGGAAAGGACGACATTGAAGGAAAATTCTTAACTTTTTACTTATAATGCAATAATTAACAAATATGGGGAATTAGGGCTTTCATTGAATATACAATAAGATTTTATGGGCATTACCTTGAGGTCAGTTTCGTAAGTCTTATCCCAAAGGTTTGGTCCGAGGAAAGCTGTTTGTGCCTCAACTGCGTTCCACAGTTCGCCATCTTCTTTGTTCTTATCATCTCCTAATATACTTCCAGCTAAATCTTTGATCGTTGAATGGCCATGACTGTGCGGATGAGCCGGTTTACTGTTTCCTGGAAAAAATACCACAGTTAATTGACGGCGTTCTGCAGAAATCAAAATATATTACTATTTGCAACAAATAAAATACACGAGTATATAATGAAACGAGTTAATATTAAAAATAAACTGTAAAGGATAATGAAACGAGTGTAGTGCAAATTAAATGAGTGTATATGGAGAAAACGTGAAATCAAAGTCTAAAACGTCCAAATCTAAACGTGGTCAAGAGACTTTTGTATTAATAGATAAGAGTGTATGTATAAAATGCTAATAAAATTTAATTAAAACGGCATATACTATACAACTAAACAGTTTTAAAACCTTAAAACCGACTTTTGCGCACGTAGAACATCTCTATCTCGAAATTGAGTGATCGAGAAAAAAAAAAAAAGAAACATAAATGTAGAATATGTGTTTTATGCGACAGTTTTACTTTTTTCAAATAGTCCATCATCGTGCTTTCTCATGACCCATGGACAGGGTGAGGTGTATCCTATCCACCTAAAAATCAATACATGTCGTCTGGTAGACGTCCCTAATCAGAATTAGTCGAAACTCGATCGATCCGACACGATTTAATTGAGTGATCGTGCTAACAAAAAAAATTCTCAAATAGTCCACCATTGTCCTTTCTCATGACCCATGTACATAGTAGAGTGTGTTCTATCCATCTCAAAATCAATAGGTGTTGTCTGGGAGACGTCCCCAATCAGAGTCAGTCAAAACCCGATTGATCCGACGCGATTTAGTTGAGTTATCGTGCTAACAAGAATAAATGCCGACGACAATGACACACACACAGTAAAAAATGTTTAAAAACAGTTTTTTTTTGTTTTTAGGCCGAAAAACGAAAAATAAACTCAAAAACAATTTTGTTTTTTCAATTTTTCATTACTTTCCGCGTATAGTGGAGTGCGCAAAAGTAATAATAGTTTATATATCTTTACAATATAATTCACTCCTCCGAACTTTGCATCTCAATGAAATCCTTTAATTATATTATGTTTTGACCATGTTTTCAATAAACAATGAGTTTGAATATACACTAAATTGAAATAAAAGTACCGGACACTTATTCGTGAATTACCCAATGTGAAGTATACTTACATTATCTCGTTAAGTATTACATGTCGTTTACACATATCACCATTAAATAAAAACTTGTATCTAAATAGAACATTCTATATATGTTTTCTACATATTGTACATTATTATAGTAAATTATATAATATAATAATTACAGTAAAAATATAATTTTTCAAAAATATTCATAAAAACAAACACGAAATGTTTATTGTGAATGTAGTAACTAGAAAGATTAAATAGGAATTGAGAAAACGTAATAATGTAAATAACGATTATTATTGTAACCAGTACTTTGTACCAAGGGTATTGATAAATTCTCACAGAACTAGCGACAATTCTCATAAACATTTTAAAAAGCGCCAAGCGGTTATATTGGCGGTTTGGTAGTTCCTTTCTCGATTTATATTACTTATATGTTACTGACATAGATCGTATCGATAAAGATGTATCCCTCACAAATTTCATTAGGCATTTGTCACGGATCGGCGTACCGTGTACGGCACCGATGAGAACTAATAAGTTCGAAACAGCTGTATGTCATTCGGTTCCAATCCCGGACAAATGTCGAATCCTACCTGTGGCGGGTTTTATTTTTGAAACTTTATCTGACCGTGCAGAAACACGAGAAAGGAGTCGAGGATCGCTTGTAAGTATAATTCAATGCCTGGCGGGGTTTTAGTCCGAGGAGTAGTTATTTCCTCTAGCGATTATGTAATAGCCTTGTTATTCTGGAAGTATGTTGGTAACCGCTTGGCGATTTGGTAGTTCCTTTCTCGATTTCCGAGTTAATTTATTTTTAAGTTATTTAATTTATTTAGTGAAAACTTTGCTAGAGAAAAAGAATATATGCATATTGCTATATAAATATACTATAATATAATATATTTATATAGCAGTATATGATCTTTTTCTCTAGTAAATTTTTTACTAAATTGAATTGCTTGTTAGCAATATACGTATTGCAATATATTATATATCTTATAATTTTTATTACCACCTATTTCGCGATTTAATTTTTCGGTTCTTGTTTTTCTTGCTAAATGAAAATTGATATAACAGCTATTTAACTAATAGAATGTTATTTGATTGAGTATATTAAAATTGATCACTACTTTTTGATACTTCGCAGCGATGAATGTGTTCAGTTTTAATCTTCTGGAGATGATTTCCTGGATTACTACATAATTTACAAACACGAAACATTGCGAAAGCCATAGTTATATGTTACATATTTTAGAACTCACATCATGTAAAATGTTTATTAAGTCATCATAAACCATCTGCATAATTGTATAGAAGGAGTGTGTTTCTTGTATGCCTCTTATTAACACGATATTTTAGACATGCCATGATTTATACAGCAGACAGAGACTTACGCACCTTTGACCCATGTTACTTGGACGTGTTAATCTTATTACTTTACTAGTGGAATTTGCGGGAAAGGTATAATTAATAAAGCAGGAGGTTCGTTGGTAACTACGCATATCCTCTGGGAGCCATCAAATCTATATTTTATTCTCTTATAGAAATATTTGCTTGTGAAATACTCCAATAAAAATATCGAAAAATAAATTTTAAAATTATCAGATTTAGTGATAAGTTCCACTCTTGGAAATGCTTTTGAAATTTCGATAAAAATGGGAATTCTCAAACCACATCGATTAAATCAATCTCATATTAAAATAGTTCAGAGGGGTCAAAAATGCAAGCCCTTAACCAGTTTTAAGTATGTTAGAAATTTGAAGATAACGGCTTGTCTGAAGCCGTGTTTTAAAATGTGAGGCGATTTTCCTTTTCAAAAAAAAAAAAAAAATGAACGCACCGAAAATTACTGAAGTGTGCTCTTCGTTTTTATGTGTCCGCCCTAGGTAGATGCTGTCAAAATAAGACAGTAGCTTATAAGTCTACATCGCATACATATGTAAAAAAATCTTGTTGGGATTAGTGAAAAAGATTCGTGTAAAGCAACAGTTAATAGTACACGGAATAGCAACTTCAGTACAACCTGGCTAGCTATATTCGCATTGAATTAAATTAGTTATAGGTATCTGGTAATGGGGTTACTACCCTGCTGAAGTTATCCCAGGCTGTTATCATAACAGGTCACCATAATACTCTGAATGCATATAAGCACAAGCTGAGGCTGACTGACAGCCCGGCCTGCAGATACTGTAAAGAAGACGAGGAAACATCGATTCATCTTCTTTACACCTGCCCCGCACTGGAGGAGAAGAGGTACCTTATATTAGGGATCCCTGTTATCCTAGAGGAGGTGAGGCTTAAGGCTGGGGACGGGTCTAAATTGCTCCTTTTATGGGATAGCATTTTTGGATAATGACCCGGATAAGAGGGGATCGCCAAGGGACTACCCATGCAATCAGTGGATGATGAGGCCCAAACCCATATACTATAATGTAATAATGTAATGTATCCCAGAAACTATTTTAAAACCCTGTAATTTGAAATAAAATTCTTCAAATTAAAATGAGCGGACAAACTTTTTTTCACAAAAGTATTTGAACAAACTTCTTGGAAATATTGATTTTTGATTTCAAAACAGGACCTATGGGGGTTGTTTTCATATCCTCACTACTACTACTTAAGCCCTAACAACTGTATCATTAAAGGTTAAAATATGAATATACCTCGTGTGACACCTCGTCTTTAAGCATGTAACAGAAATATTCAACAAAAATCTTGCTAGTGGTTTGGGCATGATGCAATGAGCTGTCAGTCACTGGGCATGTTTTGCACTTGTATAAAAGATAGTTTGTCAAATTGTAGTTACTTTTTATGCCAAATTTATTAGAAAAACAGCGAAATGATGTCGAGATACAATGAGAAGTCTGTTCAAAGTTTCCGATATGTTTAATAATGTTTACCCCGATCAACAGATTATACAACCAGCCATGAGCAAAATTTACCACAAATTTGAAGGGGCTCTGTAAAAGATGTTCTGCGTATAATAACTGAATCAGAACGGCTTAAATAATGTACTTTTGTATATTATGTAAGACGAATAGAATTTGGGGACCGCATTTCTCGGAGGCAAATGTAAACAAAAATGTGTATTAGATTTCTTTTACAATTGGGATTATCCTCTTGGATTTTAGGTTTTAATCCTTTTGTTCCCACATGATAGGAACCTGATTTGGCTGCAAAACGTATTTGATTTCAGTAAAATGGTGTTGCTGCCTTATGCTGTAAATGTTATAAGATTTTTAAGTGAAACATTTCCAATTAAATGGGCGGGTAGACGCGGGCCAGTGAGTAGCCCACAAGCTATTTCGATATAACCCTCTTGGATTTTTATTTATGGGGTTACCTAAAAACTAGGGTTTACTTGAATCGACCAGGCAAAATTGAAGAACTGAAAGTTAGAGTACGGGAGGTTATTCGTGAAAATCAGCCTGACAAATAGTTCCTCTGTAGATGCCTTCCAAGATCGAATAGAAGTCAAGTATAGAAGTTTAATTAGAACAATATATTTTGTTAAATTTGACACAAGAAATGCTTTAAAATTACGCAAGATATCTACGTATTTGAAATTGTAAAGTTAGGGTCTGTGGAACATTGGGGGTGGACGGTGAGAAGTTGAGAGAATCGCCTACAGGTGCTGTTTTAAATTAATAATTTACGTGTCCAAGGAGTTTCTCCACAAGTAGTTCTTTTAAATTGATGAATTTTATTTAAAACTTTCAGGACATACGGTATATTAAATTTATATATCCTTAAAACTACTTCGCACATATTTTGGTAATCATCAAGACAAATTAGCATATCCTTACACCCATAAAAATTGTATTGCTTAAGATGCTGCAAAACTATGACATGCTAAATACCCACAATTATTTATAATTAATTTCACTTCTTTTGTAGGTTAGGTCTGTGAGTTGTACGGCAATGAGTATGCCCTTTGGGCATATTGGGCTCTGTATCTACCGGTAATATTACGTATTGCATCATAACGTTGCTGCTACAAACTTCACGTATTAGAAAGTATCTTAAAGCAATCTGCATCCGTGGTCAGAGGGAATCCCAATGGAAATCCCCAATAACCGAAAAGAGGATGCAGTCAGTAATTAGATTACGTGCGTAAGTTAAAAAATACGTCTTTAAATTTAAGAAATTCTATTTAGATGAAGTTCCATGAAATCGCTATATTAATACATTATTTCATAACCGAATTTGTTCCGTTATTATATTTAGGCAAAGTAATAAATGCAAAAAATTCAGGAGAAACTGCTCATATAGAAATTAACCATAATAATTATATTGCTGACAACGTGGTAGTTGGTTAATGCTATATATACATATATAGTGTCCAGTGGACGTGGCAGGTTTTGAAGAAAAACTTTAGAGGGGTTCATCCACTTGATCGATGTCGATCAGGAAGCAAATGGGTGTGTTGGTCCTTACCCCTAAATGTAGTATTTTTCACCGCAGCCTAAAGGTGCGTCCAAACATGCAACAGCGAAGCGTATCGTAACGCCGACGCGTAACAGTACTTTGTGACACCATATCGCAACAGGACACATACTTTTCATCAGCAACAGGACATCGACGCGTGCAGAGGTTCGTGTAACACCACACCGTTCCATCCATCGTACTTGTTGGTCCCCTACAGACATGGAACGGGGATGCGTAACGCGGTACAAGTCTTTGATGTGACGCTGAAAAACCGACAAGCCACGGAACGCTCTGATGTTGCGCGACGACGTTACGATGTCACCCTGTGAGCCATTTAAATTGTCACGGGGTAGCGTTACGATACGCTTCGTTGTTGCATGTTTGGACGCAGCTTAAGGAGCAACGAAATCTATTTATATATAAATCCATATAAACTTGTTTGTACACGATTCAAGCCTATTTTCGAACTGGTGTCCTAGTTAATACAATTTGAGAGTACAGTGACCGCGTTTTTCGGAAAATTTTCGAGATCGCTTGTTAGATTCGGCAGTAACATAAAAATGTTTTTATGTGTTCCATGTGTGTGTCATAAATTGTGTCGGTCTGTTTCGTGGAACTGGTTTCGACAACCATAGAAAAGATGTTGGTGGAGTACAATCGGTGGTAGATCTCACCGCCTACGAGGTGCGCAGTAAATAGCCTGCTCAGTCTCAGTCAGTCGAATTGAGTCGACTCAGTCGAATTTAGACTTTTGCAGAGTGAATATCGATGAATATACCGGGTGTAACAGGATCATGGTATATCCCCCTTTTCTCCTTTAGTTTTGAAGATAATTGATTGAAATTTAGGATATCCTATATACATAATAAGCGGCACATTTTAACATACAATAGATTTTTTTCACTTCCGGTTTCACCGGTTCAGCGGTTTTCATAAAATTATGCAAAATTCAAAAATGCAATAATATACAGGGTATTCCATTTAAAAATCGAAAGTTAGTGTCACTTCCGGCAAAACCGGAAGTTAAAGAAAAATCAGTTGTATGTCAAAAAGTGTCGCTTATTATGTGTATAGGGTATCCCAAATTTCAATCAATTATCTTTGTTGATATGATCCTGTTACACCCGATATATTGAATGTGAATGCTCACAGAGTTTGATCTGGATGCGCGTAAAGTGTACCCTTTTCCCTCCCATTGCTGCCTCACTCTTTCGTCTACGCATACCTAGAGAATCTCACACTCTTTCCTATTCTTGATGAGCAATGCACATAAAGTTGTTAATAACGCTTGTTGACGTATGGAAAACTGTTTTAATCATAATTTTAATAATACTGTTTTAATAATAATCATAGTTTTAATCATCTCCAGATGATTCCAACTTTGTTGGCGAAACGCGCGTCGAGTATAGTATATAGTGTTTTGGTGTTTTGTGGAAAACTCAGTTAGTGTTGTCTTCACACCAAAGGTTCCAACCTACACCAGAATAAAGATATTGGCGTCAATGTTTAACGATTCATCTACAAACTATACGATGTCAATATGCCGGAATTAACATTTCAACAACGAATATATTGTGTATAAATGTTTTATGAAAATGAGCGATCATTTACAGTTGCCAGTAACATATAAGTCGGAAATTGAGGAAGGAACCACCAAACCGCCAAGCGGTTATCAAAGTAGTTCCCGAATAGCAAAGCTATTACATAGTCGCTCTAGGAAACAACTACTCCGCTAGGCATTGAATTATACCTAGAAGATATCATGGACCCCTTTCTCGTGTTTCTGCACGATCAGATAAGGTTTCAAAAATAAAACCCGCCACAGGTAGGATTCGACATCTGCCCCGGATCGGAATCGAACGACACACAGCTGTTTCGAACTTATTAGTTCTCATCAGTGCTGTACACGGTACGCCGATCCAGGACAAATGCCGAATGAACTCTATGGGGTATACATAAAAAAATCGCATAAAATTAGGATAAAATGAAGCGCCTACAGAATTGGCAGTTCGTAACTTAATCAAGAAATTTGAAGAGGTGGGTTCTGTTACTGATAAGGTAACACCAATACGTCCTCGTCGTGGTCG
Source organism: Rosalia funebris (assembly GCA_037954035.1). Lineage (NCBI taxonomy): Eukaryota > Metazoa > Arthropoda > Insecta > Coleoptera > Cerambycidae > Rosalia > Rosalia funebris. The sequence continues at coordinate 10,900,259 of JAZFAV010000009.1, forward strand.
TCCAGGAGAAAATATTGCTACAGTGAGAGAAAGTGTACGGCAGTATCAACACATCAATTCGACGTCGTGAACAACAACTGAATCTGTTAAGAGCCACCACGTATCGGATTTTAAAGAATGATCTGCATCTTGTCAGCATACAAAATTCAGTTGACAAAAATTAAAAATTATACACCATTTACAATGTCGTATACTTGTTAATTGGGTGTTAGAAAAGAAAGAAGGCGATGATTTTTGCAACAAAATTTTGGTCAGTAATCAAACACGCCAGCAAACATAATTGTCGAATTTGGGGTACTGAAAATCTACATGTTATTCACGAAAAGAAATGCATCGGCAGAGATGTACGGTTTGATGCGCATTTTGGAGTGGTGAAATAATTGGACTATATTTCTTTGAAAATGAAGGTAACCCTATCGCAGTAAATGGGGAACGCTATCGTGATATGCACACATTTTATTTTTCCACCAAATTGATGAAATTGATACCCTTAGAGAATTTTCTTGTGTTTGCATGGTAGTTTCTCACAGAAAAATAATAGAACCTGTTTTATTTTTCTACTTTACCCTTAGTATAAGGCTTTAGGGAAGCAAAGTTTTTATTGGATTTGTTCAACAGTATGATGCTGAACGTAGGTGTGGTTATTTTCAGAGAGACGATAAAGAGCACATGCGATACGTAGTATAAGTTTGTATACATAGGTTGAGATTCGTGCTAGGTCTACTTGCTTGACCATTACGGATCATACTTTTACTTAAATAGTATTTTCAGAACCTCTGTAGCTAATTCGGAACAAATAATGAAGATGTGGGGCGTTATATTAATACAATAGTTACCTCAATTAGGCGTTTCTTGTTAATAAAATCGTTACTTGTGGTTCATTTTCATTTTAAAATTTGTGATTAATTATTATTTTATATTTAGAGTGACTGATAGGGTTAGAAACGAAGAAGTATTAGAGAAAGAAGTATGTGGAAAGACATAAAGAAGAGAAGAGATAGAATGGTAGGCCACTTGCTGAGACATGGGGAAATAGTCCGCGATATTTTGGAGGCAGAAATAGGAGTGCAGAAAGCAGAGGTAGGTCTAGATTAGATTACTGCTCGCAAATAGTAAGGAATGTAGGTTGGCACAAGATAGGAGAAGCTGGAGGTTAGCGTCCAACCAGTCTTAAGACTGATGACCTCATGATGATGATTTAGAGTGAATAAAATATTCTCCTGTTGCCGATGATGTTCCTATGAGTACCGCTTGTCAAGAATAGGAACAAGCCTCAAAACTGCTATATCGGACCACCCACGAGGTGCGCAGTAAATAACCTGGTCTGTACTCAGTCACATTGATACCTTTATAGAGTGAATATCGAGTATGTATGAATGTACAGAGAGTTCGATCTGGACGCGCGTACCTAAAGTGCATAATTTTCCCTCCGAATGCTACCTCACTCTTTCTTCTACGCATACATAGAGAAAAACATTGATTTTAACTCGACTGTAAATATATTAGCTTTCAGCTGTTTATAAAGTTGAAAATTAAGTTTAAAACATTTTACATTTTACAAAAAACATTATTTATTACATTACAAAACAAATTTACATTACAAAAACTACTTAAATCGTCTCTTCAGATGTTGTACACGGTAGATATTATGCTCAGTTAGAGTATATGTATATGGTGAAGTATTCAAACAATCATACAGGGTGTCAAAAATGTTCATACAATGGAACTAAATTGATAGCAATAAAAGTGAAGAAATCAAAGCATATATAGAACAATGCAATTTACATTTATTATCATTGATACCAAACATTAATGTATAGAAACCATCAAATAGAATTTCAATTTTGCTATGATTAAGATACTTATCTTATATTACATACTAAGATATGTCATTATTCTTGAATTAGATGGAGTAGCTTGTGAAAATGTTCATTATTCTGATATACATAATATAATATATGGCAATTTATTTGATATATATTTTCTGAAACAAAGTAACAACGATTCGGTTAACTGAAACGAATTACCTCTCACTTCTTGAATTTTAATAGGATCCGATTTTTCATTTTTGAATCATAAGAATACTCCAAAATGACTTTAAAATAGTTTATTATTGCAATTTATAAAGTATACTATTGACCCAGAATTATTTCTTTATAGTTTGACGCCAAATTTTTGGTTTTAAGTTTGGACACAGAAATCGCCCTCCTTCTCCTACAGCTTGCTGCGGAGTGGAATGTTACACATAGAGACTAGAACAAACATACCCATGGTCAGGGGAGACGCCAAACTTCTCTTGTTAGAAATCGACCCCAACCTAAAATGACACCCCGGACCCCAGTACAACTATGACATCTGAAAGAATAGGATAGATCACCCATGAGAAGCAAAATATTGCATTTGCGTCTGGCAACTTACTCGTACTTGAATTTCCATGGCATTTTCAATGTAACGAAATGTAACAAAAGGATACACCTTTTTTATACCAATTTCCCTACAGATATTAATTGTTCATAAAATATCAACCAACACAAGTAATATTAACGATTTAAGTTCCTCTTGGAAATGATATATTTACATAATTTTGTATGTATACCTACTACTGATAAATAAAGAAGGGCGTATAATGTGTTGAGTACACGAAACAACATCACTTGTTAGTATCAAACATGTAAAATGCATAATGAATATGAGAAATAAAATATGACGCTATAAAGAAAATGCAGCAATTGCAGTGCTTGAGATCAAATCAATTATGTACTATAAAAGACCAACAACAATTGCGATATAAATCAAAGTTAATGCCTAATGCTACAAATTACAATAATAAATAAAATTATTATTCACCTCACCGGCATTTAATTAATACAATTCACAGTGGGTGGCATATAATTTTATATTGTAGTGCTGATTTTATGGTACTACAAATTTCATATCCCACATGAAATTACATTCTTATTACACCACATCCATCTTAATCACTTCAAACAGAAATACCTTGTATTGTTTAAAGGGAATGCGATACAAGGAATGATTGCTGTTTATTTATACACTTAGCAGGACATAGTTTACTTTATTATTGATACAATTGGAACATAAATACTTATACTCATTGTAGGTTGATTTCTTGGAAAAGAGTACGTAATTTTATGTTTACATCTAAGAGCTTTTAATAGTAATAATATATTTCTCTTTTATTGCTATTTCTATTTTTAGAAAGGTGCAGATATTATAAATACTGATTCAATAAATCCTGCTACGATGTGTATGCAAATATGAGTTAATTAAATTAAAGGAAATTAATCAAGATTTACCTCAAATCAACAATAAACAGTCACATGAACTTTCTGTATCGATATACATATAGACTCTCTTAACTAAAGCTTTAGACTGTGGAGGCACCACATATAGGTGAGGACAAACTTACGCATACTACGAAAAGATACGCGTCGCCGTGAACTACAGTACGAATACATTATTGCAGAGACTTCTACCGGAAATTTTCGACGGAAGGTTGCTCCTTAGAGAATTATTGGGAGAATTAACAAGAAATCAAGATATTCAATCAGTACCTCAAACGACTATCTGATACGATAGTCGTTTCAGGTAGGTGAAACATGGAGATGATGCCAAGATAAATAGTGAAGAATTGATATTTAAGCCGCTTGCATAGTATATTAGAGGAATATAGAAGAGAATTAAGAAAAGGTAATACGAATATCTTACAAATTACTAAATTTAAAAATAAAGGCGAAAATAATTTTTTGCACCTTGTTTTACGTTAAGATGAAAATAATAATACCTATAAATGTTTTGCAATCAGTTTCTTTTCTATAATAGTTATGTATACTCATGTACTTTTAAAATACATTTTGATTTATGGATTTTGAAATAGACCTATAAATACCTTTAAAGATTTAAAATAATATACATATGTTACATGGAGTTTGATTATATATTTCATATAAACAGGTACAATTATTTTTGTTATAGTATAATTATATTACATAATTTTATAAGTCCTTTAATATCATATTTAATAACAAAAAAACTTCGTTTCAAATAAAATAGATGTCGAAAATATAATATAATAATAATACAATAAACAGAGATGTATGCTATTAAAATATATATAATTGAAAATGTACACAGCGTACTTTTTTAAGTAATTCAAGTTTTTAGTAAAAGAATATTTTTTTATTAATTAATTTGAGTATGGAAATCTGCCATCCATCAATGTGAGATTAACATTTTCTGAATGTTTGATATTCTTTTTTATAAAAATTTATCTGAACAATATTCTATTTTAATTTTAAATAAAGGATAATAATGTTTATACTTCTGTGTATATATGTATAGGTTTTCTTTTTGTAACATATTTAGTATTCAGGAATTCATTGGAAGACGTTTATATTCTATGTATTTCTATATTCTATGTATATTCAATTTTTTTTAAAGCAGATATGGTACAATATACCATAATGAAAGAAGTAGAAGATCCGTTAAAGAAATGGAATGAGGAGGACGAGAAATTAAACCCACATAGGAAATGTGACTTACATTTTACGTTTATTAGAAATTGCATTTTCTGAAAATACATCTGAGAACGAACTACTATAATAGAACTCATAACATTCGATATTGCAGTTCTCATTAGCTTTGGATGATACTCGATTAGTGTGGACTGAAGTATAGTGTTTCGAGATTTTGAGAAAAACCGATGGTGGATTTTTTCGTATCAAAGCTATTCGTAGCTCAAATGGTAGAAGAGATATAGTAGTGCATTACTGCTATTTAACTAATTGTAAGTACCAAATCGTCGCTAATAATAAGTGATAAAGTGATCTACTTGTAATTGCATCTATATAAAATTAACCATCAAGTGGCAAAACATTACAAGTGCGGTACATAATTGTTGTAAACATTACCTTAGACTAAAGTAAACGGGTGTACATTGTTGAATTACAGTATTTCTCTACATATCTAGCTTCTTGTCTTGTGACTAATGTTTTCTGAGTATTAATTTTGTGGTCTTTGATGTTTTCTAGTTTATGTTTCAGAAGGTTTATTATCGCTGCAGATGCACCTGGTCGGTTTATGAATATCTCAAAATTATCAATTTAATACAATCTGAGTTGATGAGTATGGATAGTTTAAATATTATCCTGCATGTATGGGTTTATAGTAACCTGACTTTTCTATTCTAACGTTAAATTTTCACATCTAGAATAAAAATGGTGAAGCGTTATTTACATCCTCTTTTCTATGTTGGTCTGGTTTTTGGTCTAATGCCATTCGTATGTTAGTAACTTATTCTCAGTGGTTATATACAGTAAATGTTCGCATATGTCTATCACATTTTTCTTTTTTCTCCATTGTAATCAATGTACAATGCATCTCAAATCGTACCACTATGATTAAAAACCATGTTTGAACTATTGGTAGTCTCATTCTATTACTGTAAGCAGAATGTACTTATCCTGTTATTGAACAGGCACGTATGAGAAGTGTAAACCAAAACTTTAAGAGTTTCATTATATTATCTATATGGATTTATTCTCCCATTACGTGGACATAGTCTTAGTTATAGTTGTTCTTGTTTTATATCTAGCACGAAGTACTAAATATATGTTACGGCGTCTTGTTATGATGTCAAGTTTAAGACTATGGGCCTATGATGGCAAGTACTACATGGAAACCTCAAGGTCACTGTAGAGGGGATTACAGAACTGTCGATTAAATAAATTTAATGAATCTAGTGCAGAGAACGAATCAAAGCAGCAATTGCCAATCATGGTCGGAGATGATGCTGTAACTCAAATCTATAATATGATACTCCGAGTGGGGCACTACCCATTCCAATGGGATTAATTGGGATTCTAAGTTGGACTAATTATCTTAACACTGATTTAGTTTCTCACAAAACACCAAAACACTATACCTTACACTTGACGTGCGCTTCGTCAACAAAGTTAACATCAACTGGAGACGATTAAAACGAAGATATAATTAAAACGCACTATACACCACACTCAACGCGCGTTTCGCTAACAAAGTTGGCGAAACGCGCGTCGAGTGTAGTATATAGTGTTTTGGTGTTTTGTGGAACACTAAGTCAGTGTTATCTTCACACCAAAGGTTCCAACCTATTTCAGTATTAATTACATATGTTGATCCATAATCGTTGTAAAACTAGAAGAAGATACGAGTATGTCTTCATATAGACCCATCACACGATTGTCTATCCTGTCAAAACTGTTCGAGAAGATATTCTTGAAGAGAACGAAATCATTCGCTAGATGCACTCGATATTATTATAGAGCACTAGTTTGCATCCTGCGACAGACATTCAACAACTAAACAGAGTAGTAGAAGTTATAAACAAAACATTCGAATGCAAAAAATATTGTTTTTCTGCCTTCCTAGATGTAACGCAAGCATTCGATTTAGATTGACATCCTGAATTATCATTGCTATATACATTGAAATCAAAATTGAAATTCAGTGTCAATTATAAGGAATAATTAACTGACATATATTCTATCCAGTCAGGAGTTCCACAGGGGACTGTCCTGGGACCTGTTCTATACCCACTCTTTACAGACGATCTTTCTGTTACTTCAGACACCTTCACTACTGCGACTTTCGCTGACGATACTACGATTACAGTTATAAGTGTAGTGGAAAGATAAGCAATTCACAGCCTTTAAGAAGCTATCCATGACATCCAGGAGTAGATAAAGAAATGGAGAATAAGAGTCAACAAAATCTCAACAGAAAAATTTCACTATGCAAGAAGAAACACGTCCTAACGTTACTCTCAATGGTCAGCTATCACAATAGACCGACACAGTTATATATTTAGATATGCACCTTGATAGAAGGCTAAACTGGAGACACCACATATTCATGAAGAGGAAACAGCTTGGCTTAAAACTTTCTAAACTGTACTGGTTAAATGAACAACAACCAAAAGTTCCAACCACTAAAGCGATGCAATATTTTAGAAATAAGTGGTAGATTAAAAGTTATAATTTAAGTATGTATACATGATTATAATAATGGTAGTCCATGCAAGTTAGGCCTTTAATGTAACGACGCTAACCCCTGATTGTCAGACAATTTGTTATCTAGCACTAAAATGTATCATTTACTTTTGGGCGTGTTGCAAGTAGAGTAGGAGATAAAAAAATACATAAATGAAAATAAATAACGGTCGGATAAATTACAACATACCACGGGAATAAAGTTATAACTCAATAAGCGGCAGTACTAGTATGTATTACTGTTAATATCGGTTATTATCTCCAATTTCCAAATAATTGAAGCGATAAAGGACTGGAGATATAAAGAATATTGCATATATAACAATTCAGTAATTTTTAAGACAGGTCATTATTAAACGAAATATTGTAGAAATCTATTTCTCATAAGAAAAAGGATATCCACAGCAATGTAAATCCGGCTTTTTATACTGAATATTTTTGCGTTTAAAATTTCCAGAAAGATCAGTAATACGTATTTTTGGGAACGATCCTGCTAGACTATTAACCACATTCCTTTATAATAGATCACATTTCGTATCTGAACTTTACTATTTCCTAAATTGTTGAATATCGTCAAATACGCGGCAATTATAAAAAGGTTTTAGTGCAAAAAACGTATGGCTGTAAAATAATTTTCACATTATATTCACAACGGAGGTCAAGTTTAAATATTTCTTTGCCATTTGAAGGTTAAAATTCATAACTAACACCCATTAAGTTTTATTCACAATTTTATGGTGAATGAGTGCATCTGTGACATGTTTTATTATTCGTAATTAGGAAGAATAAAAAATGTGTCGTATTTAAATGCGATAAAATTAATAACACATATTTAATTAAAACGTCACGGACAAAGTCGTACTTTGATTACTTCTTCTGAGGGGTATTAGATGCAGTAGACTTCTTCGCAAATCTGTGTAATAGGTTTGATAAAGACGTGTATATATGTAACATTAAATATAATAAATGCAAGGTCCGGCAGAGATGTATAATGAGTTTCAAAAATCAATAAGTCTGTTATTATTCAACGAAAGTAATTCTTTATTTTTGCTTATGCCATTTTGTTAAATGAAAAAGATTAAAAAACAACAATTAGGAGCGAAGAATAACCTCATCTAAGTGGCGACCATTTTTTTGAAAGGCATATTACCGTACGCTATACTAGTAGGACTACACATTGCCATACTCGTATAGGAATATTTCATGAATTCTTTAAACGTTTGTAGCTATCCATCTTTATCTGTATATCTCCGCTAAGTAGCTGTAAAGGCTAGTACACACCTAACGACAAAGTTGCAGAACACGTGTATCGCGACAAGTCCCAGGGATGTCCTGCGACATTTTTTCCGTGTCTGGAACTGTTGCGATACAAAAGTTGCATGTCGCAGGTCTCCCATTTGAAATGGGATACATGATACAAATGTTGCGCAACATGATGTAGTCTGGACTTGTCGCGAGACAAATTCCCGGGACCCGCCGATTTCAGTCTGCGGATAGCCGCGACGTGTTGTTGTTGTATTCTGTTGTTTGCGATGGAAACTGCTCTACAAACTATTGAGGATCTTATACATCCTCCCTTGTCTTTGGGATGTTAAGTCTACCGAGTATAAACATAGAGACAAAAGGAGGGAAGCAATGAAGTCTTTGGCTAAAAAATTTTTGTGTTGCTGAGTGTGGTCATGGGACATTGTATCGCAACAGTCTATGGACAGTGTCTCGCAACTGTCCCTAGACAATGTCCCGCGACTTTGTCGCTAGGTGTGTACTAGCCTTAATTGTATAGAAGACGTATTTCCCTATTCAGGACTCCAATGTCGATACCAATACGACAAATGCAAACTATACCATGATTATTAAACAGTCGCAGATATGACTGCATTTAAATTATCCTTAAGATAAGGATCTTTATAGCGTGTGAATTTAGTTTTCTTTTCAACTTAAAAACATATTTTTGCTTTGCAATCTTTGTTCCTATCCCTGTTGCTTTCCGTTTGCCTTATCTTATTTTTGGTATTGTATTGGCACATAGTTTTTTTTCTAAATTCTAACTTCTGAATCTTAGGATAATTCCAATCCATTGCGTGCAAGGAATACTTGAAAACTGTTGCAGCCAGTTCATGCAGTAACTTGGTTCCTTGGCCTATGCCAATTCATTGTAACTTGGTTTCTTGGATATAATTGTTCTAATTTCATACGTTGTCCCATAATTTTTAACAATTTTATGGCTAGTCTCAAAATTTTCCAAAGCTTGTTGCACATCACACATTTTTATATAATACTAACAACGTACTTATAGTAAATGCAAGCATACAGCACACACTCTCAACACAACTGGTAACAATTTTCTAGAAAAAGTGTAGAGAACAATGTTTTGGCGCGAAGATTGCCAAAGTTGTATAATACCGAACCCATGATCGTGTAGTGAACGGAACTTGAATTGCCCAAAGTGAAAAATATTCCATTTTCTATACAATTACAGCCATCTAGGCATATACAGAACAAGATGGGTAGCTAACGTTTAGACGACGGAATGAATGAAGTAGATTTTCATTTCCCATACGAGTATGGCAATAGGTAGTTCTACCAATATAGGGAATGGGAATATATTTCCAGTAAACGAGTAGAAAAACTGTCCATGCACCACTGTACCATGTCGGCTGGAATAGCTTCAATTTTCCTTCTTATTGCAGCAGAATGTTCGGCAAGGGTACATAAAATCTTGTTCCGAATAGGGACACTATCGTGTCCTCGAATATTGGAATGATTTCGGAATAGAGCACGTCCTATTTCATGTGCGACTCGACGGGTGGGTTTATCGATGCATAGCGCACGATTTTATATAAGCCGCTAAAGAAGGCTGAGTTCTGCGAAACTGCGAAGTTTTAAAGGCAACACATTATTCATATTGGCAAGTTTCATGGCTCCAGAATGTTATTGTTTTACTAATGAAATGTGAATATGATAACTACTTATGTATGTTATTGACAGTAAAAATTTATTTTAAATGTTTAAGTATTTTTTCACTTAATTCAGAGACATGTAAGTGGAACATTTACTAGTTTATTTGGAATATCACTAATATATTGTAATAGACCAATTTATTGACTTGCAATGCAATTCTTCGTAATCGAAGTGCAATATTTTGTTAGTCTACTTAACCAAAGATTCTACCACGACTTTTACGTCTTTCGAAGACTACTATCCCGCCATGTCTACTAAATCCAAGAACGTCGACGCAGCTATTGGCTAGAAGACGCTGAGGTCCTGTGAAATGAATGTACAGTATAACTTTCTGGATATTCCAAATTTAAAAATGTTGCAATGTTACAAAGGACAAAATATTTTGTAAAAATATTTCTCTCTACGGACTGGCAACACATTTTTATTTTTATATATTAGGAAGGAATCTTTTGTTTCCTGAATTATTTTTTAGTTGAAGGCTTGTATATTTTCTGAATAATTCCATACAATAAATATTATGCTTCCTTTATTGAAAATATCGTCTAGGATAACCTTGAATAAATTGTACTTATAGCAATTGCCATTGTAGTAACCGTTTGTTTTATTATATATCTTTAACTAAGTGCTTCTTTTAAAAAGAAGCACCTGATCAAACATGTTGGATATCGATAGGGTTTCGACATCAATCTGATTTATTTTTAACACAGCTTTTGTCAAAAAAAAAAACTGCAAATAAGACAGCCAATGACAGAAGGGTAGATTACCGCATTATAGAAAATATGGTAATAACGAAGTTTGATAATGGTCAATTTGCAAACCCACTTAGTAGCTTTTTCTTTATTTATACAGGTATGGCAAACAATAATTCATTAACTGCGAACTGTAAGTTACTATCAAGATTTGAAATGAATAAGGAATTGCATTCTCGACCCTAAAAGTCACTTTCTCAAAGAAAGTGACAGAACAGTATTAAGAGCATTTGCTAAGTTTACGTTGAGGTAAATGCACGGCGAATTTTAAATTTGGCGAATTAACAGTATCTAAATACGGTCGTAATATAAATGGAAAATACCCCATTATGTAGCAAAGTGATGAAATACTTATTGATTGATTTACAATGTAGACGTTTAGGAAATATGTATGGAACATAACACATCCCGTAAATGGCCGCCACAGCTTTGGTGGTACACGAGAAATTGTCAATAACGGTTTTGCACAAATGTGGCGGTATTTCGTTGATACATCATTCAATTTCGGCCTTTAATGTTTAGATGGCCGTGGGCTTGTTGACGCAAAGCTGAGATTTCAGAAAACCCCACAGAAAAAAGTCCATTCATGTTAAATCGCAAGATCGCGGTGACCAATTCTGATCGCCAAAAAGGGAGATGACACGACCAGAAAAAGTCTTGTGCAAGACCGTCAATATTTGACGGGTGGTAGCCAAGTGGCGCCGTCCTGCTGAAACCACATATCTTCAAGAGCAATATCTTCCAATTGAGGTACAAAGAACTGGGTTATCATATCACGATAACGTTCGCCATTGACCGGTTATATATTACCTGCCTCGTTTTAAAATAAAAATGGTCCAATGATTCCTCCAGACCACAATGCATACCAAACAGTGACATGCTGGGGAGGCATACCAAATGCATACCAAACAGTGACACGCTGAGGATGCATTTGTTTGTCATGAATCATTATTGAACTTTCTGAGCCCCAAATGTGAAAATTTTACCTATTAACGGAGTCATCCAGGTGAAAATGGACCTATTCGCTTAAGATGATTGTGTCCACAAAACCTGCATTCACTTCTTGTTGTTTAATGATCCAATTGACGAACTCTCTTCGCTGTGCATGGTCTTTTGGCAGAAGTTGTTGAGTTCATTGGACTGAATTCGACCAGTTATAATTATTGACCCATCGAATCATGACAGCCAAAATGGTGGGCAATTCAAATTTTGTGCTCTCATTGTAACACCCTTTATGTATCTGTATAATTGCTCTACTTTTTTTATACGCGTACCATAATATTGCACAGTTTTCAACGTCGGAAATCGAACTAAATAACACGTGCCTCCATATTGCAATTTTTCATGCCTAATTAACTTTCTATTAAAATAACGAACACAGTGCGGTTCATCGTGGATCATAAAACAGTCTCATATTTTATATCGAAGGACGCTAACATAATATAATAAAGCCATAAGAAATGTAATAAAAAATTGTATTATTTTC